>NW_012192939.1:523801-567588 GCF_000504015.1 Erythranthe guttata
TTTTGTAGCGGACGATGTAAGACATTCATAAATTGTAGGAGTTGGGTGTAATTTCTGAATTGTAAGGCAATATTTTTGTAATTATACTCTATCTTAGGGAGTTAGTTATAATTTACCTAATACATTAATTGAAAAGGTATGACTTATGAGCATGAGTTAGCTCTGCGGTGGGATTCAATAATGGTGATATATATTGAAAATAATTCTCTTAATTGTCATTTTGCCTTTAGACTTTTGCCACACCATCTAAAAAATAAAATATATTCATTAGCACTATTTACCAATAATGGTGAACAATTCCATCACCTATCTTGTCTTTTTAATTTCAAATATTGGTCCCACTAGTATGATTTTGGGCTTGTTAGAACCGTGAAAAAAATATTAATAATTCTTTTTTTTTTTCTAATAAAAGAAAAGATTTAAAAATGTAACAGATATAAATTAATACTTGATAAATTAATAACTTTTCTTAAACAATAATTTTTCCCAATCCCATTTCGATGTAAACATACTGAATAATTAATTCAATAATTTAATATTTTGCTAAAATTAATAGAATTTTGTTAGTTCTGACCTATTAATTTATAGAAATTTAACTGTGCAATTCTTTTTTATATAGTTCAATTGGTGGAGACAAAAATAATCATAATAGTGTTTTGCAATAGCAACTTGTGCTATATAGTAAGTTCCACTTTCATCTACTTGTGTTATCCCCTTTTCATATTTTAGTTCAAAGTTTTAATTCTTAGATAAATAAATAGGTTCAAAGTTTTAAGCCATGTTTGGCTTCTTTATGAAAGCAAATAATATACTCCTCAAATGAAATTGTGTCTTATTTATTTACTTTTATTTTGTTTGGAATCACGTCTAATGTTATTTTTATTGCAGAAAAAGACTTTAATTATTATCCACAATCTTAACTAGTGGTTTTATTGCATTGGGATCCTTGTATTTATCCTAATTACAAACCAAAAAAGCTCTGCGAGCCAATAAAAAATACAGCATAAAATATGCTTTCGAAATTTAATTTTTGTATTAGTAATTTAGGGGGATTGAGAAATAAATTGACTTGTTTTATACTATATACTATATACGTTTACAAATCAATTTTATTATTTACACAAATATGCATGTATATTCTTTTATTGTATGTAAATTGAAGTTGATTTTTTTTTTATAAATGTGTTTTTACTAGATGTAGTATAATATAACCATGGGTCTAAATCGAGAGATACATTTTATTGTGAAATGCTCTTGACGGTTTAAAAATTGTTATTTACCGTTCAAAACAAAAAATATTTTATCTCTCAGTAAAACTCTCAAATTTCTCCAAAAACCCCCCATTCGAACATTTTCAGAAAAAAAAAATTCGAAAAAAATCGAATTCAACCAATTTCATTGCTTGGGCTTGGATTTTTTCAGGTAATTTCGACTCCTACTTGTGTTATATGCATTGGGTAACTCGATTTTGCAACCAAATTCATGTTTAAAAGCCCTACAAATCAATTTGTAGGGCTTTTATAATTTTCGAAAAAAATTCGAACGCCCAAGTCGGGCGCCCGCCGCCTGAACAGGCGCCCAAAGTGGGCGTCCGTTCAGGCGACCGGCACCCGACTTGGGCGTTTAATCGATTGTTGGACGCCTGGTTTGGGCTTTTCCCGGGCAAACCGGCGCCCGGTCCAGGCGTCGGTTCGGCCGGGAAAAGCTCAAACCGAGCGTTCGATATAATTTTTTATTTTTTATTTTTTATTTTTTTTCTGATTTAAAATATTTTTTTTTCTGAATTAAAATAAGTTAGTGAATTTAATATAATTTAGTGAAAAATAATTTTTATGTTTGCAGGATGTCTAATGTTCCGACTCCACCTCCTGTCCCGATGGGTGGTACTTTCGGTGGTTCTAATCCTATCCCGAGGATTTTCGTTTTTTAGGCAAAATTTATGTTTAATAAAATATGTTGTTCAAAACCTGATTTCCATTTTTATTATTATTATTATTATTATTATTATTATTATTATTATTATTATTATTATTATTATTATTATTATTATTATTATTATTATTATTATTATTATTATTATTATTATTATTATTATTATTATTATTATTAGAACATAATATAATAATAATAATAACATACTAACATTCATTATAACATATAACATAAAAATAATAACATACAATGTCAATAGTAATACATTCATTCTAATAAAAAAAACAAAACTAAATCAAACACTATTTAGAATATCCCACGCTTCATGTCCACTCCGCAACGCCTCTGGTAGATATGCAACACTATTATTGCTATACCTCGCCCACTGTCTATCAATCGGAGGAAGCGGGCAATTGTCATTCATCTTCACATACACAAAGTGGCTTCCTGGTTCAAGAAATAGTATAGTCATCTCGTAAGATAACTGTGAAACACCTTCGGAAGCCCAAAGTGGTAAATAAGTCTGATTGCCCAAACTGCTAGCCGACAAGACCAACGCGTTGTAATATGTTGCCACAACCACGCCCACGTCCGTGATAGTCATCCACTTCTCATATGGTGCTGGGGCGTTGTCCCAATAAGCGACACTCGTCAACACCCGATACACTGAATTACCACCACCGAAATAATCCTTGAAGAACTCTTCGTGTCTTCTAATGCAGTTATAAACATGCAATCTAACATTCATCCAATCATCCTCGTGGTTCTTCACTGCACACGCGACGCTTCGTCGCATTTAAGGGGGTCGGGGAATTTTACCCATTGCGGGTCCACTCACGGTCGATGAACGACCACGGCCACGGCTAGATCTCTCAGAAGATGAACCACGCCATCTGTTGCCTCGTGATCGTCCTCGTCCTCGTCCAGACTCTTCACCTTTTCCCGCATATAATGGAAACTCATGCCCTGACTGATCCCTCTGTGTAGAGTTCTTCCGCGGTTTACCTCTCTGGCAGTCTAGTACTGGTGGCTCATTCATTTCCATAGCTCCGGGATGCATTCGTTCAAAAACGACATCTGTCACGTCTGTGATCTCAATTTCTGACCGCTCACGCAACTCATTCATTAACCCTTCTAGCATGCCAATAGCCTATGACCTGTGGTCGGGAACAGAACCAACATTTTCATCAAGGGAATCCCCGAAACCCGAAATAAATGTCCTCCAAAAAACGTGGACATCCTCTGCGTAAAACACACCACGTCGTGCATTCACCTTTGCACGAATTTCATGTCTGCACGGGAGGCCAAGACATTTCCTCATATAACAGACACAACTCATCCTTCTCATCGTCCAACATCTTCAGAGCGTTATGTGTTACAATTCCACTGGACAATATTTTAAATACGGGCACGTTGATCGTCTGGGCCCGAATCCTCTTTGACTTTGCAAATTCGGCTAGTATCTCGTTAAATTGATCTTTCATCTGTGAGTGATACTGTGCCCAAAATGTGTCAAAGCCACATGTGAACGAATCCGATCATCTCTTCAATGCTCTATGGTTTCTCTCCACCCTAATATGTTTATAATATGCTATGTTTCAATAAACAACATGACAGTAAGTTAAGTATATATATTTAACCACTTATAAATAAATACCTGCTTGTCGATGTATTACCCAAATGAAAAATTAGATCCGTCCATACTTTTACAAATTTCTCTTTGTATACGAGCCAAGTGCCTTGGAGATACTCAATCAATTCTGGATAATTCACGTACTTGTCCATCAAAGTTGTGTAATTCTTGGCGAAATCTTCTTCACACACTGATTTTACCAAAGTTTGCCACGTACCAAGTACAAAAGCCGTGCCACAACGCCTACTATTGCCGAGACATCTTGAAGTACGACGCCCCACATTCATGTTAATGTGCCAAAGACATAAGAGATGAGGTTCGGTCGGAAATACATTCTCTAGCGCCTTTATCAGCCCTAACTCTCGATCGGTCACGATGGCACTAGGTGTCTGAGGGGGAAAAAGTCTCTTCAACTTTTGCAACACCCATGTGTAATGGTCTTCATTTTCATGGCGCAAAAATGCGACTGCAACAGTAAAAATTTTCCCGACAGGAGTAACACCAACAATCTCCAACAAAGGCAATTTGTACTAATTGGTTTTGTAAGTACTGTCAAGTAGTATAACATACGGAAACTTACTTAACAATTCGACAGATTGAGGGTGAGCCCACATCAAATCAATAACTGCATGTGTTGTTTCATCAGTACGTAACCATTTGTAATAGTTATGCTCCTCAAGCAACCAAATCAAATGTTGCATCACTGTACGGTCACCCCTAGATAGTCTTTTCAATTTCGCCTTCTCATTGTATACTTGTTTCGAATAAGCATCGAGACCCAAACCATTTTGTCTCAAGTTAGCCAAAATCTTTTTGGGCGGCACATGACTTTGTGACAGATCACTAATAATCTTCGCCTCCTCTTGAGACAATGCACTCATCCCATGTCCGGACATGTATATCGGGAAATGATTATGCTTCCCCTATACTACTTTGACCTCCCATCAATCATCCCATCGTAGCTCTCCGACAATTTGAAAACCACAGTTTCTTTTTTTGCTACCGGTCCTTCTCGGGCGTGCGTCTGCGTTAGTTGATGGACATTCTCGTTTCTCCCCGTATAGGTCACAAGTCAAAAAAATCTTTTTTTTAGGACAACTTTTTTTTTACTATTTTCACTAAAAGACGTCTTGCAACGAACCTCGCCCAAACCACTACCTCATCCTTCGAGTCAAACAACTGAATAGTGGTAAAATAATCGGTATGATCAACTTCAATTGTAGACGTATCGTCCTGAAAAAAATGTAAAAAAATTGATTACAAAAAAAAACGTTTAAAAGCCAAAAGCCTAACTCGGGCGCCCAACGGTGCAGTGCACGCCCATGTTGGGCGTGCAGTTGTCCTACAAACGCCCGTAATGGGCGTGCAAGAGCCAACTGCACGCACAACATGGGCGTGCACTGCACCGTCGGGCGCCGAAGATGGGCTTTTAAACGTTTAGCCCATTTTTTTTGATCGAAAAGACGGAATATTTACCTCGTTATGTCCGCTATCCAGATCTTCATCCGATGAACTCATTTATGTTCGTATATCATACCAATAAGAATGATTTGTGATGAAATCGCCTTGAGAGCATTCTTTTTAAAGAGAGAGAGAGTCTTTGAACGGTAAATAGCAATTTTCAAACCGTAAAAAACAAATCTCATTTTATTCAAGGCCCGAATTTGAAATATCCCAAAAATGTTGACCAATCGAGCAAAATAGCAAGAAACACGCGGCGCAGGTTAGCAAGGACCACCGCCTTAATTCCTCGAGGCATTTGAATAATAATCAGGACTGGTTGACTGAAAGCGTGAAGAGAGAGAAAGAGAGTAGAGAGAGAGAGAGAGAGAGAGAGAGAGAGAGAGAGAGTGAGCTCCAAAAAACAGGAGTTCGAATTTTATATATATATAAAAGGCGGGGCTTAGGGTTTCTACCTTCTCTCTCTTTCACTCTCACCTATACATACAATACAGGCATACACACACACACACGCACACAGCGTGAGCTGTTGGAGAGGACGAAAAGCCATGGCTGCGAGAACTCGGTGCTTTCTGGATATAAACATCGGCGATGAGCTGGAAGGGAGAATTGTTGTCGAACTGTACAATGATGTAGTGCCGTTAACCGCAGAGAATTTCAGAGCTCTGTGTACCGGAGAGAAAGGCTTTGGGAAAGAAGTCGGCGTTCCTATGCATTACAAGGTATTTAATCTTCTCATTTTTTTTTTATTTATTTAGTTTTTATTTTTTGTTCAAACACATTTCACACATTTTTATTGATTCTCTGTTCGTCCGCTGTTTTTTTTTTTTTTTTTTGTAGTTTTTTCTGTGCATAAAAAATTTACTCCGAGTTAACTCAGTTCTTATTTCTGGTTGGTTGTTTTTAATGTTGATTGTTCTGTTTCATTAGAATTTATCACGAAAATTTTGTTCTGCATTTTGTTTAGGGTTCCTGTTTTCACCGTGTGGTTAAAGGTTTCATGGTACAAGGCGGCGATACTTCTTCTGGCCATGGGCGCGGCGGTGAATCCATATACGGATTGAGATTCGACGACGAGAATTTCGAGTTAAAACACGAAAGGAAGGTACGCTGTTCGATGGCGAACACAGGACCGAACAGCAACGGGTCACAGTTCTTCATCACCACACCCGAACATCTCACCTGGATGGAAGCATGTCGTGTTTGGGAGGGTTATAAAGGCATGGGAGTTGTTCGCTCTATCGAGCATCTCCCTGTAGGCGAAGAGGGATTTTCCTACGGTACCTGTTATCATTTCCGATTGTGGAGAAATTCCAGAAGGGGAGGATGACGGTACAGCAAACTTCTTCAAAGACGGTGATCTGTATCCTGATTGGCCGACGGATCTTGATGATAATTCCAGTGAGCTCTCTTGGTGGGTTTCGGCTGTGGAATCTATTAAGGGATATGGAAATGAACATTTTAAGGTAATTATTATAAGGGGATGATAATCTTTTTTTCTCGTTTCCTTTTTTATTTGCCTTTAAAATTTATGCTTATGTGATTGTTTGTAGAAGCAAGACTATAAAATGGCTCTTCGGAAGTATCGGAAGGCCTTGCGCTATTTAGATGCGTGCTGGGAAAAGGAAGGGATCGATGAAGGGGGTGAGCAACGATGATATATAATGTTTCTTCGATTTTATGACTAACATTTATGGTTATAGATGTGTCAACATTGGTTTTGTGGTAGGAATTTTATTCATGATTTTGATTTTATTTTATTTCTAATTTAGTTTCGTTTATCTGTCAAGCAGATAAGAGTCTAGATTTGAGGAAGATGAAGGCACAGATATTCACCAACAGTTCTGTGAGTTCCTATTTTGATTGTCGTTACTTATGCTGACTTCTTGATTTTTCTTGTAGTCGTATCCAGTTAAGATAATACTATTTAATATTTCGAATGGATAACTTGCTTCTTGTCTTGACGATGGAGATGTAATCGTTTATCTGAATCGTTCATATTATATCTTTGCTCTACGGATTTCTGTTGTTTCAATAAGAGAATGTGGGCAAAACTGTTCTTATACGAACGGTGAGGCATTTGTATGGTTTGTGCTTTTATCAGGGCATTCTCCTTCGTGTGTCTGTATCGTTATTGTCGGGCCTTATTTATTGCATATTGCTACTGTAATTGGTAGTTGTAATCATATCCTTATTTTGTTTTCCTGGCATACCCCTGTAGGAATTGAATATAATTTGTGTTTTGCATTTATAGTGAAGTGGTTGCGACTGTGGTCTTTAATCAGTATTTGAGCAGGTTTTTATTAATTTAGTAATATATTTGTATTACTTTCTGTTTATTAAACCTTCTTTGGCGTCGACTTTCTAATTTAGCGACAATGATTGTTGTTTTGTTCTCAAATATTATAATATACATGCATCTTGGTCCTCCTTAATCACTTTTCTTGCAATTGTTTCCGTTACATTTTGACTATCTCTGCACACTACCTATAAAGTGAAGTGGTTATTTGGTAGACTATATTATGCATGCATATTTCTGCATGGTTTATACTTTCAAAGATCATGCTTTCAGTCGTTGAGAAAAATTTAATTTTCAATTAATGAGATAACCTATCTATACTTTATAGGCTTGTAAACTGAAACTCGGAGATTTGAGGGGAGCACTTTTGGATACCGAGTTTGCAATGCGCGATGGTGAAAATAACGCAAAGGCATTGTTTCGTCAGGGCCAGGTTGTTTTCCTTTCCCTTCTTTTATTTCTCTTTTTCATGAACTAGATGAGACCATTGGATGCAATGCAATATCTTAGTCTTATAAATCTGCCTTACGTATAGATTAGATCAAACGCGTGCTCTATGGGTATTGGAACTTTTGACTTGATTGATAAACCCGACGCTTTAAATGCAAATGGTGCTTTAAATGCAAATGTCATTGGATTAAGAGATATTTGTTTATTTAGTGTAGGATGCTAAATTAGATGGCGTTGTTTATCTATGTAAGTGGCATCATAGGTTGCTATGTACCGAAAGGTCATTTTTATTTCTTTCTAATAATTGCCAATCATTAAGGAGAGATGACGATCTGGATATATATGGAATCTGTGTTTCTTCACTCCCCTTTTATTAGTAAGATTTTAATTTTCATGCATTTATTTAGTAAGATTCTACCAATAACTGGACTGTCTTTAAATAGACGACGACAAAAAACTTGTAACAAAAATGTCTCAGGAAAGCGGCTGAGCAAAATAATATCTTAATCCGATACAAAATTGGAGATAGATCTAGGTTCTTAAAGAAAAAGAGTCTTCATTCGTGTTACTGCTTGAAGAATGCCTATTTGAAAATCACAATTGAGTTTGACGAATATTTTCAAGTGGTAGATATATTTTGCTGAATGGTTTTGATGAACTACTAGATTATTCATTTCCTCGTGCTAGTTTTTTGAGATATTGACGGTGATTTGGAAATCTTGTCCAACTTTATAGCTTGATGCCTGGCTGCCTGCAGCTTAAAACATAATTAAACTTGCTTTGGGGGATTTTTCTGTTGTCTCCTTAGATAATGTTTGTCTAATATTTCAGTCATGTTTAGTTGTTAATAGTTGAGAGAGAGACTGATATAAAACAGTCATTGTTGTTTAGAAGCCTTTAATACATGCTAAACACCTATTAGATGCTCATATAAGATATTTGAGATTATGTAATGAATTTTGCATATTCCATTATTTATTTTCTTGTTAGCTAAGTTCTTGGATCACCCTCTTTTTTGGGATACTTCACAAACATATATGCTTGCATCTTTTTCAACAATTGTGAAACTGACGCTCGTACTGAAATGACCAGGCGCACATGGCTCTTAATGATATTGATTCTGCTGTAGAGAGTTTCAAGAAAGCATTTGAATTGGAACCAAATGATGGTTAGTAGCATCTCTGTGTGTGTGTGTGTGTGTGTGTGTGTGTGTGTGTGTGTGTGCATTTTATGCCCCCTTTCATACTACAGAAAATTGGAAAAAGAAGAAGAGGAATTTAGCACGGCTAGCTTAAAAATGTTTAGATGTCCTCTTCCTTTAATTGTAATTTAAGGTTGAATAGTCGATGACAGTACAAGCAGCAAATAAATTTACATATATGCTTCGTCTGGACTTTTCTGGAATGATTTTATCTGATTTTTTGCTGTTTTTAATTTTTTTTCCAAAGGAGCAATAAAGAAAGAGTTCACTGCTGTAAAGAAGAAGGTAATAATTTATTTTTCTCGTCAATAAAATGTCTCCTGCACTTATGCACCCCTTGTATGTAACTGTATATATGTCTTCTTGGTTTTCTTTAATAGATTGCTGATAGACGCAACGTGGAGAAGAAGGCGTATTCCAAGATGTTCCAATAGTCGTTGAGTAAGGTACATATCTGCCTTAGTTTTGCCAAGTCAAATCAGAATGATTTTATTTTATTTTAATTTAAAAAAAAAATTATTTAAATACCCGTTTCTGAGTTGTCGATGTTCACTTCTTTGGTAATTCTCAGGTTCGTTGGTTCAGGCCAGTTTTTTGTCGTGCGCAAATCACTGAAGGGGTTATAAGTAGTAGTAATTGAACTATTTACAGATGATCAACTTTTGTTTGGAGAAGAAACTGATAACTGAGAGTAGGTATAATCGAGTTTTATTTTATTTCTTTTATTCATCGCAAAGTATTCACTATAACTATAATGTTTTGAATTCACTATACAATTTTTCGTCATTTCTGTTATATGATTGGAATTCGAAAATTTCCAGGTTCTCAAGATGACGAGATTCTTGATGCTGCTCTCCCCCTTCTGCGTAAATAACACTGTAAAAAAGTTACGCCTGGACCAATTTTGTAAGCGAAAACTTGTCGGACCTAAAGAGTAAAAAAAATATATATTTTCCTGTGCTGTAGCAAATCCGTACGTCACTTTTTTCGGCTTTGCTTCTCCGCTTGAACTGATAAAAAAAACAACACTTGAACTGTATGATCCTGATTTTTCGGCCAAGAACTTTAGATTTTTGTGGCTGAAGAAAATTTTGAATTGATCTAATTCTGAATGCTTTTTTTTCTCTTTTTGTTTATTTATTATTATTATTATTTTTTTAAGTGACTCAAATCTAATCAACTAGAATCAGGATTAATTATATCTCCATGCTAGGGCAGTAGTTCGAAAATTTTGAATACGAGCTCAAATTACTAAGCTCGTATTTTAAGTATAACTGTTTTAATTTTTTTTTACTGTGCAAAATTTGTTCACATCTCTAATTGATATAAACTCACAGTAACAACATGCAATTTAGTGTTAAAATACGTAGTTATGAGGTCATAATGACATCATCATTCAATGGTAGATTGCAAAATGCGAATTAAACCTAATTTGCCAACAGCAAAATTGTGCACTTCGATTTTCTGGTGGAATCCCACGATTAATTAGCAAATTCTTAATTCCTTCCTCCCTAGTGAATAATGATGTATTTACTGCCTCATTTGACTAATTCCCAGTTGAAAATCTAGACTTTTAAAAGGCTAATTAGCAATTAATAAATCCATACGTTGACTTAGAGAGTCAAAATGTAATCATAAAAATGAAAATCCCATGCGCCCGAAGTTAGGATTTTGTAGATGCTACACCCGGTGAAATTCACTGGGTGATCTAAAATCACTGATCTACACGTATGTGTGTTTAGTGAGTGATTATTACATAGATCTATGGTTCAAAATCACCCAATGTGTTACACTAAGTGTAGCATCTCATAGTCCCGGAAGTTGCTTCAGTTTGATCTTTGTGTTGGTTTATTGTGTTCGACATTTACTATTCACTCTAATTATCAAAAAAAAAAAAAAAAAAAAAAAACCTTGCATTATTGTTATTAGCCTTAAGTTACTTAAGATTCATTCTTTTTAGCAAATTATTTCATGTAAAACTCATCATTTACAGAGTTGTGTGGTAAAACAAAATGCATAATTAGAGATTTTTTTTCGCTAATATTAATAGTATGAGAGGTTTTAGCACTTCGAAATAACGCATTCTGTAGAAAATTCATTCATCTTTTTCACTTATATCCCTCGCAGTAATTTTATTTACATATACTAACTTCCGATTAAATGGGTGTTTCCTTAATTTGAGCTGCATGTTTTGTCTGTATTATTCTATTTTTGATAGATTTAATTTTTTGACAGTTGATATTTTCAGCTATTTTTCAAGTCGTAGTATTTTGATTTTTGCCTGAAACTATTTATGTATTCATTGATTTTTGATTTATAGACAAGTTGGAGGGATCAACCAACCCACACCCTCATTTGATGTCGTTTTTCTTAAAGAAAACAATAATTAAAAGAGTGTTTCCATCACTACAAGCTTATAAAAAAATTAGCTTTTAAATTAATGACTATAACCAAATACCAAATCACTCAAAAAAAAAAAATAAAAAAATAAATAAGTGGAAGACCTTGAAATAGAAAAAATATAGACCCAATAAAAAATTTTCACACCTTAATTTTCCAATGCAATTTTACCAAACAAAAAAAGAAAAAGAAAAAAGTTCATCCTTGTTTGACCTATTGGAATTTCCAAACATTGCATGGTTTTTCCTACTCAATACACTCAAACGTAGTTTCTATATAAACCCTATTTCCTCTCCTTTTAGAACACCATCAATACAACAAACTTAGCTACTAGCTAATAAACACTCTTCTTATAATTAATTTGCAATTCAGAAAAAATGGGTGTGAAATGTGGAGGAGCCCTTTTCGTTCTCGTGGCAATGTCGGTTTTGGCCATTGCTACCGCGAACAAGGATTGGTGGGGTAATGTTACAGGAAATTGGAACCAAACAGGACGTGATTTTTGGGATTCATGGCACAAAAATGCGACTCAGAGATCCAACAGAATCATTGTCGGTGGATCAGAGAACTGGCGTTACGGCTTCAATTACACCGATTGGGCCATTAAGAACGGACCCTTTTACTTGAACGACACACTAGGTATGCTTTAAATCTTGTAATTTTGTCCATCGTTTATTTAGGATTAAATCATAGTCCACACACATATGTGTGTGTATATATATATACACGTAACTTTAATCGATGTGTTGATCATATGCAGTGTTTAAGTACGATCCACCAAATGACACCACATTCCCACACAGTGTATATTTGCTACCAAATTTCCGGAGTTTCCTGAAGTGCGACCTTAGAAGAGCAAAAATAATCGGAAAAGCGACAGCTGGTGGAGGTAAAGGATTCGAGTTCGTGTTGAAGAGGTGGCAGCCGTATTTTTTCGCGTGTGGCGAACACAAGGGCATCCATTGCAAAGATGGCCTCATGAAATTTGCAGTTTGGCCCTTGATCCGTTGGTATAATTAAAAAAAAGGACAATTTTGTGGTGCTAAAAATAAATAAAGTAATTTGATTTTTACTATATATATATACCCGAAACCCGAGAACCGAAAAAGCGAATAATAATCAAGGGTGTGTACTTTTTTTATTTGGGGTGTGTACTTTTTTTATTCCTTCCATGTAGTAACAGAAGCTATTCTTGTAGGATCAATGTTATGTATTTTTGGAATTCAATAAATTTGTGACAAAATAATGTTTTTTTTCAGGAACTGTTTATTGATATTTCCTTTACATCATTAATATTCTAATAAAAAAATTAAAATTAATGGGCCTCGGCCTAAAATTAATAATATTCTTAAATCACAAAAAAGGGCCTTAAGCCCATATTTTAATTTATATTACCTCATTTGGGCCCATTTAAACTAATTAAGTTTAATTAAGGGCCCAATCTCATATGGTCTTGTATAAGCGTATAGATAATCCTAATGTCAAGAGTTTAGAGGTAATTTTTGTTTTATGTCGACACCAGGATCATCAGCTCTTTGTGATTGTAATCAAGAATAATGAAATTTTGAAGGAGCTTCTTTATAGTGTAGCAGAAAAGTGTGGAGTCACAGATCCAGATTTTTGTTAACAAAAAGAAATCGAACCTTCAAAATATGGTATGCAACGACTTTGAAATTGCAACAGTAGTTTGTTGAAGTTTCTCCTCCTTTTTCTTCCTCGATATTACGACCTTTCTCGTCCCTAGTTTCTCACGAGGATACATAATTTTGTGATTTACGGTGATTTCGAAATAAACGGATTCAAGTATAAAGTTGTTGTCCGAAAACGTTTTTTAAAAATACTTTCTTTGGTGGAAAACTATTGATTATACGTTAGGAGGGAAATAAATAAATAAATATGAATTAAAAACGTTTTCATTACAATACGATTTTACGAGCATTATCGTTTTTTTTAAGTGGAAATGAAGTGTAGTTGTAATTATGATATAAAGTGAGGGGCATTCCAAACATTTCAGGGCATAGAGATAGCTAATTGTAAGTGAAACTTAAAAGAGGAGAATATAGTGTTCAAAGTATAATATTGGGGACTCAACCGTATATGAAACTAGCAAAAAATGATTTAGGAGCTAAAAATCCCTGAATAAATATATGTATAAATAAAAATGTTTAATGAAATAAAAATTAAAAACTGTTTGAAACCTAGGCCTATGAAGGGTGATTTTCTCTTCCACAACGGAAAGGTTTTCATTTTCCCCAAAATGCCCCTCTACAAACTTTCACGGCGAGCTTTGCACACACGAAATCTCCCGCCCAAATCGGTAAATTCACAGCATCCGCCGCTGTTGCCGCCGCCGCCACTTTTCTCCTCACCGCCGGACACCGCCGTCGCCGACAAGGCCGTATCAATCCTCAAATACTACCACCACTCCCATCTCGACCATTTAACGCCGCAATTTACCCCTGAAACCACCTCCTATTTACTCCTCCAATCCCAGAATAACCAAACCCTAATCCTGAAATTCCTCAGCTGGGCTCGCAAATCGCCCTTCTTCAGAGACCAGCTTCAATCCAATTGCATCTCAATTCACATCCTCACCCGCTTCAAACTGTACAAGACCGCCCAATCATTGGCGGAGGAAGTTGCAGCGAGTTTTCCGGATCACGAAAACGGCGATGCGGTTTTTTCGTGTCTTAAAGACACGTACCAGGCGTGCCGATCGAGCTCCGCCGTGTTTGATTTGATGGTAAAAGCGTTATCGAATATGAAACTGATAGATAGAGCTCGAAACATTATGAGTTTAGCTAGATGCCATGGATTCATGCCTAGTGTTCTGTCGTATAACTCCGTTCTAGAGGCGATAGTACGGAGTTCTCCTCGCGGCTCTGCTGAGTTGACCGGGAGTGTGTACGATGAGATGATGGATAACGACGTCTCGCCTAATGTTTTTACTTACAATATATTGATTAGGGGGTTGTGTTCGAACAAAGAAATGGATAGAGGGTTGGTTTTATTCGAGAAAATGGAGAAGAAGGGCTGTTTACCGAATGTGGTTACGTATAATACCTTGATAGATGCGTATTGTAAAATGGGGAAAATCGATGAAGCGTATGCGTTATTGAAATTGATGTGGGAGAAGAATATGGAACCGAATGTGATCACTTACAATGTGATAATCAATGGGTTGTGTCGAGAAGGGAGGATGGAGGAGACAAAGAAGGTTTTCGAGGAAATGAAGGAACAGGGTTTGTCTCCGAATGAAATTACGTATAACACACTCATCAACGGGTACTGTAAAGAGGGAAACTTTCACCAAGCTCTTGTTTTACACGGGGAGATGGTGAGGAATGGGCTTTCTCCGAATGTGGTGACTTATACTTCTCTGATAAATAGTATGTGTAAATCGAAGAATTTGCGTCGTGCTGTGGAGTTCTTTGAGCAGATGCAGGTCAGGGGGTTGAGCCCAAACGATAAAACGTACACAACTCTGATCGATGGTTTCTCTCAGCAGGGATTTATGGATGAAGCTTACAGGCTTTTAAGTGAAATGACTAATAAGGGCTTGTTGCCATCCATTGTGACTTACAATGCATTGATCAATGGGCATTGTGTGTCGGGTAGAATCAACGATGGTTTAGAACTGATTAAAACTATGACTGCAGAAGGGTTTTGTCCGGATGTTGTAAGTTACAGTACAATCATATCTGGTTTCTGTAGAAATTTTGATTTAGATAAAGCATTCCAAATGAAAAGGGAGATGGGCGAGAAGGGAATTTTTCCCGATGCCATTACTTACTCATCGTTGATTCAAGGTCTATGTGCACAGAGAAGATTGACTGAAGCGTGTGAGTTATTTAAAGAAATGTTGAAGCTAGGTCTGCAGCCTGATAATTGTACGTATACTATTCTTATTAATGCTTATTGCGGCGAAGATGACATTGGAAGTGCAATTCGGCTCCACGATGAAATGATTGAAAAGGGTTTCTTCCCCGATGTTGTTACCTACAGTGTGTTGATAAACGGGCTAAACAAGCAGGCTCGAAGTAAGGAAGCAAAACGGATTCTTTTCAAGTTGTTCTACGAGCAATCTGTTCCGCATGATGTTACGTATGATTTGCTGATACAGAGTTGTAGTAATATTCAATTTCGGAATGTAGTAGCTCTTATAAAGGGGTTCTGCATGAAAGGTTTGATGAACGAAGCCGATCGAGTTTTTCAAGCAATGCTTGAGAAGAACCAAAAGCCTAGTGAGGCGGTTTATAATGTTCTGATACATGGTCACTGTAAAGATGGGAATTTGCAGAAAGCTGTCGATCTTTACAGGGAAATGATGCAACGTGAACTTGTTCCTCATGCTATAACTGTTATTGCTATAACTAAAGAACTTCACAAAGTGGGAATGACAGAGGAGCTGATGCAAATACTACAAGATACACTACGAAGCTGTAAAGTAGTTGATGGCGACCCTGCCAAAGTCCTTTTGGAGGTCAATTACAAAGATGGAAACATGGATGCCGTGTTTAATATTCTCGCGGAGATGGGCAAGGATGGATTTCTTCCAAATGAAGTAAGAACTGGTTAGGCATGTAGAAGAGCTCAGCTGATACCATTGAATATTAAGTTGTTCGTGTAATATTAAATTTGATATCGCATTTGGTTGATGGAGTGAAAACACTTTGGGCTTTGGAGTATCGGGCATGCTTTTGTTCTCATTGTTGGTGCTGTAATCAAGATGAATTTAAACACGATTCATTATGAAGCTGCTTGGTCATTCATGTTGGAATTACCGCAATCTTTTGGAGACTGGCTTAAAACCGTGGAAATTGGATGCCCTCGTCTAATTCGGATGAGGTAAAAAACTGCTTAGTTTTCTCAATAGAATAGTATGGCAATAAAGCGTTATTGCACTTGTTATAGCAAAACTATCTCATCGCGAAATGAATACCATGGGGGCTTCCGTATCAACCTGCTAATCTTTCTTATATTTGGTGCTGTGTAGGAATGTGTCTTCTGGACTGTCAGTTCATTGGTTAGTTGCATCATATTCAGGTGCACAGCTGTGGGGTTGTCCACTCATGTATGTGTTTCTGTCGTTGCAAGTAAGTTGAGCTATAACATTTATGCATGCAGAATCAAATTCTTTTGGTTTATGTGCAATGTTGGTTTGCATTCTGGTCAATCAAAGCCTTGTGTCCGGTTTCTCTCTCTATCTAAAAAAAAAATAACGACACGCTATTTTCTTTTTCCCAGGTAGAATACGTTCCACCTTCACGGGGGGCCCGTTTTCCCTATGTTTCCTGCCTGTGGAGTCTTCCAACTGCGATGCTTTAATTCTTTGAGGGTCCATGTGAGCTCCAGTTTCTGATATTTTACGAGAAAGGGGAATTATTTACGAAACTCCCGTTTTAGTCTTCACGTTGAGCCTTTTATTGATTATTTTGATCAGATGTAACTTTTTTTTTCCCGAAATGAGGACCAAACTTATAAGAAAGTAAATTAATGGAATTTTCAGTTCATTTCGACCTTCTTTAGATTTGTTATAGAAATGCACTACCTAAACCTTGGTACCCTTATTTAGTGTCATGAATTAATTTCTTGTGCAGTCAATATCTATCAACTTTTTGTCAGTGCTTCTAGTATATATACGAAAGTATCTTCCACTTCCTACGAAATTTTTATATCCTGGATTCTTTGATTGTGTAATAATTGAATATTTGAATGTGAAAGATTCAGAAGAAATTACGTTCTGAAGGTCCGAGTTCTCGGTGAGAACTTTCTATTCTCCAACCATTCTTCATTGGATTTTACGAAAACTGATGCCTTAATCCAAATATACATTTCACATTTTGCAGAATTATCTTTTTATTATATGAGTTGGTAAACAAGAAAATTTCGAGAGATTATGCTATTTGCTCCTGCTGTTGGATGCCATTTGCACATAAAGACGAAAAGGACAAACTGAGCAAAGAAGCAAAGGTATCTTTCTTTTCATTTTATTACTTTGTTGCTCGACTTAAAACTCGTGACTTATCACTCATTTGCCCCCAAGATTTACAGTATGAGATTTGAAACAGAACAAGTTAATAATGTAAACCCGATAAAATATGGCAGATTCATAGGAAAATTAGTTCTCCTTCATCTGTATTCATTTGTCGATAGAAAAGATGCATGTCTTTAATGTTTGAGTTGATAATTCTATAATTTTTGTGCATTACATCTTATATTGGAATGTTTGGTTTATTAACGATGGATGACACGATGCATTTATTTTGTGGCTTTGCTTTTTTGTTTACAAATGACCACAGTCAATTCGGACTCTGATAAAGAAAACAAACGCTTTGAGATAATTTTCCTACACTTCATATTTTGGTGTTAGTTGGAGGAAGTTTTCCCTCCAGAAAGGACGAAAAGAAGGTAAGAGCACGCTGAGGCTGATAACTCGGTACGAAATGTCCAGCTCCTCTTATGGTCACAAACGTAATATTCTGATATTCAACCGCATATCCTCCAACCTTCAATGAAAAATAATAATATGAAAACAAGATTAGCGTAAGATGAAAAATCGAGAAAATTATACCCCAAAAAAATGTTCAATTGTAACATACCTCGCCTTGGTTGTACCAGGGGTACCATGGAGTTTTTACTGCTGCCCCGAGTTTAGGCATAGAGTACCTAGTCGTCGTAACTGGCACCACACTATCTGTGTCTCCACTGTAAGTTCAGATTAAATTGTCATTTTTTTTCCCGGATAATGTAGTATTGTGCTAGTTTATATGACTTTACCTATATATCCAAACTCTAATGCCACTAGCCATCAACCGCTTGATGGTAGGTAATACTGTTAGTGGTGAGTCCTGCCAGTTGTTGCCTACGTAGTCGCTACAGCATCATAAAAACGAGCGAGTCGTAAGAAAATCTTCCACCTGAAAAAGAGTATTATGCGGTGAGGAGAAAGTAGTACCTGCACTCATCCCAAGGCTTCGGAATTCCAGCTACGTTAGCATGTAGCGCCTCTTGCACTTCACGAGTGTTTAAGTATGCGTAGGCGTAGTATCCCGAGCATGGATCAAATCCCGATATCTATCACAAGACATTATACACACACGATATGAGAGTCTAATTCTTTTTTTTTTATTGTGCAGGAATTATATGTATGATGAACAATGTACCGAAGGAGTGTTTGAGGATGTTGTAGAACATAAAGGGGCATAAATGTCATAGTCGAAGACATTCCCTTTAGCCTCTCTCGCCTGTTTTCTGAAACCACGGCAGAGTTCTGTTTGTGGGCCCCCCGAAGAAAAATTGCAGTTCTCGATAAGCCCTTTATGTATTTCGTCCGATATTAGAGCATGTGTCCAGTAATAGTCATACACCCCTTTGTTCTGATCCTCAATGTCAATATATGCATTGCCAATCTAACGATAGATACATATTTATTAGTGAATATATATACATATGTGTGTGTGTGTGTGAGTGTGTGTATATATATATATATATTTTATTAATTTATCAAAATAATACTCACAGCTATTCCTTTTAAGTTAATGACAGTTTTGTTTGCGATTTCGTTGTTTTTCAGGATTAGGTCAGCTAGCTGAGGCACATAATGACCGGCATAACTCTCTCCCGCGATGTAAAAGTCTCGATGTTTGTAGTCTGGAAATCTTTTCAACCAATTAACCAAAAAAGTGTAAGCATCTGCTGCTGTTTTTCTGTCTCCAGTAATGTAATCTGATGACGTATTGGAATAAGAAAATCCAACACCAGCCGGAGATTCCAAGAATATCACATTTGCCACTGCATTTTTTTTAATTACAACATAAGTATTTTAAGACAATATTTTTTTCTTTCTTTCAA
Source organism: Erythranthe guttata (assembly GCF_000504015.1). The sequence goes on from NW_012192939.1 coordinate 543,032, forward strand.
GTTTTGTGAATTGATCACTTACGAATGTTCCATGAATTTTTGTTGTGCCAGAGAGTTTTGCCGTCTGGATTCACGCGAAAGGGGCCGAGTTCTGTCATTGCTCCAGCTCCTAAAGAAGAGCATCCAGGCCCTGCATTTCAAGGTAGGTCCGGTTTTTTAATCGAGGGTATATATAGACTAGAGGTGTAAATTGGAATGGAAATTTGAGTTCCGCCGATTTCAATCCGAATATTATTCGGTTTTGGATTCCGAATTCCGGAAATTCCAATTTCCGATTTCTGATTTTTTTTTCCGGAATGAAATTGGAATACACATTCAATTATGGATTTCAATCTGATTTTAATATCCGAGAATATTAAAAAAAAATATAGTTTTTTTTCTCCGAAAATTGCACTTATATTATCAATAGTGTTATTACAAGTGACTATAAAAATGGAAATTCCGAATCTCGCCGATTCCTATCCCAAAAAAACGATTTTGGAACAAGTTTTTCTATTCCAATTTCCAAAATTCGATTTTCGACTTTTTTGGAACAAAATTGGAAATAGTTTTTCACTTCCGAAAAAAAAAAAGGATTCCGCAAGTGTTATTTCCGATCTGATCCGCCCGATTTTTTACCTCTAGTAAGACTAAATTTATTATTACGCGTTCACATAAAGATCGTTAAATACTAACCTCCATTGAGCCACAAAACGAGAGGCTTAGTTGAAGATGAGTTTTCCGATTCAGCAAAATAGTAAAATAGTGCTCTTCCAGCACTTGCATCGACAGTCACATACCCTGAATACTGATCAAAACTCACTTCTGGTTGCCCTGGTAAACTCAATATCCTGTCAACTTCTTTATATCCCTCCTGATTTTCGACGTATATTGTCGAACGTTTGATCGAGAGGTTTTCATCGAGGTTGTTTAATGACGTTTTTGCCCTTTGGACTTCAACGAATTCTCCGAGAGGATCGAATCCTCTCCCACCGTAGCATTGTGCTGAAACTGCTAACGAGCACAATACAAGAGAAACGAGAAGACAATTACCTGCACCACTCATCTTTTTCCGATGATTTTCGGACCTTTGTTTTTCTTGTTTCTTTTATATATAGATTTTGTAATGTGGAACGTTGCAATTGTTTGTTCTTGTTTGGACTGAACTTACAATTGTGTTTGATGGTATTCACTATGTCTTAGTAGGACTAAATTAATGTTTTTATTTTGTAGATAACTTTGGGATCATAACTTTTAGGGTAAATTATGGTCACTCCCTGAAGTAAGGTCTAATTACGAAAATCTCCTCATGTTTGGGTAATTATAACCACCTTCAACTATGAAGATATTCTTCTCAAAAAAAAAAAAACTATGTCAAATTCAACATAATCTTCTAGATTCCGTGGAATGTTCTCTAGTTTGTACTCGTTTTGTGCAAAAATGCAGCTTTTGATGCACCACAATCTGATATTTATAATAGACGCATCTTATGATCATCTTGATTCGAAATGTGGAGCCTCGAATGGGGGTAAAACATGCACATACTGGAGAATATTCCACATAATTTAAAAGATTTTACTAAATTTGATATTCGTTTTACATTATTAGAATGGGACGGCCAAAAAACAGAACTACTACACTATTCAATGAATGTAACACAAACGAACCAATTAAATTACAATCAATGATTAGTATTAATTATTTATTATTCCCATTCAAACTTCTTTCTAGTGTCGTACGACAACTACTCAACATAGTTAAACGACTTGACGAAATCAACAACCATGACCAAAACGGCGTCGTATTAAGAGTTTAACACAGATTCGAATTTCTCCGTACCAAAACTCTCGCATCATAGACAGGGACTCTCTCTCTCTCTCTAGATTATTTAATACAGAGGAGAGAGAGAGATAGAGACGAGAGAGAAAGAGAGAGAGGAATCGGCAAGCAGCATCAGAAAGGGAGCGTGGCAACGGTGTGCGTAATCAATTAATCATAACTCGAAAATTATTGTTCTTCACGAGATAAAGCTCAGACGCATTTGTGTTTCTCTCTCTACCTATACATACATCTATACATACATACATACCTACGCCGCTGCATGTAGTATTTACAGGCGTAGGATGAACGAAGCTAAGAAGAAGAAAAGGGTAAAGAAGGCTTGATCTCAGCTTCCCCTTGAAAAAACAACCATGGCGGACGATCTCTGTTTCTTCACCAAGGTACGCGTCTCCTTTTTTCGCCCAATTTTGTATTTTTTTCTGATTTTTTTGTGTGGTGAAATTCGTCCTTTTTATTGTTGTTGGGCGCAATTTGGAGTGCCCTATTTGTATGTAGATTTCCATTTTTGCATCTCTGATGTAATTAAATTTGAATGACAATTGTAAGCCCTAATTATTCATCAATGAAATTAATTCCCAAATTATTTATTTATTTTTTTTAATCTCGGACAGTATTGAAGCTCAATTAAGCTGAATATATTGTGTTTTACAGGAGTTTGAGAGCTGTGAATGCGATTGATTAATGGTATGCTTTTATTGTTAATTGACGTTATGATATTTTGATTTAATTTCAGGAAAGCTTTATAATTAAACCACCTAAGAAGAACCCCCTGGTTTTGAAAATGGCGGTTTTGATTTTCGTAATGGTTTGCGGAATTTATGTATGTTCGACTCGTATTAAGCGAATCGGTGGACAATCGAGCTTCAGTACATTAAACATTCAAGTTATAGAAAAGAAACCTTGTGAAGCAGCCATTGATATACAACCTTCAGAAAAACCTTATTTGCATTTCCCCAAACCAAAGACTTTCGACAGGTAAACGGGATTATAATTATTCTTTAAATTAAAGGCACTATGTAGTTTATTGATTTTATTTATTTGTTTATTTATTATTATTTGGGATTAATTAGGGACGAATGTGCTTGCAATCCTGTGAGATATTTTGCGATTTTGTCAACACAAAGGTCTGGGAGTGGATGGTTTGAGACATTGTTGAACAGTCATATTAATATAAGCTCTAATGGGGAGATATTTTCGGTGAAGGTTCGGAGAAGTAATATATCGACAATTGTAGAAACTTTGGATAGAATTTATAATCTTGACTGGTTTACGAGTGCCTCGAAGAATGAATGCACAGCTGCCGTTGGATTGAAATGGATGCTTAACCAGGTGAGATATTTATAGTTTAGAACAATATATACGTATTTTTTTTTGTCCGGATTATGAACAGGCTGGTATTAATCGAAACATCTTCTTTTGACAACGCTAGATCTTGAAATAGGTTATTAGGCTTTTATATGCTTTTTAGTGTGCGGAAGATTCTTCAACTTTTTAGAGTGAAATTATCCATTCTATAAAATATGATGATTATGCAATGTTGTGTGTATGCTTAGGCCTCGTTTGGTTGGTAAGATTAACCTGATAAATCAAATAATTGGACCTTTTTAGGAGTTTGGTTAGTCCAATAACTTTTCGGGCTGGACCGCAAATTTGTTGGATCACCCATGGTCCAACAATATAATGGGTTTTCATTAGATTGTTTAATTTTGTCTCGGCTAATCTTATCTTAGCTAATTTTGTCTTAGGAACCAAACGAGGACTTAATGTTTAAGTCCCAAATGTTTTTGTGGTTTGTATGATATGTTTTATTTCATTGGGTCGATTCTCAGCTACACGAGAAGATCGGTAAAATGGTGTCTCTAAGTAATTTGTGTAAAGGGAAAACACGAGGCTCTAAGATCAATCTTAGTTCCAATTTTTCTATTTAATAATTGATAAAATAATGTTCATCAAATTAACTGCCAGGCAGAATCAAAATCTTAAATTTTCTTTCGTTATTTTTTATTTGGTACGATAGTTTTGGCTGAGGAGTTCAACACATCCAAAGAAAACGTGCATCAAAATGGAGTGGTAAAGGAGAAATAAAACTGGATAATTCGTAAAATCTTGATATAAAGAAATCTTGTTGGTTAATCAAGCTCATTTTGCATTGTTAATAGTCGTCTTTTGATTTTGAACATTATTTCATTGATTGTCTAACAGATAATGTATTTTTTTCCATGTATACTCTCGTAATCGCTATAAACTTAAAAGAATCAATTAAGCAAGTCCTTTTTATTTATTCCAATTTTGTTGCAGGGATTAATGCAACATCACGAAGAAATAGTGGAGTACTTCAAGACTAAGGGCGTATCAGCCATTTTTCTTTTCAGAAGAAATCTTTTACGTCGTATGGTTTCGATACTCGCAAATTCGTACGACCAAAATGCCAAGCCGCTTAATGGGACCCATAAATCTCATGTCCACTCAACCCACGAGGTATATATATATATAATGTATGTATGTATACATGTCCATGTGTATGTGTGTACACAAGACCTAAAGTTACTTAACTGCTGCAGGCTGAAATACTTGCCAAGTACAAACCAACTATCAATACAACACTGCTAATACCGAATCTGAAACAAGTAGAAGATTTGGTCACAAAATCCATGCAATATTTCAAGAGCACTCGCCACATCATCCTCTACTACGAGGACATAATAAATAACCATACAGTAAGCCATTTTCTACATTTCATAAAATCCTACAGTTCCGTGCAGTTTCAACCTTATTTTTTTTTCGATTTGAAGAAATTGTTGGAAGTTCAAGAGTTCTTGAAGGTCCCACAAAGAGACTTGAATAGTCGGCAAGTGAAAATACATAAAGGGGCGTTATCGTCACAAGTTGAAAACTGGGAGGATGTGAAGAAGACACTGAAGAAAACACGGTACGAAAGTTTTCTTCAAGAAGATTATAAGTTGTAAATGGCGAATTTTGCTCATTGTGTTAGTGTATAGCACAGCATGTTTTTTAGGTTTTAGTTTTTAACTTAATTTATTCGATTTAATTAATTCTTTAATTAGCAGATATAATATAACAGGGCATCTCATCTCATCTCCCTGTTGAAATTTTGGTATTACTGTTGATATTTGGTGTGGCTCAAAACATGCTGATTATGATGTAATTGTGTAGCTTCATCCGAATAGTGTTAAACAGACCGTCTAGATATTATCGGTAAATTACGGCTACCCCTGAGGGAAGGTCAAATTACGAAAAAAACCCTCATGTTTGGATAGTTACAATTATTCCCTCAACTATAAATCTTCTTACACGTCCACCCTTATGGTTTTAGATTCAACAAAATCTTCTAGTTTCCATGGAATATTCTCTAGTTTGTACTCGATTTGTGAAAACCGGAGAATATTCCACATAATCTAGAAGATTCTATTAAATTTGACACATCAAGGGTGGACGTGTTAGAAAACTCATAGTTGAGGAGTAGTTGTAATTACTTAAACATGAGGGTTTTTTTTGTAAATTTTCTTACCTCGGGGTGGCCGTAATTTACCCTAATAAAATATTGGTGGAATATATCCTAATAGAATTATAGATAATTAATTGCTAAATAGTTATTTTAGATAAAACTATAATTTATTTGCTAAGTTTAGACACACATGATTAATCGAATAGATGTCTATTTATTTTGTGATGACAGAGTTTGGTAATGATGTGTGTCTTTTGTTCAAACTTCAAATGAATTATTGTCTTATTGAATTTTATTGCACCTTTTTTTCATGATAAATGATTGAATATCATCAGGCAAATGTTGAATTATATATTATATCTCCATAAATAGCAATTGTCTTTCCTGACATAAACTCAACTTTTTATTGCCTTTCATCAAATTAAGTTGTTTGATAAACAATTATTGAGAAAAGTTATCTATAAATTATTATCACAAGTAAAGAAATATTATGATGATGATTATTCTGACTTATTAGTCGGTCATTGAGATTCTACACCTGGTTAAACACACGAGATAATTTTCAATAATATTTCACTCGACAACAAAAGCATTTGGGGAGAATGTTAAATGTTGTTTCAATTTTGCTACTTACCGTTTTAACTTGAGACGTGTTGTTGACCAGTTTTCAGTATGATTTTGGCAAAATTTAAAACACGGAAACTGTAGTACTTTATGCATGAATAAATTACATTTTAAATTTTCGATAACTAGCATTAAAATTGAATCAAATTGCGTTAGAAAGTTTACTCATAAAATTACTAAATCCAATGTTTTTAATTTCGACAACCCTAAAAAATGATCGCGTTTCAATTTGAAACAAGTATTATTAAAACTAAAACGACATTTTATCTGCTGCACATTCAAAATGAAAATATGAATAACTCCATCAAATAATATAAATTGATGGTTTGAGAATTAATTTTATATATTACGTGATAAATAATATTTAAAAGAAAAAGGAAAAAAAAAAAAGAAAAGGAAAAAGACATTTACTGCAAATTTCTGCTGTACACCAGCCACACCAAAAATATCGAACCAACAATATCCAGCCGTCAGTTCCCAAAACCAGCAAGCTACGGTCAGATCTGAAAACACAAGTGGGGCCCACACTTCACCACCGCGTAATAACTGGACCCACCGCTTACAACTCTTCCAGATCGACGGTCCAGATCAACTCTCACTATTCACCGACGGTGTGGATTCAAACGTTGAAATCCCCTTTAGATCCGTCCCTCTTGCCCCTCCCCATTTTATCATCAGCCGTCTTCTCAGAATCTCTCTCTCTCTTTCTCTCTCTTCTTTCTCTCTCTCTCTCTCCTCTGAAATCTGGTTTCTAGGATCAGATAGAGATATACCTACACCTACACACACGCACTCGCGAGAAAAATTTCGAACTCGGAGTGAGGGAGAGAGAGAGAGAAAATGAACGGCGGAGATTTGAATCAGCAGCAACAACAACAGCAACAACAACAGCAGCAGCAGATTCAGCACCAGCAATGGTTGGCGATGCAGCAGTACCAGCAGCAGTGGCTGGCTATGCAGCAGCAGCAGCAGATGATGTACAACCAGCATTACGTGCCGTACTACCACCAGCAGCAGCCGCAAGTTCAGCCGCCGAAGCAGAATAGTCAGATTCAGAACTCCGGCGAAGATAACAAGACGATCTGGATCGGAGATCTACAGCAGTGGATGGACGAAGGCTATCTCCAAACTTGTTTTTCCCCATCCGGAGAGGTATAAATTGTTTTTTTTGGTTTTTTTTTCTTAGGTTATTTACGAATAATTTTATGTATAATAAATATTTGTTTTGGCAATGTGTGTTTAGCGTGGAGATTCATTGTTGAGTGGGTAGTAATTAGTGTTGTCAATTTAGGGCTAATTGCGTGTTTTGGCCGTAGGATTTGGAAAATAACTTGATTGAAGTAAATGCCTGAATTTCCTGTGCAATTTGGTTGATCTGTGTATTTAGTCTTGGGAGATTCTGCTTTGTGTAATCTGCTATGTGCTTTTCTTTCGTCAATCACGTTGGTACTGACTTCAGGACCGAAATCTCGGAAAGAGTTTCAAAATCTGCTTTGTGTTTAGTGACCTCGATTCTTTCTTTAATTTGTTTTTCATGGTTTGATGTTTCTGAATGCATAAATGTATTAGCTAAGCTAAATACATGTTGTGCTAACTCATGGCACTATCGTATTTGAAAGTGCCTACCTTGAATGGGTAAACGAGAAGATTGAATGGATAAATTATCAATTGTTAGAATACAAGGAGCCATCTTTATGTATGAAAAATCCGTACTTGACTGCTTACATGAGCATTAGAGAGTTCAATTTGAAGAAAAAACCCGAAGATTTAATAATTATGCTGCGAGTTTTGCATTATTTTCTTTTGATTCTCTCTGTATGTTTTGGATATTATTACCTTTTTGCAACAGTTATGATTTTTTGATACGACTGGTGTATTTGATAGCTTTTGACATCCATATATGCAGGTCCATTCTGTTAAGATAATCCGCAATAAACATACTGGTCAATCAGAGCGATATGGATTCATTGAGTTCGTTTCTCATTCAGTAGCGGAGAAAGCTCTGCAGAGCTACAATGGCACCGCGATGCCCAATTCAGATCAATTCTTCCGCTTAAACTGGGCAGCCTTTAGCGCCGGTGATAGGCGCCCTGAATCTGGTTCTGATTTGTCGGTTTTTGTTGGAGATTTAGCTACTGATGTTACTGATGATCTCTTACATGATACCTTCGCTAGTAGGTACCCATCTGTCAAAGGGGCAAAAGTGGTAATTGATCCCAACAATGGCCGCTCGAAAGGTTATGGATTTGTCAGGTTTGGTGATGAAAATGAGAAGTCTAGAGCCATGACTGAGATGAATGGTGTGTACTGCTCTAGTAGGCCTATGCGAATAGGTGTTGCCACCCCTAAAAGACCTTCACCACAGCAATATTCTTCACAAGGTACAGTATCATATTCCTATGATTTTGTTTCCTGAAAATTTTCCATTATTTACATCCGTGACAGTTTTTCGGCATGAATATACTAACATGTAACATGTATGTATCGTGTTCCATGATTTGTTGCGATCCATTTCACTCTATGTTCCTAAGTATTTGGCTGGTTTAAACTGATCAAAGTTCTTTCGTGGCTTACTGTACTAATTTGCTTCATGATTATATATATCCCTCTGTTTGTGACGATCCTTATCAATATGCACGTTCTATATTCTGCTCCATAATGTGCATGTTTGTGTGTTTTATATAATTATATTAAGCAAATAGAACAATTATTGAATTACGTACTGTATGTACATGACATGAACTTAATTAATCTTCTCTGTTAATATGTAATTGATTTTCTTTCTTGTGAAAGAGTAAATGAGAATGCAAAGCCTTTTATCCTCCACTTGTCGTTACTATTATCTACTTCCGAAATTATATACAGCATCCAAGTTTTCCTAATTTAGTCTTTCCACCATGCTCTCGTCCTTCTTCTGATTCAAATTAATAAGACGTCTTCTTTATGGAGTCATATTATATGTGCTATTGATTGATTTTTTCGACATTTGTTCAACAAATATTACTTATTTTCTTACTGTGGTCTTGGCTTATGGATATGTATCAAATGTTGCTGTGCTCTTAGGTCAGTCAGAGAACGATTCATCTAACACAACAGTAAGTCCATTTTCCGTTCTAGAAGTTGGTTATCAGAACTTTCATATTATTTATTATTATTAATAACCCGATTCTTCTGTATTTGTTTAGATATTTGTGGGAGGGCTTGACTCTGATGTCACTGATGAAGATCTCAGAGAGTCTTTCATTCCATTTGGCGAGGTTGTCTCTGTCAAAATACCATCTGGAAAGGGATGTGGGTTTGTACAATTTGCAAACAGGTAACTAACTATTTGTTGTCATTTGTTAGTGAAAATAAGAACAATCATCATTCTTATGAAATAATAATAAAAAAAAAAGGGATTGCTTATTTTCAAGTGCAATGTGTCACCTAATGAGAGGGTATTTGTGTTTTTGAATTTGCCGAGAACATTTGACCTTTCTTTTTGCAAGATGCATTCTTGCATCCAAAGAAGTGGAGTATCAAAATGCCAATCCATTTTGATGATTTCACTAAAGAAGAAATTCTGAGATTTGGAATATCAAAATAGTAGTTGGGTCATTTCATCACTCAGTTGATGCTCCTCATTGGAGCATCAAAATGGGTTATCAAATGACCCAACCGCCATTTTCATGCTCAAAGTTTTAAAATCTCTACACCAATGAAGTCATCAAAATGCGTTGCATTCTAAGTTCCACCTCCTTGGATGTAAAAATGCATCCTAGAGAAAAAGAAGGCATCAAATGTGAGTTTGAACTTGCGAATTCAACACCCATTTACAAGTGGACGTGTGGCAATTAAATAATAAACTGGAAGATTTGTAACTGTGAACATATACGAATTTGTGAACTACTTTCTATCAAGTATGAGGTGAACGATTGAAAAAATATTATCCGTCTTGGCTTAAATGCTCAAGATTCATGGTTTTAATGCGACCATGGCATAACCCATTCAATTTTCCGTTCAACAGAAACAGTGCGGAGGATGCAATCCAAAGATTAAACGGGGCAGTTATTGGCAAGCAGACCGTTCGTCTTTCTTGGGGTCGAAGTCTGGGTAACAGACAGGTAAAAACTCTCGACTTATTAACTTGAAGTTTTTTTTTCTTGGACAATTGCTTATAATGTTAATTAAAAGGTGCTGGGCTTTATAATAAATAGGTCCTTATATCTTGATGGCTTTAATCAATCTCTTAAGGTCTTGTTTGGGAATAAGAATAGAACTTGAATAGATAGTATAAACAAGGTTTATCAAATGTCTGGGGTTTATATCTGTAGCTCATTATTAAAAACGGACACGTAATTTAATCAAGCATATGAATGACATTGAGTCCAACCTTAACCCGCTACTATATTTACACAATCTTATGCATGCAAGAATTATATTCCCAAACAAGGCCTAAGAGTTTGGAACCATTAGCCAAAAAGAAGATAACCGAGTTCAGTAGTATAAGTACCTGAATTATATGCTAGACCAACTAATACCTTAGGGCCTCGTTTGGTTGCCGAAATAGGATTAGGTAAGATAATATTATGTACTCTTATGATAACCCAGTTGTATAGGGGATCAGTTCAATATATAATTCATCAATAAACCAATCAAGATAAATTTTTTTCCCTTAATTTTGAGACGTTCCAAAAAGTTATCGAACTAATCAAATATCAAATAAAGTCCAATTATTTAATTAATCGTGATTCTCTTACCAACCAAACAAGATCTAAAGAGAAAGTTGAACCTTTGTTTCCTCAAAATATGATCAACAGAAACTATGGAGATTTGTACTTTACCGAGTATGCTGTCTTTTTTCTTCACGCCCGTTATTAAATAATCAATCTGATTATTAATAAACTATCTCTTGAATCAGTGGAATGGGAATTATAACGGAAGGCAAGGTTACGGTGGATACGGAAACGCTGGTGCAGCGGCTTATGGCGCGTCTTCAAACGGTTATGGCAACCATGAGCAGTAGTTGCGGTAAGTTAAATCTCCAAAGCTCTATGTGTTGAGCTTTAATTACTATTAGTGACTTGAAATGAAACTTTAAATTCTGTAGTCTGTGACATGATCAGTATTGTAGCTGGATTGATTATCACTTTAGACGAGACTTTTTTTAATTTCTTTTTTTTTTTCTTTTTTTTTTAATGGGATTAAGATTCGAAATTTTGACTTTGAAGAGCTTGCGTGATTTTTTTTCAATTCTTGCTAATTATTCGTTCTTTTTAGGTTTCGTTATGCTAACTTGTTACATACCGGTTTGGTGTATTTGGTGTATTATATTTCTGACGGACTTTCCCTTTAATCACATTTCGGTTTGTTTGAGGGAATTAAGCGCTGAAATGCTGAATAAATATGATTTAGATAGGTATACTTGGGTATATACACGATTAGTCGTTCAATGATGAATGTTAATCGACACTCCAAATCTCGTACGTTCATCGACAGTTTCTGGTGTTGGATTGATTTTCTTCGTGGACAGAGAGCCCTTTTCAAGTATTATTTCCAAAATGGAAGAAATAGAAGTTAACTGTAGCTGAAAATCTTTATGGTTTTGAGAAACACCGATATCGTCGATGCATAATAACCCCGAGGGAAATTTCTCAAAATCATTTAATTGAATAACAAATGAACGTTTTATGCAAAGAAGCAATAAATTTGGAAGTGATTTCTATTATGTGGCTAGAAAATGAAGAAAAAAAAAAATCAAACCTTGTTTCTTCTTGTTCGTCATTCTTCGAAAATGGTTCTTTCCTATTTTTCTTTTGCTTTATTCTTTTTCTACGCCGTTTCTTACTTTTCTTTGTCCTTGTTTGCTTTGTTTGTATTGATTGTATTGATTCAGGAGTTTTTTTTTGCTTACGCCTTTCTTTCTTCCTTTTCCATTCGTTTTTTTACAGAAAAATAACTAATAGTTGAGTTTTGAATCGTAACGGCAAGAGAAAGAGAAAAAGAGGAGAGAGGAAGTAAAATGGAAGAGAAAAAAATAAATAATTAAACAATTTAGGGTCTAAATTGCATCTAAAACATCTGAATTAGAGATTGATAAGCATATAAAACATAGGTAAATTCCATTTTCCTCCATTGTATTCTGGTTTGATATCACTTTACTTCCTTTTATTCTCGATTGCATCGATTTGTCCCCATCTACTTGAAAAATTATCTCAATGTGACCCTCACCGTTAGTTTTCGGATATTTGACTTTAACACCGTTTGATCTAAGTCTGAGAATTACAAAAAAAACACCCCTCCCAATCTAAATAATTATTAAAATAAAAAAGTAAATTGTGGCTGTTTTCGTTGACTATGCTTTCTTGTTGTCTTAAATTTATAATAATTTTTTTTAATAATTATTTAAAGTGGGAGGGGTGGCGTTTTTGTAATTTCAGAACTTAGGTTAAACGTCGTTAAGACCAAATGTCTGACAACTAACAATGAGGGCAACATTGAGACATTTTTTCAAATACAGATTAATACAACCAAGAGTAGGAGGGGGGTAAAATGATACTAAACCAAAGTACAAGGGAAAAAATGGAATTTACCATAAAACATATATAGAAACTTATCCACACTTTGAAATTTGCAAAATGAATGAATGTGCAATTACCCCAAATTGTAAAGAATCATGGTTATTTTGGAATAAAATTCAATACTCCAATATGACTTATCCAATTCCTGCCTCTCACTAATTTTATGTCTCCTCTCTCTCTCTCTCTTCTTTCTCTCTCTAAAACACTGCAATAAGCCATGTTCTTCTTGCTACTAATCCTCGCCTTTTCCCATTCATTCCACCGAAGCAACCGCCGCCGCCGCCGGAAACTCCACCGAAGAAGCCATCCTCTACGACATTTACCCCTTCATTAGAGTGTACAAAGACGGCAGAGTACAAAGATTCATCGGCCAAGATTTCTCTCCGCCCTCAACCGATCCTGCCACCGCCGTCCGCTCCAAAGACGTCGTCTTTTCAACAAACCCCAACCTCTCCGCCAGGCTCTACCTCCCCGCCGCCGCCTTCTCCTCCAACAAGAAAAAACTCCCGCTCCTCATCTACTTCCACGGCGGCGGGTTCTTCACGGAATCCGCCTTCTCCCCCACCTACCACCGCCACCTGAACTCCCTCGTCGCCAAATCCAACATCGCCGCCGTGTCGGTCAACTACAGGCTCGCCCCGGAGCACCCCCTCCCCGCCGCCTACCAAGACTCATGGCTGGCGCTCAACTGGACACTCTCCCACTCCGCCGCCGGCGCCGCCGCCGAACCCTGGCTCAACAACCACGCCGACTTCCAACGCGTCTACTTGGGCGGAGACAGCGCCGGCGGCAACATAGCACACCACATCTCCACCCGGGTCGGGTCGGAGAACCCATACCCGAACGTGAAATTCGGCGGCATGTTCCTAAACTGCCCTTACTTCCTGGGAAAGAAACCCGTCGGCAACGAACTATCACCCGAGTACAGCTACGCGGAAACGCTGATGAAGAAACTGTGGGTCCACGCCTACCCGAACAGCCCGGCGGGTCTGGACGACCCGCTGGTGAACCCGGGTATGGATCCGGGTCTGAAGCGGGTCGGGTGCAAACGGGTCCTCGTCTACGTGGCGGGGAACGATGTGCTGAGATTTAGGGGTTGGTATTACAAAGAGAGGTTGGAGAAGAGTTTGTGGGGTGGTGAAGTGAAAGTTGTGGAAGTTGAAGGTGAAAACCATGTCTTCAATTTGATTAACCCCACCACCCCTAAAGCTATCTCCATGCTTAATGTTTTGGCTAATTTTCTCAATAATCATCATTGATTATTTAATTGTGATCATTAATTAATTAATTTCTTGGTTTTTTCTTGAAGAAATAAGTTATTAATTATTATATATGTATGCAATGAGATAGGTACAAACTTGGAATTATTATGTACTTGATGGTGCAATATTTGCATAAAACGTCGCGAAATCCATCTGTCGCCGGCGGATTTTGAGCTGGCGGCGATGGACAAGAGACGGTGGAATAAAGATGAAAGAGAGAGAATTCAAGAGAAAGTATCGAGAGTGTGTTCTTGATTGTAATTGTGAACGTAACCTTAATAGGGTTTCGTACAATTTGTTTTATATAGGGAGCCATTTATGGATTTTTTTTTCGTAATATAATTTACAATCGCTGGCTATTCTTGTCTATGATTTATTATGATTGCTTCAATCATCGATTCTTCTTTATTTAACCGTGGAAATTGATCTCGCGCCCACAAGGGAAGTGTTGGTGCGAGCTCTTTAATCAACTTCGGCTAATCGCGATCGACTTCGTTCGAGCGAAGCTTCTTGGTTCATCGAAGCAAGTTCTTGATCTTTCGAGACGAGCTCTTGGCCCATCTTTATTTCCATTTTATCCCATTACGTCGAGAAGATGGGGGTATGGCCAATGCCTGCAGATTGACCCCATTGTATTTATTTTTATTATTATTATTTTTAAAATTTATTTATGTAGGAATAAGTGTATTGTAGTGAAGTTGGTGGTGACAGCTTTTGCTTATTTAATTTTGGATGTTCGTTAAGAACGTGTGTGGTCCCTTCAATATTTGTCCGAATTTAGCTTTTGAGTACTTTTTGTCACTTTGATTGTTTGCAGCTTGATTTTAACTAATGGGAGATGATATATAGTGACCAGCCATGCATGCAACGTGTACACACTAGTTTCCACAAATTTTTGACCTATGTCCCTATCTATTATTATTAGTATTAACTAGAATTTTCAATTCTAATTGCATGCATGTGACTTGCACCAACTTACCACCTCCGGAACCAGTTGAGCAAAATCTAAATAAATAAATTGGAGATGCGGGGTATCGATCCCCGTACCTCTCGCATGCTAAGCGAGCGCTCTACCATCTGAGCTACATCCCCTTGACTATTTCATGCATGTGACTCGATTATTATATATGCATATACTAATTGGTGAAGTTATACACTACATCAGGTAAGGTATATATATGTAGAGACGATCTTAAATAACCATCAACTAAGCACACAAACACATGGGTGCGTGTGTGTGATTATGTATAGATTTATGATTAACAATTAGTCGGTGTTAATATCCGAGTGGAGCAAAATATGGAAGTGATCCCACCTTATAAATTTTATCATATTCCAAATCTTATAATAAGTTATAACTAAAAGTTTCTCCAACTTAATTATTCTCAACAAATTTCATTTTTTTTCCCCAAAAAGTGCACATCAATTTTTTATAGTATCTAATAAAATAACATGGTAGAAAGTTTACCTAAAAAAGATCTTAGAGAATCATATGAGGTCGGTGCTAGGTCAGTGATGGTGCAAGATCAGTCAGCATCTTTTAAGACCTCCTTCCGAGCCCAATTCACTCAGTTGTCGGAAAGCTCACCTAACACCGGATTTAGGGAATAAACGAAAAATTTCATGAAAGAGAGAGAATTCAAAAGATAGTATAGAAGTGTATGATTGAAGTAAAAATTGTGACCATAATCGGGAATTTACATTTGTTTATATAGGGAATCTCAAGGGTAGACATTTCCTATTTTAGAATATTTTCATTCGTGGAGATTTACATTGCAATTACCAATCCTAATTTACATGCTTTCTTTATCTATTTAGGGAGAATATCTTCGAATCTTCTTCTTCCACGACTCTCCTTGAGCTCGCCAGTCGCCACCTACCCCCTCCATCTCTCTTGCGTGTTTCGGATGAGCTGGTGAACTCTTTATCCAGGGGGCATCGTTTAGCAGGTTTGGTACTAATAATTTTTCTTCTGACGAGCTTCTAAAGAGGTCATGTCTTTGATGCGCATTGAGCATCTGAAGCCAATATATCTATCTTGACCGACATATTTTTGTCCTTATACAGTTAACGGGTTCTATGTCGGAAGTTTGGCCCAAACTTGCCGAACTGATAGTACATTTGGGCTTCAATTTACAAAGATAATGGACTAACAAATTGTAACTTAAAATGGGCTTAATCTTGCAACCCTTGGCCCAAAACTAATAGTAATTAAAATACGCCGTGGTGCGCCTGTCCACAACGAATGTGGCGTATTTTAGTCGAGTGAGCTTGACTAAAATGCGCCAGGGTGCGCATCGTCCGAGCTGGCACTTACCCAATCCCCACTCGGCAATTCATCATCACCACCACCACCACCAAAGTCAATCATAAATTTTCGCTCTCCATTTTCTCTCTCTAGCCCTAACGGCCTTACCCCAACCCAACGGTCCTCAATCCAAAATCCTCATATATATACCTAGTAAATTCGGATATTCCGGCGAACTATTTTCCGGCGACGATGAGCGGAGGTGGGAGTTTCTACTGGGTGCGGAATCGTGGGGAAGAGTTTCAATCGAAGGGGATAATCGTGGTTTTCGCGTGGGTTTCGATTACCGGAGCTCAGCTGAAGGAGTTCGTCGGCTTGTGCTCTTCTCTCGGATGGAATTCTCTTGTTTGCCGCTCTGATTATCTCAATCCGTACGTTGTTTTCTCACTAATTTATAATTTTTTTTTTGTGTGTTTGTGTATGTGTGTGTGGATTGCGTTTGAAGCTGCACGAAGTTTACCGTTTTGAGCTAGTTGGTGTAGTAAACGAAGTAGAGTAGAGAATTGTAGCTTACTGTAAGTCGTTTTATGATTCAAGTGTAGACTTTGAAAATGGAGGTTGTGGGAGGAGAGCACTCTACTTGATGTGGATATCTGAGAAAGAGAGAAATTCTGAAGAACTATATCTAGGTTATACTAGAAATCCCCGATTATTGTGGCAATCGACTTGCTACAATCGAGCCTTCTCAGTACCGCTTTAGCTTCCATTATGACATGTTTTTACCAGTGTCAGTGCATACTTAAATCTTATTGACGAACTAAGTGATCGAATTATATTAAATCTGGCTCTTAACGGAAAGGGTTTGCGATTTAACAGATTAGTTGTTTTGTATGCTTAAGAATGGGGGCTGATAATCAGTTATGGCTTATAACATGCATTTGCTTCAGTCTTCAGAACCGTACTTTAAACAAGTATCTGATGTTGGTGAGTTACGTTTTTGCAGATTCTTTCCTGACCGGGCCACATCACTTGCTTTTGCTGTCCTTAACGAACTTGCTAAGGTCAGTCTTATAGCACTTCTATATTAGTGGAAATAAAACAAACTGAACGAAAAGCATATATTTTCGACGTTTTCCTTATATCAAGTATTCTCGATGCTAAAATAGCATTTCAAATACAAATCTAAGCATGTTTCTCTCTATTGGCTTCCCAGTACTCGGTGAAAAGATTTGTCTTAAAACAGAGCTTGTATTGTTTGATCCATTCGTCTCGTGATAAACCTTGTATCGTTTTTTGCTTATTCTCTGAGATTGTGTATGTAGGAGCTTAGAGGTGGATTATGTCCTGTAGTCCTTGCAACCTTTTCTGGCGGTTCCAAAGCTTGCATGTATAAGGTCTTACAGGTAAAAGCAATATATAGTTGAAAAAAGTGTTCTCATTGCATATTCTGTCTGTGGTATTTAATAATCCCTTTTCCGATTCATGCAGATTATCGAAGGATGTGCAGAGGTGGAGCTTGATATGGTTAGAAATTTTCCCTTGGGCTTTACTTTATGAACCTGTTCGTGGTGGATAAGTAAACGTTTTTTTAATTACCTATCTATTGTTACATGAAGGAGGACAGTCGACTGGTTTCGAGCTGCATCTCAGGGCAGATTTATGATTCTGATCCTATAGAATTTACTAACGACTTGGGTGCTCGATTTGCTTTGCCTCACTCCATCCTCAAAATCCCTGGAACATCAAAGCTAGTTTCTTTGTTTGTGAAAGGTGTTACTTCGAGCTTGGATTCTTTATTTCTCACCAGGTTTGGATCTCAACGTGCAGAGTATTGGCAGACCCTTTACTCATCAGTCGTAAGTTCGGTTTTCCAAATTATCTAATTAGGCGTTGTTTGGTTGGGGAGATTAGTCATGATTAACTAAATAATTGGAATTTGTTTGATGTTTGGTACACACAATAACTTCTCGGCTCGACCCGCAAATATTATGTTTTCATGGCTTATCGCCTTTTAGGGAGCTTTTTTAATGGACCTTCCATGGTCAAATAATACAATTGAGTTTCATTAGATTATTCAATCGTATCTTGACAACCAAACAAGGCCTTACGTTATTATTATTATTATTTATTTTTTTGTTCTGACCCTTTTATTCATTTGATGTTTCTCTGTAGGGTTTGGGGGCTCCATTTCTTATTTTATGCTCGGATAATGACGATGTCGCTCATTTTTCAACGCTATGTACCTTTGTTCAGCGCTTACAGGATATGGGTGGTAACGTAAAAGTTGTAAGGAAAAGTGTATCTGCCCATCTAGGTTGGTTTCCATTCTCCTCGTTGTCTGAATTGATTTAATTATGTGTAGCTTAGTGGCAAGTTATTACCTAAATGTCTTTTGATTCCGTAAGAGCTTCTTTCCTTTTTCTCTCCGCCATTTCAATTTACTCAATTATTTTCGTGTTGACAGATCACAACCACCACCACAGATCCGCTGTAACTGAGTTCCTCCAGCAGGCAGTTTCAGTATTCTCCGATAAAATCCAAAAACTCGGACAAAAATCCCACATAGACGATGAAATATCCGACCTGATATGCGACCTCCAAAACGCAGCAGTTGACTCAAACCAGAGTTTCCAAAGAGTTGCAGTTGGTCCAATGGACCACTTCTTCATTCCAAGCTCTTCATCGGAAACTTCCCCACAGAAAGAGACGAAAGACAGGTCATCACCTAATCGTACAATTCCTCGCATGTGCACAAACACTGTTCTCGGCCAAGTGCTTTTCGATGTGTGCGTTCCGAAAAATGTTGAAGGATGGGATATTAAATTCTCAGGCTCGTTGAACGGAGAACCCGTTGCTTCTGTTCGTAGAAGATCGCCCTTTAGTGGAATCAAACATAGATCAAGACTATAAAACAACTTTTTTGAGGTAAACAAAGTAAATAGAGCGTAAAAATCAAAAGTTAATTTTTGATGGAGTTTTGGATATGACCGTAGTTTATGGCAATTGGGGAGGGCTGTATAATAATTTCATGTAAAAAATCGGACATTTAACTGTCGGATACGAGAATTTGTGCTGCCTTTGCTTAGGTTTGTGCTGAATGAAGGTTTGTATGATGTATATGATACTTGTATATGATGTATAATCTTGGTATAGTGTATGATACTTGTAGATATATATGAACATATTATTTGTGTGATGTGATGATGCTCTCATAATGTTTGTTCGCTATTTTGTTTTAAAATTTAGGGAAAATTAGGGCCACCCCTGAGTTATGGTCAAATTATGAAAAAACCTCTCCTGTTTGGGTAATTATAGCCAACTCTTAACTATGTATTATCTCGCAAAAAATCCCTCAAGAGGTAAATTTAGGGATATTAAATCGGTAGAACCGAACTGAAATTTTGGTACGTCAACATTTCATGCCGTTTATCAAAATAAATATACGATTTGGTTCGGTAAATAATCGAATTACATAAATTTTATGTAAAAATATTTAAAAGAGGGATGACTGTAATTACTCAAACAAGAGGAATTTTTTCATAATTTGACCATATCTCATGGCATGGCCGTAATTTGCCTAAAATTTAATAGGGTAAATTACAGTTATTCTCTAGATAAAGTCAAATTACGAAAAAAAATCATTATCGTTTTGGTAATTACAATTACTCCTCAATTATGAATTTTCTTACACGTCTACCCACCGTTATAGTGTCAAATTTAGTGGAATATTTTTTCTATATTATGTGATTGTACCCCTAAATTGAACGGAGTGGGTCGAAATCATTTCCTTCAAAAAATTTTGCTTTCGAAAGTGAAAAACTAATAACGCAAATTACGAAAAAAAAAAACAAGCATATTTGGGTAATTACAATCATTCTTCAACTATAAATTTTCTTACACATCCATAAGTCAAATTTAATAGAATCTTCCATATTGTAGGCAATATTCTCCAATTTCTTTCATTTACTAAGTGAAAGCCTAAAACCAATTCTATTATAATAGCTTATTTAAAAAAAAATTGATTTAATAAATGATTTAAAAAAGAAAAGAAGGCCGAATTCCTTAAAACAGTGAAATGTAAACAGTAGCTTTACAGAAAAATCAGTACTTGAAAGGGGCAGTCAAATCAAATCCCATCTGCACTCGATTATGTCTAAAAAAAATTTGAAATTGAAATTGAAATTGGGAATTTCATACCGTTGATTTGCCTGCACACACACCAACATGGATGTGTGTGTGTGATTCAATCAAGAAAAAAGAAGAAAAAGGAAAGAAAATTAAAAAAAGAAAATCAGCAGCTCACTCTAAAATTAAAATCTGCGGTGTTTATGCTTCGGTTGACGGTTGTGAAAGCCCAAACCAAAAACCATGGCTATATCTTCAAAAAATGATTCTAATCGAGACCCTCATTCTTCTTCTTCTTCTTCTAAGTCCAAGGTCTCTCTCTCTCTCTCTAGAAAAAAATGTATTTATATGAATTTAATTAGTGTATTTAATGATGTATGTATAACAGCTTAAGCAGAAGAATACATGGGAGTTTAAAAAACAGCTGGTGGAGAAGAGGCTAATCGATCTCGACAATATGCACAAGAATAATGTGAGATTCTTCTTCTTCTTCTTCTTCTTCTTCTTCTTTATTATGTATTTATTGCAGTAATTTTTTTTTTATATTGGGGTTTTATTTATTTAGCACCTATTATAATTTACTCCAATTGTTCAAACAAAGAACAAAGAGAAACCCTAACTTATAAACCCTAATGTATTGAGGGTTAATATTAAAGGTTGCATTTGATTCAATAATTGGGAATTTTACAAATGGTACTTCGAAAACTGAACGAGGATGAAGAAACTAACGATGATTCTTTATCTTTCTTAATTGCTAAGAAAAATAGTAGAAGGATTTTCTTTCTTTTTTTTTTTTTTTTTTGTGAAAGTATGGAGTCTTTATATTTAGGCGAAATCGAGGTTCTATGTTTAAATGGTGTTCCGATTCTTATCTTAATATCGATAATACGAAACACGAAACACACATGTTTGAAGTGATGTAGTAAATTGTGTAGTTGATTTCGTTGATTGACGTTATTCAAATATGAGATGTAATGTGGTTTGAGATGTAGGATATTCTTGTTTGTATTCGAAGTTGAAACTCAGTGATGTCGTATTGAATCTTGTGCTTCTGTATCGCAGCTGAATTTTTATGTTTAAACTATTAATCGTTGGAATCAAACCCATAAACGTGTAATTAAATTTCCATTTGATCTTGAGATGAAAATAATAGTCTCTCGTATGTGATATGCGTGTTCTACCAGTGGATCCTTTGTTCACATTCGTTTCTATTCAATTTATTTTCCAATAAGATAGTTTGCTTCATTTCGCACTTACAATTTTTATTTTATTTTATTTTTTTATATTGATTGAGCAGAGTGATTCTGTAAGCATGGATAAGACTATCGTACGGTAAGTGCAAAATGCTATACGAAAATTCAAAAACTATTACCTTGTACTTTTTTTTTTAAAGTAGTTTTCTTTGTTTTTATAGTCATCAGTCCGAAGAAAAATCAACCACTGAACTCCATAGCTCTGCCATGCAACGAGCAGATGAAATTCAAAAAAATCTCCCGAAACAATTTCCTAGTTTTGTGAAGCTTATGTCTAGATCACACGTAACTCAAGGATTTTGGTTGGTGAGTTAGAGTTGTGCCGCGTGCCTCTAAACACGAGAGGAAACAAAAATCTAGAGAATAAATTTAAAAAATAATGATCGGGTTGAATTTTATGTTTAAATTGTAGGGTGTACCGAGGCAATTTTGTGATGATCATCTACCGATGAAAGATGTGACAATAGTTTTGATCGGTGAAAATGAGAAAGAATTCGATACAAGGTACTTGGCTGCTAAAAGCGGGCTAAGTGGTGGATGGAAATTTTTCGCCGCTGGACACAAATTGATCGAGGGTGATGCCGTCGTTTTTCAACTCATTGAGCCGTGCAAGTTTAAGGTAATTTTTTTATCGATACGTAATCTTATTACACACACGGTCTTGTTTTTTTTTAATTTCTGATTTGATTTGTTTTGACAACGAAATTCAAATTCGTAGCTCTCATTTGAAGTTTATATTTCTCGATTCGTTGTGGTGGATTTCCATCTCATTTCGGGTTTCGGGTTTCGGTTTGGAAATCCCTCAATTCAAAATGTACGCCAACTGTTTGTTGTTTTGTTTCGTAAAGGTATACATTGTGAGAGATAGAAGTTTATCAGAAGCCGATGGCGCTATAAGCCTTCTAAATCTAGATTCTAATCCCGACCAGATTAAACCATGTACGTATAATTCTCAACGTCTTAAATCTCATTTTCGTTTTATTTGCTCTACGCATTGATTTTCGTTTTTTACTACTATTTCACTTATCTTGTTAGTGAAAGTCGAAGAGCCAGAAGAAAATGCAGATATTAAAGAGACTACAACAACAACGAGTGATAAATATCCGGACCCTCTTGTTGAAGATAATAATCATCCGAAGAAAAAGAAGATGAAAAAAATTATTCGCAACACCGAGAATTCCAATGCGGAAATGTCCGACAGAATCAAATTCTCCGAATCGCCCCTCGATTTCAAAAGCGTGAAGTGCTTTCAAGATTTCAGCATCCACTTCAACGGCCTAATCCTCGACTCGGAGATTCCTTCGCATCTTAAAACAAAGTACTACGAGCTATGCAAAAGTCAAAACACGTTTCTCCACGAAAACCTCCTCCAGGGGCTAAATAGTAAATTAGTCGCCGGAATGATCTCCGAGACGGTCAACATAGCGGATGCTGTGAGAGCGTGCAAAGCTAGCACGGCACACGAGCACTTGGAGAGTTGGGATAGAACTTTGAAAGCTTTCGAGGATTTAGGCATGGCTGTGGGGCCCGTACGCGGTAGAATAAACGAGCTTGTGAGTCTCTACAGCGAGCCTCGAACGAGGATTATCGAGTCGATGAGGAATCAGAGGGATGAAGCTCAAGTAGTGATCAGGGGTTTGAGTGAGAGGCTTTCGATTGTGAGGAGTTGCGTCGAGAAATTAGATGCTGATATTGATGCTCTCGAGGCGAAAAACGAGAGTTTAGGGCTTGTTTTTGAGGAAATTGCTTCTGCTCCATGGTAAAACTACTGAAAAAATTGCAGAAACTTCTTTTTGCCAAAAAATTTAGAAACAAAAGAAAAAAATGAAGAAAGAAAAAGGTAAAATGGATGTATATATTTTTGCACTTTGGTGTATAGGCTTTTATGTGTCTCTCTATCTGTGTTTTTGGAAAAGTGTTGGGGTGGTTATGTCATTAAAAATTGTTTGTCTAGGTTGATAATTAAATCAAAATATACTCGATTTGAAATATATTTTTAAAAAACAAATTACGGTAATCTCTGAGATAAGTTCAAATTGCAAAAAATATATTTTGTTTGGATAATTACTACTACCCATCAAATATGTATTGTCTTATGAAAAAACCATCATTCAATAGGAAAATTTGACGTCGTAATTCGTAAGGATGAAAGTGTATGATAATATATAGATGAGGGGTGGTTTTGTAATTACTCAAATACGAGGAATTTTTTTCATAATTTGAATATACCTCAAGGGGGTGACCGTAATTTGTCCACTATTAAATGTTCGTTTGAACTCGAATGAACCGATTTGAACATATATTATTTTTCGTTTCGAGCTACATAGCTCTGTCCAAGCTCTATTACTAAAAAAAAGTATATATATACAAAAAATTAAGCTACTCAGAACTCAATTTATATTAGTGTAGATTGATTATTAGATGAGTTTTAGCTATGGTGTTCGTCAAGGGTTTAAACCAACTTCACATACTTCAACGAAAATAAAATAGGGTGAATAGCACTTATCGCATGTCGTTTGAACTTTGTGCACACGATCCCTTTATACTTTCACAATTGCACATGAACCCCTTGTATTTTAATATAAGCACATAACCAACCCCGTATACTTTCAAAATTTTATTTCTTCCCAACGAGCATAATTATTTACCAGGTGAAATACCACAAGGATATTACGTGCTTGTATTAAAAGTACAAGGAGATCGTGTGCATAAAGTTCAAATTACAGGGATCATGTGCTTATATTAAGAGTACAAGGTGTCATATGCACAAAGTTTAATAAATTATCTAGAGGGGGTTTAATGCTATTTACCATAAATAAATTATCTAATAAACAACCCTAGTCAAACGTACCACTTTTCACTAGGGTTGTTCATGAGTCAGTTTTACCCGACAACAGACCCATTATCTGCCCGACTATTCAGGTCGATAATTGCCCACCAACCGACTCGTTTTGGTCGGGCCGATAATTTTAACCGACCCATGAATGGTTTGGTCGGGTATAGTTTCTAATTTGTTGAAAAATCGGTTGGCCGATATTACCCGACTAGGGGTGGAAATTGGAACGAAAATTTCGATTTCCGCCGAATCCGATCCGAAATATTCCGATTTTGGAACGACCTTTTCAATTCCGAATTCCGAAAATTCGAAAAAAATCGGATCGGAATCGGAAATACATTAACAAATTTCGGAATTTCCGA
>NW_012192939.1:569417-593053 GCF_000504015.1 Erythranthe guttata
AAGAGCTTTTATGGCGTCGATCTTAGGGTTTGGAAGAAGAGCTGCTGATTTTTTTTGTTGAAGTGTTGTAAAGTTGTTCATTCTCATTCCAAATTGGGGGAACTTCTAGAAGTTTATTTAGGGTTGTTCATGGGTTCGGTTGGTTGATTATCGGCCCGACCCGACTAACCGACCCTTACAAATATGTAAAATCATTACCGGTTCGACTATTGTGAGTCGGGTAATGATTGGCAACCGACTTTGTCGGTTGCCTTAACGGGTCGGTTGAAAATTATCGGCCAATATCGGTCACATTAATTAAAAAATATATTCTATTCATCTATCAAAATGCAGCAACAAACATTCCAATATTCATGCCTAAAATCAAATTTCAACAATATCACATATTACAAATTAAAATTTCAAAATAATATAAAATACGAAAATGAATCACTTTCAGCTATTCACACTTTCACATAACAAAATTCTGAAATTTTTAATTTTAATTTGAGAAACACAAAAATTCATACCTTAGAGTTTAGAAAAAAAACTAGAGAGGGCTAGAGGTAAATCTTTGGAGGAAACAATGAAGCGTCGGCGACGATGGGCTCATAGAGAGATGAGAGATACATCGGCAACTATGGTTATAGAGAGAAAGAGAGAATAGTCGAAGAAGGAAAATATAAAGAATAGAGTTTTTTTCGTTCTGTATTTTTATTCATTTCACCGAAAGGTGAAAAATTAAATATTGAAATTAATAGTCAGTAAAAACGAAAAGAATAAAAAATACTGAATATTGAAATTCCAATATTCATGCCTAAAATCAAATTTCAACAATATCACATATTACTTTTCTATTTGAATGAAAATTTGGTTCTGCCGAGCTCGAGCTCGCGGTCGGGCTCGTTTGGTATACGAGCTCGAGCTCCTTAGAAACACAACGAGCTTGAGCTGAATATCATAGGCTCGTCGAGCTCGAGCCTTGTATAGTTAGCGATAGACACGGCCACGGGCCGGGTTTGACCCGGACCTGACCCGTGGACTACCCCGCCCAGTTGACCATATATATATATATATATATATATATATATATATATATATATATATATATATATATATATATATATATAATCACGGTTCAATACTTCAAAACATCCATTATTAATTACTATATCAATTAGGGCTGGGACTGGGTTGGTTTTTATCCACCAACCGATCTATTACCGACCATATTTTTAGGCGGATAATTAATTTTTAACCGACCCATTGGATCCGGTCGAAAATTTCAACCAACCCATCTATAATGGGTCGGTTGGTGGTTTCTAATATTATCAAAAGTTGGTTGACCGATAATTATCGGTTATCCAACTATACTATTAAAATTTATTAAAAATATAAAATAAAGCCCGTGTTTTCTTAAGTGGTTATTAAATTATCAAAATAATTAGTATTTTAAATTTTAAAACAATCAACGAAGGAAAAAAAATTGACCTTAATATTCCACCAGTTTCTTTATGCCCAAACTTAAACAAAAGCCCACAAAACTCCACTAAATCTCTTGTGTATGTTTGAAATTACTTTGAATTTCCTAATTATATTTTTTCCGTAAATTGTTATTAATTATTTTGAACTAATAAATGATGATCGCACCCTGACATTACGCAAAATGTGGATATTTTTACTCCAAATTTTGAATTTTTTTTAAGTAAACTAGGTGCGGGTATAAACCATCAACCGACTCATTCCGGAACCAAATATTCGGTTGACAACCATCAACCGACCCACAAAGGTTGGGTCGGCAACGGTTTTCAAATTTTAGCAAAAATTGTTTGACGGATGGGTCGGTTCTTAGGCTGGTAATTGACCGACCCAACCCAGTCCCAGTCCTAATATTATCAATATAATCTCCACTATTGAAAAACAAATAGGGTTGAATCAATTCAATATTCAAAACAAACGCGTAGAGTTAATACAAACTCACTTTTGTTATTAAAATCGGTAGTATGAAAAAATCGAATGAAAAATAAAATAAGATGTTTATTTAAAAAAAATAGATTATAACTCATTTCAATGAATTTAAATCGATTAACCTCAATTGTTGACAAGAACTTATTAATATTATTGAGTATTTTATCATAAGATAATTATTTAAAAATGATGTTTATTTTAACAAAGCATTCAAAGCATATTTTGGACAAAGTTTAAAAATTCGGTTCAGACCTGAGTGGATCCGCCCCGGACCCGAGTGGATAGGGATGGCCATGGGGCGGGTACGGGGCGGGTATCGCAAGCTCCGCACCGGCTTCGTTTACAAAATCCAGCAACCGACACCCGCCCCATACCCGTTGCGGGTTGGAATTTTAGAACCCGCCCCCGACCCATTTTACACCCGCGGGTATCCGCCCCGTTTGACGACCCGTTTTTCCTTTTCTCTTCCATTTAAACTTTTCCTTCTTGAATATAAAAATCAATTCTAGTTATGTTCCTTAAAAAAAAAGTTTTTTTTTTCCAATATATATATATATATATATATACTAATTACTAAATACAATTAAAATATAAATGCAAATCAACAATCATTTTATAAAATAACATATTATATCAGAAATTAAAAGCAAGCATCGTTATCTTTTAACAAGCCACCCAGTCACCTATGTTCGACAATACTTAATACAAAATAAATAAAAAGAAAATAAATAGAAAAATAATATATACAAGGGTATTATACGTAAATAAAAAATACGGGTGATAAACGGGTCGGGTACGGGGGATTTTACTATACCCGTACCCGCCCCTTACCCGTTACGGGTATAAATTGTAAAACCCTTACCCGCCCCAATCCTAAACGGGGCGGGTATTACCCGTCTAAAATGGGGCGGGGCGGGGCGGGTACCCGCCGGGTCGGGTAATATTGCCATCCCTACGAGTGGACCCGTCTTGTTGCGGGTCGGTTTCAGGTCCTCTAAAACTCGGACCCGGACCCGACCCGCCCCAGGGCCGTGTCTAGTTAGCGAGCTCGAGCTCACGAAATAAGGCGAGCTCAGCTCGTTTACACCCCTTAAAAATTCGGTTCGGACCCGAGTGGACCCGCCCCGGACCCGAGTGGACCCGTCTCCTTGCGGGTCGGTTTCAGGTCCTCTAAAACTCGGACCCGGACCCGACCCGCCCCAGGGCTGTGTCTAGTTAGTGAGCTCGAGCTCACGAAATAAGGCGAGCTCGGCTCGTTTACACCCCCTAAAAATTCGTTTCGGACCCGAGTGGACCCGCCCCGGACCCGAGTGGACCCGTCTCCTTGCGGGTCGGTTTCAGGTCCTCTTAAACTCGGACCCGGACCCGACCCGCCCCAGGGCCGTGTCTAGTTAGCGAGCTCGAGCTCACGAAATAAGGCGAGCTCGGCTCATTTACACCCCTAATTGGAATAAGGCGAGCTCGGCTAGTTTACCTTGTTTAAGTTGAAGTCCGTAATTGAGTAGTAGATGTTTGGTTGGTAGGATTCACCATTACTCAAGCCCGCTACGTCATGACATTAGTAACACCCCTCCCTTTACGATTAATTTAGTAGGTTTTGACTAAAACTGAAAATTTCAAATTTATCCTTATGATAATAATTTAATTTTGTTAAATAAAAAACTTTATAGACAATTTATATATAATAACATAATTTAACAAATTGAATACAACATGGAATCTAAAAAATCAATCATATTATTAACTTATTAATTAGTTAAACAATTGAAAATTAATCAAATTTAATCTAATTCGATCTAATCCAATATAAGTAAACAAACGAGACCTTAGCATATTAACACTAGCATATAAAAAATACTGATATTTATTCGTCAGGGCCTGGGATTTCAACTTTTTTGGTGCAATATTTGTCACTCGAACCAACTATGGCCTTGGACCTTGTTTGGTTGGGGTGATTAGTCATTATTAATCAAATAATTGGACTTTATTTGATGTTTGATATCCCAATAACTTATTTGCCTTTTATCATATTTTTTGTTGGACCTTTCGATATCCAATAATACAATTAGATTTTGTTATATTATTTAATCTTATCTTGTCAACCAAACGAGACGCGGGTAAACGAGTTTTAGCGGTGGTGTTGGTGAAGGGTTTGAAGTTTGAACCCCCAAACTTCACATACTTCAATGAAAATAAAACAATTAAAAAATCAAAATAAATCAGCAGCTATTGCGAACGCAAAATCAACAAAATTCGGGCTCTCTCTTCAATTTATGGTGAGCCCTAATTCTTCTTCTTCTTCTTCTTCCAATGTCAAATTGTGGTAACACAAAAATGGGTCTTCAGTGAATTTTATTATTTATTTATACATACATTTAATTTAGTGTGTAATTGCTCCGTAACAGCTTAAAGCTGTTCGAGAAGTGGCGAATGGATCTTATTAATCAGCAGAAGATGTGAGAAATTCTTCTTAATTTCTCTTTAATATATATATTTTTTTTTTATTTTTTTTTTTTGATCGGTCTTTCATATTTTTCTTAATTGTAGCATAATTTAACTTGATTTAACTCAATTTTGGTTTTTGAGAGGGTGGGTGACTTTAGTTTTAATTTTACATTTTTGCAACAATATATTAAATTGGATGCTTTTCACACTTGATTTTAGCTCTTCTATTTTCTAGGTCGAGCTTGTCACACATGATTAGCCTGGTGTTGTTTATATGATTCGATTTCATAATATATAATATAATGAGTTTGTGATTTAGGTACTAACTACGACTAATTTCGTGTCATTTGAAGATGAGATTAAAAGTCTTTGTTCACTAAAATAAAGTTTGAATTTTTTTAGTATTTGTTGAATTATTTTTTTCCCGATTATAGTAGTTGTGTTGATGAATCGAGCTCTGCTATGGATCGAGCACAAGCAGTTGCAACAAATCTCTACCCTAATTTTTTGAGGCGTTTGCTCAAATCGCATGTAACCGGAGAGTTTCGTTTGGTGAGTGTCGAAATTGCTCGTCAGATAAATAAAAATTCCGTAAGACTATTTATTTTTTATAATTATTTTGTTATCTTTTTTTCAATTGTAGAATCTACCAAAGCCGTTTTGCGATGCTCATCTACCAAAGCAAAGTTGTGTATTAGTTTTGTCGGATGAAAACGATCGAGAGTACAATACGAAGTATGCGGTGGGGAAAAATAGACTAACTAGTGGATGGAAAAGTTTCTCGATTGCACACAAATTGCTCGAGGGAGACATCTTGGTTTTTCAGTTGATCGAGCCTTGCAAGTTTAAGGTAAATTCCAGTTTGCGCCTTAGTCTTTATTACAAAAAATCGGTTATTTTTCTACTATTTCCGTTTGTTCGTGCCGCAAATTGAAGCGTATATAGATAACAAACAAGACGAGATAATTCAACGGTAAATATGATATGATTTTTATATGTTTCTCTGATTGTATTTTGATTTTGTTTTCTTGAGGTATACATTGTAAAAGCTACAAGATTAACACAAGTCGACGGTGCTACTACGACGGCCCTTCCAAATCAAAATTTTCATCCCAAGTCAATCGAGGCAGGTACGCAATTCCACTTCTTAGTCTTAATTTTTTCCCAATAAAAGTGAATTTTACAATTCCGCCACTATTGTTTAGTGAAAACAGAACCGGAACAAGAAAATACGAACCCCACTGAATATCCACATGAACACGATTACTACAGCGAAATTGCCAACGGAAAAAGATCCTCGGAATATTCTCTCATCAATGTTAAAGACGTAAAGGGCTTTAAAGATTTCACCATTTACGTAGACGGCATAAGCATCGACTCCGAAATGCCAATTCAGTGTAAAGCAAAGTATTACGAGCTCTGCAAAAGTCGAAACATGTTCCTCCACGAAAATCTCGTCCAAGGGCTAAATGGTAAATTAGCAGCCGAGATGATTTCCGAAACAATCAAGATAGCAGATGCAATCAGGGCCGTCGATTCTAAGACGGCCCCTGCGCGAATGGAGGGCTGGGATAAGACTTTGAAAGCTTTCGAGGATTTAGGGATGGTGGTGGGGTTTCTACGCGTTAGAATACACGAGCTGCTTAGTATTTCTCGTGAAAATCAAGCTAGTGTTCGGTTGAAGAGAGTGGAGAGAGATGGAGCAGAAGAAGAAATGAGAGCCCTTGATGTGAAATTATCGAGAGTTAAGACTCGGATAGAGAAGATAGATTCCGAAATTGATGCTCTTGCTGCGGAAAACGAGGGCCTCGATCCTGTTTTTAAAGAAATTGCGCATTGCCCGTGGTGAAAATTATCGATCTCTCTCTCTCTTGTTGTAACATCAATAGTGACTAGTGTATATATTTGTCAATTTACAATTTGAATGATGTCGTAATTTCAAATTAATCGTAGCCTTATAGTGTCATTTAGCACACACAAGTGCCGATGGCATTCGATTTTAGGTCGCCAACACCTGGATCTCCTCCACATGGACAATTGCTTCCAAACTCATGCTGACACAAACATTAGTGGAAAGGGCATTTTTAGTTATATTATATTATATATATATATATATATATATATATATATTAAAGCAGAAGTTACACTGTGAGTTAAGTAGATTTTAAGTGCTTATTTTTTAAATTTGGAGGTGTTTGCAAATCTACCGGAAAATAAATTTAAATAGAAAAAATAGGATTATGGATGCTTAACAAATTATAACTTAAAGTTGCTTATTTTAGGAGAAATAAAAGCAAAAGTTCATTTTGCAAACACTTAAAAATAGATTATGAACAAAAAAAAACTCATAATCTATTTGTAAAAGTTTTTGCAAACACCACCTGAGTTTTTGCAAAAGCTTATTTAAAGCATAAGTTAGTAATTGTGAGTTAACATGATATTAAACGCTTTGCAAAAGCTTATTTAAAAGCATAAGTTAGTAATTGTGAGTTAACATGATATTAAACACTTAATTCTAAAAGTTGGGGTATGCAAAAAATCTGGAAATTCAATTTAAATAGAAAAGGCAGATACACAAGTGCTTGTTTTTAAAATTATAGTTTAAAACAACTTATTTTAAGAGAAGCAAAAGCAAAAATCAATTTTGCAAGCACATACACCCTTCTAGAAAGTTCTCCCCTATTTGGAGTCGACCAACTTTACAATAAGCTTTTCTATAAGCTGTTTGCTTCTCTTGTGAAGCTTCTCTTCAATGGCTGGTTCTAAACGTAGCTAGTTTTCTTCTTCTTCCGACTCCATGGTTTCTCTCTCCTCTCTCTCTCTCTAGAAAATGCTAATCTTTTACTTATTTATTTGGTTTAGTATTTAATGCTTTAATAATAACGGCTTAAACAGAGGACTGCATGGGAGCTTAAGAAAAAGCCGGCCGAGCAGAGGCTAATGGATCTTACCAATCAGAAGAAGAAGAATGTAAGAATTTTTTCACTTATTATTTCATTTTTGGGGTTTATGTGATTATATTATACTTGTATTGCGTTGTATTTGTATGTAATTTGAGATTTAAAAAAAAATATTTAAAACCCTAAATGTTTGATAAATTTTGATTATACCATCTATCTAACCTAATCTCAGCTCCCAAACAAGGCCTACATCAATACATGCTCTCTATTTGATTTTTTGTTGATTGGCAATTTTGGGGGTGTTTGCACTGATTGCTATCCGAAATTGGAATATGAGATGAAATGTAGTTTAAAATAGAAATTAGTTTGTGGATTTTAAGACGAAATTGGAATTCGGTGATTTTTAGATTTCGTAATGAGATGAAAAACGAAGAAGAGGATTATTCGATTGGGCAGCTTCGTAATTTCGTGTAATTTATGATCATATTATGAGAAACTTGTATTGATGCTTGAACAGGGAGACTCTGTGAGTACGGATAGGCCTTATAAACGGTAAGTGCAATGCTTTAATTTCTTGTAAAGACTATTTCGTTGGAAATTTGAATGAAGTGATTTTTTTTTATATTTGTTTATTTCGTTGAACTAATTTTTTTTCTTCTGTAATCTTGTAGTTCTTTTGGTCTCCGAAGCTCTGCTATGAATCGGGCGCAGACGATTCAAGCAAATCTGTCACCACATTTCCCTAGTTTTGCGAAGCCTATGCAAATATCGCATGTAGCTCGAAAATTCGAGTTGGTGAGTCGTTCGAAGTTGTGCACATGCTCTTCAAACAATTTAAAAAAAATAAAAAATAAAAAAATTCGAGCATATATACAAATCCATGTGAATTGAATTGTTGTTTTAATTGATTGTAGACTTTACCTAAGCTGTTTTGTGATGCACATTTACCGAAGAAGGATGGTATGATAGTTTTTTTGGATGAAAATGATCAATCGTATAATATAAACTACGTGGTGAGAGTGAGGGATAGATTCGACCTAACTGGTGGATGGAGAAGTTTCTCGACTGCACACGCGTTGCTCGAGGGAGATGTCTTGGTTTTTCAATTGATCGAGCCTTGCAAGTTTAAGGTAGTTTCGTTGATCTAACTTATTGCGCAACTTTATTGTTTCCATTTTTACATAGTTTAAGGTTCTAATGCAAAGTTTCTTGTTCTTGGTGAATGTGGAACGTGAATCATATATACACTGTCTGAAATTGGAGACGAGACAAGATAAATTTAACGGTACATATAGTATTGTCCTGATTGTGTATTTTTTATTTTGTTTTCTTGAGGTATACATTGTAAAAGATACAAGATTAACAAAAGTCGATGGTCCAAATCGAGATCGTTTTCACCGTAAGCCTATCAAGGCAGGTACGTGCATGGTTCCACATTTGTTAGTCTTGTTTTCGCTATTTGCCCAAGAAATTGATGATTTTTTACAATTTCGCCACTACTGTTTAGCGAAAACAGAACCAGAAGAAGAAAATTCAGACCCCATTGAGAGAACTCGAAATAAATATCTCGAGCGCATATCACAGAAGACGAAGACAGATAGAACGACTCCTATTCGTAAGCCTGCTCGAGATGAATATGCTTCCTACAGTGACAGCTTCGGTACAGAAAGATCCTTGGAATATTCTCTTCTTGGTTTTAAAGACTTTAAAGATTTCAGCATTTACATAGACGGCCTAACTATCGACTCCGAAATACCAACTGATTGTAAAGAAAAGTACTACGGGCTCTGCAAAAGTCGAAATATGTTCCTTCACGAAAACCTCGTCCAAGGGCTTAACGGTAAATTGGCGGTCGAGATGATTTCAGAGACGATCAGAATAGCCGATGCGATCAGGGCCGTCGATTCTAAGACGGCCCCCGGTCTAATGGAGGGTTGGGATAAGACTTTGAAAGGGTTTGAGGAAATAGGAATGGTGGTTGGATTTCTACGTGTTCGAATACGTAAGCTAATTCGTGTTTTTCGTGAATACAGAGCTGGTATCGAGTTGAAGAGAATCGAGAGAGACGAAGCTGAAGAAGAGCGGATAGCTCTAAATGTGAAGCTCTGGAGAGTTGAGAATTGGATCGGAGAAATAGATGCCGAGATTGATGCTCTTAGTGCGAAAAATGAAAGCATGGGCCCCGTTTTAAAGGAAATCGCTTGTGCTCCATGGTGAAACAACGCTATTAGTGAAATGCAGAAGCTTCATGTATCTATTCTATATATATATATATATACTAGTATAGAGCACCACGCCCGGTGCCCATCAAATTTTGTCCGATGGCACAAGGTTTTTTTTTTTTTTTTTTTTTTCAAGAGAACGACACCCGATGAGGGTGGGGGGTTAGGCTTGACCCCCTACCTGTTTATAAAACAAAATTTAAGAAGTACATAATGAGTTTCGCTCAAATTGCTACTGCCCAACATATGGCTAATAATAGCAATTGACAAACAAAAGACAAAAGGTAACTAACAAAAGGTTAAGAAAACGGGCAAAACAGGTGGCCCAAATAATAAAAAGGACGGGGTGGGAATGATCATAGAAGGTCGGGGAAGACCAAGGTAGACCGTTCGCCTCACCACAACAGCCGAGGCCACTTACACTTTCGCCAAAAATGGGCGAAACAGGTATAACGTCTGCGAAATGTGTGGCACCATTCGGCAAACAGTCTAGTCTTGATAGACCCAAACAATCCATAATCACCCCAACCCTTCCTAACATGTAAAGTTCACAAAAATTCCTAAATTGCCAATAATATAAAAACGTGGAATGCATGGCACCTATGTGCGAGACTGTCGTCGAAAGGATGGATATCCAAGCTGGTCCATCCAAATCATCTGCTGAATAGGTCGGGGAAGTTCCGCTGTTGTGAAGGTACGAGCCAACTCGGTCTGACACCCCAAGTTAGCTAATGCATCAGCTACTTTATTGCCCTCCCGGTAGATATGTGTAATCCTGTACTCCAAAGTAGAAAGAGAGTTCCGGATCGCCGTGAGAGAACTCTGAAGACTCCAATGACCTTGGTCCGTGTGCGAAAGAAGTCGAACAGCGACTTCTGCGTCAAGCTCGATCCAAACTCTAGTGAATTGCCTCTGAATAACAAATCGCAGCCCCGAGGCAAGGGCAGCAAGCTCGGCCGCAATACTGCTCGGGGCAGAGATCCTCTCGTGAAATGCAACTATGGCCTCAGCGTCCGAACCTCTGATAATCCCGCCAATAGCTGCAATCTGGGTGGATGCTCTACGTGCTCCGTCTGTGTTTAGCTTCACCCAACCCGGATCCGGTGGAAGCCAAACAACTCGATGAGGTGTGAGAGTTGGTGTTCTGACTCGGTAATATAGGCCAAGAGACTCAGCCACGTGGGGAATGCCAGTCCAGCTGTCCGCCGAAAGTAAGTTGGTTTGGTGAAGAATCCCGATGTGCTGGATGACCCTGTAAATGATGGAAGAAGCGCGAACCGTGATATCCTTGTGCTTGCTGTCATTTCTTGCAATCCATAAGTACCACAAGATCAAGCAAGGCACAATGGTCGTGATGTGTGTGTGGTGTGTGAGTGTGTGCGAAGTGAAGTGCTGCCAATAAAGTAAAATCTGGGGTATGTGCGTAGTGTGTGCAGGTGTATAGCCAAAAAGATAGAAAAAATGATGCCATACCCTCTTAGCCGTCGGGCTCTCCACGAAGATATGATCAATCGACTCAACAGAAGGAGACTCGACAGACTGAGATACAAGACTCGACACAGGAATAGATGGATCTGGACAACAATAGCACCTCGAGGCAAGAGAGGTGCCTCGAGACTGAAGTTTGGTATCCACTGGAAGACGCTGAAGAAGGAGACGCCAAAGAAAGATAGAAATTGTAGGAGTAAGACAAGATCCCCAAAATATACGAAGAAGAGGGGTAGGGGTATGCTGTTGTCGTATCAAGGCCCAAGCCGAGGTCAAGGAAAACTTGCCATCCGAAGAAGCTCTCCAAATGGGCAAATCACCCGAAGCACCAGAGATTGGGACCGAGCAAATCCTATCGATCCACTCAAAAGGAATATCCTCAGCTAGCTTGTTTCGATCCCACTGACCGTTAACCAAATAATACTCCACACGAACTGACGTTAGCCGACCACCATCAATAATGCCCGAAAGGGGACCATCGCCAAACCAGTGGTCGTGCCAGAAATAAACATGACCTGGACCAATCCGCCAAAATATTTGAGCTTGAACACGCTCTCGGACACGGCACATGCGCTTCCACACCGTGCTATAGAGTGAAGACACAACGGATGAACCTGGGAACCGATTCCGACAATACTTGTTTCGGAGAAAACGGGCCCAAAGAGAATCCTGGGCACGGAATCGGAACCAGAGCTTGTAAGTGAAGGCGTCAATCACATCCGTCAAACGCCTCAACCCCAAGCCACCCTCACCAACTGGCCGACAAATCGTCTCCCAAGCAACCCAATGAGGCCGGCGCTGATTACCATAAGATCCCCAGAGAAATCGGGCCATGCACTGCTCAATCTGCTGAATAATGTACTGCGGAGGTTGAATAACCTGAACAAGATGCAAAGCCATAGTCGAAAGCGTACTCCGGATCAAGGCAAGACGGCCCCCGAAAGCCAAAGCGGTCCGAGCCCATCCCGAAATCCTGGCTTGCATGCGATCAAGCAAATTGTGAAACAAACTGCCCCGGTCCCTCCCTTTGTATAGTGGTGCTCCAAGATAAATGATAGGAAGATCCTTTCTCGGATAACTGAGAATCCGAGAAATAGTGCGAAGATGACCATCAGAACATGCCCTATCAACTGTGAAAGTGCTCTTGTGCACACTAATCAACTGACCCGAAGTCCGACAGTAATGATCGAGAAAATCCCGCAGCTTCTTCAGTCCAAAATTATGGCACGAGGTAAATATCATCACATCATCCGCATAGGCCAAATGGGATATAGGAATGCCTCCCCTTGTAGAATAAAACATGCTTGGGGGTTTTGGGGGAAGTCGTGCGAATTTACTTTAAAATATCCGTCCGGTTTTGATGGTTATTTGTAGAATGCAGTTTCACGGTAATACGTTCAAACTATTGTCTGATCCTTATACGTACTGTTGTGCATGAAGAAATAGATGAAGAGGTGAACATAAGGACGAACTAATGTGAATAAGAAATTTTGTAGAATGAATAGTCGCAAGCATCTTTCTTTTGCACGTATGGACGAAAATACCTATGCTGTGGCGGATTAACTTTCAACTAATGTCAAATACAACTGTTAGATTCATATGCTTTACAACGAACGTTGAAATCGCAACAAATTATGCGCCTCGGCTATATGATAAAGCTTTACAACGAATGTCACAAGAGAGATAGAGAGAGAGAGAGAGAGAGCACGCCTATTAATTTGAGTTTTCTTTCTATCAAGTATGGCAGCGAATTTGTGAAAATTAGTTGAAATCGACGTAAAGCTTCTGAGAATTGGATGAAAATTCACATAAGCTTATGTATTGTCAATTATGCGGAAAACCGACACTGAACTTCTGAAATCGGTTGAAAACTTAACAGTAAATTTTTGAAAATTGACGGTGATTTGAACGGTTTCAGATTGGTCTCACCGGCCGGTTCGCCGGTTCGGTGAGAATCACAGAAACGCACCCACATTATTCCCATGTGGGGTATTTTTGTAAAATGAAATGAAGATGGGACTAAAAAGACAAAAAAAAAAAAAAAAAACAAACAAAAACAAATTATAAATAAATTATCTAGAGAGTTCTAGAAGTTTCCCCCCAATTTGGAAAGAGAATGACCAACTTTACAATACTGCAAAAAGATGAACAAAATCAGCAGCTCTTCTTCTAAACTCTACGATCGATCGACGCCATTTTCTCTTCAATGGCTGGTTCGAAACGAAGCCATGCTACTAATTCTTCTTCCGACTCCATGCATGGTTTCTCTCTCCTCTCTCTCTCTAGAAAATGCTAATCTTTTACTTATTTATTTTCTTTTGTTATTAATACTTTAATTATAGCTGCTTAAACAGAGGACTGCATGGGAGCTTAAGAAAAAGCCGGCCGAGCAGAGGCTACTGAATCTCACCAAGCAGAAGAAGAATGTAAGAATTCTTCACTTATTATTTCATTTTCTGGAATTTGTAACGTGATTTTTTTTTTGGGAAATTTAAACCCCAAATATTTGATTTGTAACCTAATTTTAGCTCCTAAACAATTCCTACTGAAATGATTTGATCTGTTTAATTTTACGTCGATTGCCAATTTTGTGGATTTTTACATTAAGTTATATATATATGCTGCTTCCAGATGTTTTTTGATTTCGTATTTCGATACCACGAAAACACGAAGACGGGCGTCTAATGTGACATAATTTATGTTCGAAACAGAAATTTATGTTGGATTTTAAGATGAAAAAAGTCACAGCTGGATTGATTATATGCTTTAGATGTCGTAATTACGAGTTTGTGATCGGGCATCTTGGTAATTAATATGAGTAGGTAGTAATTTCGACTAATTTCGTATCGTTTGAAGGATGAAATTACTAGTCTTTGTTCTCCTCGATTTTTCTCTGACATATGAGAAATTTTTATTAATGCTTGAGCAGGGAGACTCTGTGAGTACAGATAAAGCTATCGTATGGTAAGTGCAATGCTTTAAGTTGTTGCAAGTGATATTTGTATATCTGTATTTATTTCGTTGAATTATTTTCTTACCTATTCGTATAGTTCTTTTGGTCTCCAAAACCCTACTATGGATCGAGCACACTCGATGCAGGCAAACTTATCACCAGATTTCCCTAGTTTTGTGAAGCCTATGCAAATGTCGCATGTAATTACAAAACAACGGTTGGTAAGTCAGTCTAAGTTGTGCAAGTGCTCTTCAAATGAGGGCATAAAGAAGAAAAAAAAATATCTCGAGTTGTATAAAAGAATCCATGTAAATTGAATCGAATTTCTCTTTTAATTGATTGTAGACTTTACCTAAGCTGTTTTGTGACGCACATCTACCCAAGGAAGATGGTATAATAGTTTTGTTGGATGAAAATGATCAATTGCATGATACGAAGTACATGATGGAAGTGAGGGATAGATACGCACTAACTTTTGGATGGAAAAGTTTCTCGACTGCAAACAAATTGCTCGAGGGAGATGTCTTGGTTTTTCAATTGGTTGAGCCGTGGAAGTTTAAGGTAGAATTTCGTTGAGCTAACTTATTGCACAAATTCCTTTGTTATTTTTGTTCTTTCCATTTTTACATATTTCAGAATTGGTGGTATTGCTTAATGGTGCTGCAAAATTAAGCACGGAAATATAGTATAGTCCATTCTTATCGCTGATTGCATATTTTTCTTTTTTTAGGTATATATTGTAAGAGATACAATATTAACAAAAGTCGATGATCCAAATCAAGATCATTTTCACCGTAAGCTAATTGAGGCAGGTATGTGATTCCACATATTCGTATCTTTTTTTCTTTATTTGCCCAAAAGAAGTTGATGCATTTTACAATTTCGCCACTACTGTTTAGTTAAAACAGAGCCAGAAGAAGAAAATTCAGACCCCATTAAGACAGATCGAGATAAATATCACAAATACCTAGCACAAAAGAAGGAACCACTAAGTTCTAAGAGAACTGCATCGGAGGTTAAGAAAAAGAATTTTAAGAAAAAGGTGGTCGGGGCGCTTATAGATCTTACCAATCAGAAGAAAAATGTAAGAATCTTTCATATATTATTTCATTTTTGGGGGTTTACGCGATTGTATTATACTTGTACTGCGTAGTACTTGTTACGTGATTTTATTTATTTTTTTTGGAAATTTAAACCCCAAATATTTGATAAACTTTCATCTATCCTAGCTCCCAAACAAGGCCCACAGAAATGCTCTCTATTCGATTCATGTTGTTTCGCAAATTTTGGGGCTGTTTTCATATTAAGTAATATAGTTTGAAACAGAAATTTGTATTTGGATTTCAAAATGAAAAGTCACAGCTGGATTCTTTTGTTAATGCTTGAGCAGGGAGACTCTGTGACTGTGAGTACAAATAGGCCTATCGTATGGTAAGTTCAATGGTTTAAGTTCTTATAAAGACTATATCATCAATAAGTGCTTTTTATATCTGTGTTTGTTTCGTAAACTGCTTATTTTATTTTATTTTTTTGACTAATTTTAATTTGTCTGCGAAGCTCTTGTATGGATCGAGCACATGCGATTCAAGCAAACCTGTCACCAAATTTCCCTAATTTCTTGAAGACTTTGCGCAAATCCTATGTAACTAGAAAATTCTGGCTGGTGAGTCATCAAAGTTGGAATGAAAAAAGAAATCAAAAGTATAAATAAAAAAGCCATACGATTTTTTATTTATTTTTAATTGTAGATTCTTCCAAAGCCGTTTTGCCATGCAAATATACCGAAGAAAGATGGTTGGATGGTTTTGTTGGATGAAAATGATCGAGGGTATAAAACTGAATACTTGGTGGGGAGCCACACACTAAGTTCTGGATGGAAAAGTTTCTCGATTGCACACAAATTGCGCGAGGGAGATGTTTTGGTTTTTCAATTGATTGAGCCGTGCAAGTTTAAGGTAAAATTAACTTATTGCACGGATTTTTTTTTTGTTATTTTTATCGTTTCCGTTTTTTAAAATTTTCAGAATTGGTGCGGTATAATTACTTAATGGTGCTGCAAAATTAAAAGCTTATATAGAGAACAATAGATAGATGGAGTGTGAGCAACATGTAGCACAACATGGAAATCGAATATCGTTTGCTTGATATATTTAAGGTTGTAATGAATTAGTTTATAATCATATTGTTCCGATTTTAATATTTCTCAGGTTGAAAATTTTCTTTTCTTGGTGAAAGTGGCAAATAAAGTTAAACATTTTTCTGGAATTGGATGCGATCAAGATAATTTGTTGGTCTATTCGAAATCCCATTTTTTCGTACATTGATCAGTTTTCTCTGATTGTATTTTTATTCTGTTTTATTGAGATATACATTGCGAAAGCTACTACGACCCTTCCAAATCAAGATCATTTTCACCGTGAGCCAGTCGAGGCAGGTACGTGATTCCTTACATCTTAGTCCTGTTTTTCGTTACATCCCCAATAAATTGAATTATTTTACAATTTTTTGCCAATATTTATTATTTAGTGAAACCAGAGCCAGAAGAAGAAAATACAGACAATACCGGGACCAGGAGAGATAAATATCTCGAGTATCGATCAAAAAAGAAGGAAAAAATAATTCCTATTAGTAAGCCAAACGGCATAAGATCCTCGGAATGTTCTCTTGTCAGTTTTAAAGACATAAAGGGCTTTAAAGATTTCAGCATTTACGTAGATGCCCGAATTCTCGACTCCGAAATACCAACTCATTGTAAAGCCAAATACTACGAGCTCTGCAAAAGTCAAAACATGTTTCTTCACGAAAATATCGTACAGGGGCTTAACGGTAAATTGGCGGTCGAGATGATTTCTGAATTGATCAAGATAGCCGATTCGATCAGGGCCGCCGATTCTAAGACGGGCACCGATCGAATGGAGGGGTGGGATAAGACTTTGAAGGCTTTTGAGGATTTAGGTATGGTGGTGGGATTTTTACGTGTTAGAATACGTAAGCTGATTCGTGTTTTCCGTGAATACGGAGCTGATATCGAGTTGATGAGAATCGAGAGAGACGAAGCTGAAGAAGAGAGGATAGCTCTAAATGTGAAGCTCTGGAGAGTTGAGAATCGGATTGGACAGATAGACGACGAGATTGATGCTCTTCGTAGTGTGAAAAACGAGGGCGTGGGCCCCGTTTTTAAGAAAATTGCTTGTGCTCCATGGTGAAAAGGCTCTATTTACAGTGAGGTGATACATAGACAATTCAAAAAAACCAAAAGCATAATAATTGTAGATGCCATAATTGGGAGACTAATGCATGAAGTTCGTATATATAAACACTATATCATCGATAAGCGATCTTCATGCTTCGGATCTGAATTTTGTTTCGTTGAACCGTTTTATTTATGTCTATTTGTAATAATAGTTCTTTTGGTCTGCGAAGCTCTTGTATGGATCGAGCACGAGCGATTCAAGAAAATCTGTCACCAAATTTCCCTAATTTTATGAAGCCTATGTACAAATCCAATGTAACCGAACGGTTCTGGTTGGTGAGTCATCGAAGCTCCTCAAATGAGGAAAAATTAAATTGAAAATTGCGTACGACTTTAATACTTCTCGATTATTATAAATACATTGATTCGTTTTGCTCTAATTGTAATTTTTATTTTGTTTTATGGAGATATGCATAGCAAAAGCTGCAAGATTAACACGAGTCGATGGTTCTACTTACGACCGCTCCAAATCAAGATTTCCATGCAAGTTCCATGTATTAGTCTCGCCTTTTATATTCGTTATTTCCCAAATAGACTATTGAATTTTTTA
This sequence comes from Erythranthe guttata, assembly GCF_000504015.1. The sequence continues at coordinate 587,176 of NW_012192939.1, forward strand.
AAATTTCGCGAAGATTTATTTTGTTAGTGAAAACAGAACCAGAAGAAGAAAATACAGACATCACAGAGACTAAAAAGGATAGATATCTCGAGTACCTGTCACAAAAGACAGAAAGATTAATCCCTATTCGTAATAAGCCCGTTCCGAAAGACAAAAGATCCTCGGAATATTCTGTCGTCAGTTTTAAAGAGTTAAAGGGCTTTAAAGATTTCAGCATTTACGTAGATGGCATAATTCTCGACTCCGAAATACCAACTCTTTGTAGACTGTAGAGCAAAATACTACGAGCTCTGCAAGAGTCAAAACATGTTTCTTCACGAGAATCTCGTACGGGGGCTTAACGGTATATTTGCGGCCGAGATGATTTCTGAAATGATCAAGAAAGCAGATTCGATCAGGGCCGTCGATCCTAAGACGGGCCTCACTCGAATGGAGGGTTGGGATAAGACTTTGAAAGGGTTTGAGGAAATAGGAATGGTGGTTGGATTTCTACGTGTTCGAATACGTAAGCTGATTCTTGTTTTCCGTGAATATGGAGCTGATATTGAGTTGAAGAGAATCGAGTAGTAGTAGTAGAGACGAAGCTGTAGGAAGTAGATGAGAGCTCGGATTGAAAAGATTGATGCCGAAATTGATGCTCTTTGTGCGAAGAACGATCCCGATTTTAAGGAAATCGCTTGTGCTCCATCGGGAATCTATTTTTATTTATTTTTAAATATTTTTTTTATTGGTTAGAATCATGACCATGTTTTGTAATTGAAGAATGAAGGCACTAAACTAATTGCAAATTCATTAATTTCTCTTGTATAAACTATATTCAGAATAAATCTTATAAATATGTAATTACAAAAGAAAAAAGAATCCTTAAAAGAAGTATATGTAATAATATTGGTATTGTAATATATTTGTGGAGAAATTAAATTTTCTGAAATTAAATTGGACAGAAAATTAGAATTTCCAATTGCTTTGTATATATCCGATTCCAATTCGAAAATTGTAGAAAGAAAATCGAAAAATCAAAATGATAATACTTATTCCAAAATTGAAAATTTTCAGATCGAAATTTGTAGAATACGAAAATTGCATTCCATTCCACCCAAACCTTACATTATTTTCTCCAACCTTAGCAGCAATACAAAAGAAGAAAAAAAAAAAAAAAAGAGGAACCTTCCTCTAAAAAAAGGAAAAAATAAATACTTTAATAACACACAAAACAACTAACTTCACAAATCATCACTTACCAATTAGCAATACTTTAATAACACACAAAACAACTAACTTCACAAATCATCACTTACCAATGCTAACATATACCTTAATTATCAAAAATAAAAGTAAAAAAAGTGCTAACATGCGCATAATTAAACCATCTCTGATATCTTCATTTCATCAATTCTTCCCAAATTGCCATTAATAATACTTTTCTCAATACCTTGTTTTCTCTTCAACCCTAACATGTTCTTCCACCTTCGTATACCCTTCGAAGATGCGACACCTTTATACTCGTCATCGATAAGAAGCTCGTCTCTAAGAGTAGTGCCTACTTTTGGGCAATTACTATTTCGAGTACTCAACGGCAACATTTTTCCGTTGGAGAAAATCTCGTCGGCTGAGATACTCATGGAGTTGTAATCGGGGGCGGAAAACTCGAAATCGGAAGAAACGGGGGCTTCTCGATAGGTGTTTTCTAGTTGAGGAAAGACACCAAAATCACTTGAGAATGAGATTCTTGGATTATTGTAGAGGCTTTGATTTTCTTGATCTTTGTTGATTATGTTTAAGAAATATGCCATAATTGGGAAGTGTTTGGATTTCTTCTTGATTTTGGTGTACTAAATGTTGGAGTACACACATGCAATGTGATTTTATATATATATTGGAGCTCCATGCTTCATGCATGTGGACATAGGAATTTTCAATTTTTTTTTATATATATAGAAAAATATTAAAGAAAAACTATAGGCTATTCAAGACAAAACGGCCTCAATCATCGGGTTCTTTTGGAGTTCGAAAAGGGTAATTACATGCTAAATCTGGTTACTTACATTGGATGAATTTCAACCGTAAATCTATATATCTACACATAATCACACAAACGCATGTGTATATGTACTTAATCAATTGTTATTTAATCAGATATGCCGCTGAAATCAATCCAGTGTAAACAAATAGCTGTAACATCTAACTCCCTGTTATAAAACGCGGAGATGAAGTATAATAATCATGTTAAATAGGTACCAACACGCTATAATGCCAGCATAAATCGGTTTGGGTAGAAGAATTCATCTGAAAAAACCGTAAAAGACTAATTTAAAGAACGAGGATATATATATTCGCTATGTTTCACGTATGAACAATGTATAAAATTTATCAATTTTCGACGTTGGACCAATAACAAATCATTCATCCCATTAAAGTTATATTACATACAATCAAATTAAAGTGCTAAAGTGAAAAAAAAAAATAAAAAAAAAAATTGATGAAATGTTTTTGAACAAATTTTGTTAAAGTCACAATTTATTGGCTTTTCGAAGCACAAAGCAGCCGCCCAAAAACAACGGACATGGTGTAAATTGTGCCTTCATGTTGGCACAGTTGGCACAACAGTATCTAGATTAATTTAGATTAATAACTTCAATTAACCGATTTAAATTAATAATAACTATTTATTTCTAAAAGTTGTACTATAGTTTGCTAATTTCATAAAAAATCAATTTCCAACAACTTATTTTAGGAGAGGTTGGTTCATTGGATGCTATTCATATTTTAGCTTAAAACAGTTTATTTTATTTTAAAAGAAGTAGAAGTAAAAATGGTATTGTAAATATTTTAAAAGTAATTCTAAGTCCAAAAAAGCTCAGAATCACTTTTCAAAAACTTTTGCAAACACCGTCTTACACTTGAACTCTTTGATTTAGAAAACAACTCTAATTATTATCAAAATTTGGTTTTGATCAACTAACAAAAAATCCCATCTTATATTTATCTTTGACATAATTAATTTACGAGACGACTAATCACCCTTCTAACCCCGGTTATATACATTGATTAGATTGAACATTGCATGAACCTATATACATAATACATGACTTAATTCTAATTGTAGTAACAACTTTTGGACCTTGGCCAAAATTCTAGTGAAAATTAGAGTACTCTATAACATGGGAGAGTGAATTAATTAATTAATTTATCTTTAAACAAAATAATAATTATGGTCTCTTGCTTCACTGTCAATTGCTCTGACAAATATAATTTAAATCTCGGATAAGTATTTCCAATACTACTTAAGTTTGAATTTCACATGGTTAAATCTTAGTCAAATGGTTTTTATTTATTTATTGATTAGCATATTCCCCATGAAAATTAAAATTAAATAAATAAATGGCCAAAACCCATCGTCAAGAGGTGGAGAAAACTTAGGTAATTTTTGTGGTTCTTATTTGTCTCCCATTTAGTGAACAACCTTTGTCTTATTACTACTCCTAATTTTAGATTCAACTATTTATTTATGTTACTCTTGCACGATTTTCTTTGTTACATCAATGGATATATATATATATATATATATATATATATATATATATATATATATATATATATATATATATATATTAAGGTTTTGGTACTTAGCATCTTGCCCTATATTCTCGGGAAACTTCTCGAGTATTATTTGTACTCGATCGAGCTTTAGTTTGTGGATAAATTATTTGCGATGTAAATTAGATGGATCAGATCGAAATTAATATCTTTTTTTGATTATTTTCGAAAGTGAAAATGTAATTCTAATTTTGTTGAAGGAAAATCGGAATTCGTATTTTCATAAATTCGAACGAAAAAAGTCATTCCAAACTCAGAAAATTTTGGATAAGAATCAACGGAATTAGAAAAATTCCAATTGTTTTAGTTGCCTAACATATAAAATGCTTAACAAAATTGACATTATAAGTTAAGTTTTGGGAGAAAAAAAAATTGCGACTTCTCGAAAATTAAAATCAGATCAGAAATCAGAATATCATATATGTTTCAATTCCGAACAAAGAACAGTAGAAAAAAAATCAAAACCTGAAATTTCAGGATTTGGAATGAAAAATATTGTAAGGAAATAGAATTTTTTTGGATCAAAATCGATGAGAATCGAAATTTCCGTTCGAATTTCCACCCCTAGCTAAGTAGCGGGTAGCCTCATAATTTCAAAGGCACTTCATATATTTCACCGGTGTAACATTTAAAAATAAATGTTTATGTAACATATTTGACTTTTTATTGTTTGACGAGTAAAAATATTTGACTTTGATGAGCTTAACATGTACAGCCATAATGGATATTACTTGGTGGGCCTTAGAAAATCAACTCAGTATGCCTTTTGCACTATGTCCAATCAAATTTGAAGTGAAATCACAAAAATTTATTAATAAACAAAAGTTTGAATTACAATCTCCTATAAAGTTAATGCATAAGTTAATTAAAATTTCAGAATTAAAGTACATAATGTAGATAGTTCCAAGTATATTTATTTTTATTAAATCAGTTCGAACTGGTATATACAATATTTTATTTCGAAAATCTCAAAGAAGATTTAAAGCTTTAATAGAGTAAAGAGAAACAACAAGCGCCTGTAGCTCAGTGGATAGAGCGTCTGTTTCCTAAGCAGAAAGTCGTAGGTTCGACCCCTACCTGGCGCGTTTTATTTCTCTTTTTTTTTTTTTTTTAATTTTATTCATTTTTATTTAATTAATTTTCGATTTCGGAAAACCCTAAAACCCTAATTTCATCACTCAATCGCCACTAATTTTTTACCTTTTTCAATTTCCGTAAAACAAAACAAAAATCATTTCATTTTATCCGTTCTTCATTCACCCCATCTCAGCAGCCATGAAAACTTTCGAGATCGGCGGCGGTACTACCCTTTCTCTTGCTCTCTTCGTCGACGTCACCAACTCCAAGTAATTAATTATTCTTTTCTCATGTAATATTTTCTGCGTTTCCGTGTGTTGAAAAAAAAAATTGTAGTTGTTCTTCGTAGTTTGAGATGCTAATACAATTTTCATTTTGATTTTGCTTGCTGCTAACATTTGCAATTCTGTAAATGCGAAAATTGGTTTCAAATTTTAGTTTTCATCATTCGTAGTATAACTTTGGGATTATATTATTTTCAGAATTACAGTTTCTTCAAAAAAAAAATCGTATCTTTAATTCCTGAAACATTTAATTCGTCCAGAAAGATAAACATCACCCATAAAAATACTATTTTAATTGACGTTGTTTGAGTTAACGAGTTGAGCCCCCGGCTCGACAAAAGCTCGAACTCGATTACAATTAGTTGAGCTCGAGCTCGGCTCGTTCACACCCCTATAAGTAGAAGAAGCGGTAGTGGTATTACATTTGCTCTTTTTTTTCTTTTTCTCATTACAGCAGTTAAACTGTTCAACGTAGATTCTCCCGGTTACTAATTTGCATTTCTAATAACGAATTTTGGCACTGCACCTCTTACATTATCGATTGATTGAATTATTTTTACGGTCGTCTGTTCTTTTATGTAGAGAACTTGTTGATCTGATGCAAACCGGAACTTTAGATCCTGAAGTAGCATTTCTCAATGCTTCACTCGTAAGTTTAACTCGTCGTAAAATCAACATTTCCTTTTCTTTTTGTTAAAAACTCTCTCTCTCTCTCTCTCTCTCTCTCTCTCTCTCTGTATATATATATATATATATATATATATATATATATATATATATATATATATATATATATATATATATATAGAGAGAGAGAGAGAGAGAGAGAGAGAGAGAGAGAGAGAGAGAGATGTAAAAAAAACGAGGCTTGATATGGTATCTACTATAATAGATGTAGAGCTATATCTATCTCTCGCTTT
>NW_012192939.1:600497-630195 GCF_000504015.1 Erythranthe guttata
TATATATATATATATATATATATATATATATATATATATATATATAATAATAATAATAATAATAATAATAATAATAATAATAATAATAATAATAATTATCAATAAATTTGAAAAGATGATTATCTTACAATATTACAACGCTACCTTCAGAACTCTAACCGAGACTATAATTGAAGACAAAACATAATGCAGAATTATATCGAACATATTAGGGCAAATTACGGCCATCCCCCGAGGTAAGCTTAAAATACGAAAAGCCCATACTGTTTGAATAATTACAACCATCCCCATCAACTACGTATTATCTTACAAAAGAAATGCTCATTCAACAAGTAAATTTGACAACGGAAGGGTGGGGACGTATAAGACAATACATAGTTTGAAGGGTGAAGGGTGGTTGTAATTAGCCAAATATGAGGGGGGTTTCATAATTTGAGCATACTTCAGAGGGTGCCCATAATTTGCCCAACATATTAAAATCTCTCAGCAAACATTTATACATAAGAAAACAAGCAGATTCATCTTCACCATGTATATATATATATATATATATATATATATATATATATATATATATATATATATATATATACACGTTGGTATGTGAACATACACACATAAATATGCATCTACATATGCATCTTTCTTTTGCATATGTATCTACGTCCCATCTCGAAATCAAACAAATTAACAGATGAAGTTCTTGTTAATGCAAAAATTCCGGTACTACCATAAAGCCTATATGGCCCATGATTTCATACTACGTAAAACTATCTCCGATCGTATCCCTTCAGATAACCGAGATCTGCCCTAGCATTTTTTCCCCTTCAAATACGTCGACATTTAGAGGAGAAATCAAAAGCTAACAATCTTTCTTGTCACTGTAGTCATCTTCCAAAAGAAAAGTCTCAGCAGCATTCGCTTTGGTCTCTCTAATACAATATCAATATGGGAGGCTAAAAGAATATCTCGATGGTTTCTTTTTATAGTCGCACATTCACAGAGGTGCTGCATCACCTACAAGAGCAAAGCTACACATTGTTCAATAATCGGTTATAAGAGAATAGGGTAAATTACAAACACCCCCCCGAGGTATGGCCAAATTACAAAAATCCCCCTCTTGTTTGGATAATTACATCTACCCCCTCAACTATGATTTTTTTCTTACACCTCCACCCCTATGGTGCCAAATTCAACATAATCATCTAGATTCCATGAAATGTGCTCTAGTTTGTACTCATTTTGTGTAAAAATACAGTTTCCGATGCACCACAAACTGATATATCCAAGTTAAAAATCACATATTCTGATCATCTTGTTTTATAATGTAGAGTTTGAATGAGATAAAACGGGTACAAAAGTGATAATATTCCATATAATCTCGAAGATTCCACTAAATTTGAGGAGTTGAGGAGGTGGTTGTAATTATCCAAACAAGAGGGGTGTTTTTGTAATTTGACCATACCTCAGGGGGGTGTTTGTAATTTACCCTAAGAGAATATAAACTTGATCTTAGTAACTGAACTCGAGATATTACTTGATTGTGGTTAATCTACTAAAGCTCTCTTCAACCTTTTCACTTGAGTTTCAGTAACGAACTTACTCTGACTGTCTTCATCCACGAAATTCTGACCGGTACCCTCTGCAGCGAATTCAATAATTTCAATATACAAGTTAGAAATAATACTTGCGAAGTTGCCAAAAATAAAAAAAGAAATAATACTCGAGAAACATTGCGACTTCTCTGAAACATAGATTGCTTAGAGAAGCACATCTGTACCATAACAAATCGACAAAGCAAGAAGGCGATGACTAGGATATTTCATACTAAAGGATAAATAACAAAGAAATAAGCCTAGTCAACCACAAGGATAAGTCAAATCACCTCTCGTTGAATTGTATAAATCACCACCGTACTGACTACAGGCAGAAATTTTCTGTGAACAAGTTTTTAATACACAAGATTCGACAACTTTCCCGTGATTCCCTGTACTGGGAAGCGTGCAAACTTCAGGTGAATCGGCTGAAACACGGGAAGGAGGATAACCCCTTTTACAGTTGATCTTTTCTCCACATCCAGAGCGCACAACAGATAACTGGCATACACAAGAAAAATAACACGCAAAGTTAACGCAACTAGTAAAATTGCAAATTTTAGGGACTTCGATGGAATAATAAAACATCAACTTATGGGCTTCAAACGAGGTTTCTCAACCTTCTCAGATGCATTATGAACATTGGTCGGACGAACTTGAGATATATTTCCGTCTCTCTTGTTCCGATCTGCGCGTTGAGATCGCAACCGCATTGACTGATGTAGCTGTTTAACAAATGAAGCTTCCAAATTTTCGAGATATAAGCAGTGCTTCTCCTCCGTCCATGTTTGGTCGCCCTGCAGAGAGAAGGCAAACTTGAACTTCACATTCTAGCTATTGTAATATGTTTTCCGCAAACGATGGATAAAACAGGATACACTTGTAATAAAGCCCAATACATAAATCTTAAAATTTCCGAAAGATAGATCTGTTTTCCCGAATTTATTATAGCGATTTCGATGAAAAAAACTGAGCTAATCATTACTGTATCACTCGCAGAAGCTTCGATCAACGAGCATCTTCAGCTAATAACTGAAACTTCCAGAAATAATCATTACGACCCAAATCCGAACTTCTATTTTTTCTTTTATAATCCCGACAATCGTGATTAGTTATTAGTATCAGTAATGGTAGATATGTAACTACATAACAATCAATAAAACAACTGCAGAGGGAGAAAAGCCACCATGTTTGAAAGCTTGAATCCTCAAACATACATTCATTACTTGGAACTCTTTCTCATCTCTTTCATTCTATCATGAATAAGAAAAATATGAGTATCAACTGATTAATCAACTGTTTAAATCTTATGTCATAAAAGATGCAGAAAAATCTCAAATAAATCACCGAAAATTCACAGAAAATATCCCCAAAATTCAATTAAAATTAACCTACATAAACTTCACACATGAGCACTTAGCACAGTATCTCATTCATTCAGAACACAGTACTGCATCAGGACGCACAAAAAAAAAAGGAAAGCGCAAAATCAGTGAAGTACGAATCGATTGAAGAGTACTACAATCTAGAAATAAAAATCAGGATTAACGACTTTACATTCGCCGGCCGATGCAAATCTTCGCGATTCTCAGCAGTCAAAGCTGACGCGCCGGATTTCGACCGATTCAACTCAACGGAGCAACCAACATCCACCGACGGCGGCGCCTCCGACCGGAAATCTCCTTCCATAATATTTATCAAACAACAAAAATCTCGGATGAGAGAGAAGCAGAAAAGACAAAAGGAAACCCTCTGCGGTAAAATTTCTTGCTAGTGTGTGTGACTGCGTGTGAGAGAGAGAGAGAGAGAGAAAAAAAGTGCAGAGAGAGAGAGGCGGTGAGAGAAAAAGTGCAGTTAAGGAAGGCTCCACATGGTGCGGCTCCACATGGTGCGCTTTTTTACACGTGTAAGTGTAAATCGGTTGGTGCCACGTCAGACGGGGGTGAATATCTCTGGCCAATCTCAACCAGATATTTTTGTTCCACGTCGCGCGTTGTTCGCACGCGCCTAGTTTCTGTTTTGCGGTGCGTGTCGTGAGGAGGTTGGAGGATGCTTGATAAGGTTGTGCTGTTGTGGGGCCCACGTTTGGTGCACATCACTATTTCTAGTGTACTACTACTACATTTCATTTTTCAATTAAAATTTTATTATAAAGTACACTAATATATAATTACAAGGGTAAACTACACCGTCTCAGGTATTGTCAAATTATGAAAATTCTCTCCTGTTTAGGTAATTCCAACAACTCATCAATTATAGATCTTTTTACATGTCACCATTGTGGTTGCAAATTTAGTAGAATCTTCTAGATTATATGGAATATTATTACTTTGTACCTGTTTTATCCCATTCGAGCTTCACATTTCGAAGAAAGATTATCATAAAATATGTTTTTTGGCTTGCATATATCAGATTATGGTGCATCAAAAACTAAATTTTTAGACAAAACGAGTACAAACTAGAGCACATTCCGCTGAATCTAGAAAATTATGTTGAATTTAACACCATATGGGTGGAGGTGTAAGCAGGATTCATACTTGAGTAGTAGATGTAAATACCCAAATAAGAGGGGCTTTCTCATAATTTACCATATCTCGGGGTGATTGTAATTTACCCAAATTACAAATATATATTTTCTTATATTTTGATAATTAAATAAAGGGGCTTTAAGATATAGGTCCCTAGTGACAAAACTTATTAGAACTAAATGACAAGTCTAACTAAATATTTGCTTCACATCCTTTATAAATTTCATTCCAAAAATGCCCCCACATACAAAAAATGAAATATGCACCAAGTAATATTTAAACTGCATTTATAATTTTTTTCATTATGCATTTAACATTTTTATTTTCGCATCTAGCATTTTTGTTATTATTTTTTTTCACAGAACAATTTTTTTTTTTTTTTGCATTTTCGTATTTTTTTTCCTTATTTTCTACATAATATTGAGAATTGATTTAATTTTTTTTCAGCCGTATTCGTCTATATAAAACCGTAGGAAACCGTAGTAGTCCGTAGTCATGTATAGACACTCGTAGGAAACTGTAGTAATCGTTAGTCACGTATTCTAAAAACCCTAATTCCTCCTTTGAACCCTAGCCGTCAACACCATAGACACCCATAGATACTCATAGACATCTATAGACATGAAATCGAAAAATCTTAGTGTTGGGGATCGATGCATGTATACGCAGCGGAAAACAAAAGTTTAATCGAACTCAATGTTCGATCACATGCATAAATCAATTAATTGAACGTACCTTAACGCTTCCGCCATACACATGGTAATTTTTCATGTTTTAATCGAAATTAAATAAAACGAAAAACAAAGACGAGCATGCTTGCATACGACATCATGAAATCGAAAACATACATTCTTCATATAATTGTCATGTTCACAAATTAATTCACATAATCCAATTGTGAATTAATTCGCAGGGGATTTCGATTTTACCTCTTGAAGCGTGAGATTTCAACGAATCGAAATCTATAAACTAAGACACGTACAAGCTGCTATTAAACAACTCCAAGGCTGCGAAGAACCGACCGAACAGCAGCTGGTCCGATCTGATCTCGACGGCGGCACATGAGGTGCAGCGGCGGCGGCGCGTGGCAACGGCGACGGCGCGTGCGGGGCTGGCGGTGGTGGAGTTGCGTTCTTCCCCTCCAATTAGGTTTCACCTCGTACAACTAGACCCACTCTAACTGCAGCACTAGATACAGAAGAGTTAGAAAAACAACGGGAATAAGACGAGGAAGAAAATAGAAGAAACCGGCGGCGGCAGAGCGGCGGCGCGACGGCGGTGCAGCGGCGGGGCTGCAGCCGTGAGGCGGAGGACGGTCGTGCTTCATGCGGCTAGGGTTTTGGGCTGTAAAATCTGATCTCAACTCATCATATGAGTTGTATTTATACTAGAGTTCATAACCCTCATGGGCTTAAGTCATTGGGCTTGACCCACTGATCCATTAAGCCCACCCCCTCGTCGGCCTCGTTACTTACAAACGATCGTCCACAAAATTATAACAAAATTATATTTGTGACGAGCATAAAGTCCTCGTCGATACGAGTGCCTCTTTGAAATTTTCAATTTCCAAAATTGGAAACTTCTAATTTAGTGGACCTGCTAAATCGGGAAACTTCCCAATTTAGATAGTTCACTAAATTTCCGCATATCTCTTTCTCTCTGTTTATTCCAACTCGTAACCCACAATTACGAATCTTAGATTCAATCATATTGACATCCAACTACGCAAAGATTAACACATTAATCTATGATTGTTGTTTTTCAAGGATCCATGTTACACGAGAAGTGTGACCCTCAATGGTTCAGGTGTAAGCTAGCCGTGGGCTCACAACTCTTTGTGATTCGAACTACACATTGTTCTTACACGAACTCCTCCCAAGAATCCCGATTAGGGTAAAACTCATTTTACCTAATCCCCGATCAAATCGGTGCCCAACGAATCAAGATTGGCGTCTAGCAACTACGCATCATGATTCCCTAGATACAAATGAAGTGCTTGCAAGAACCTTGTGATATAGTTAACGTACAGTACGATCCCTTCGCAGCAAATGTCCCGATTGAACTAGAGGCATTGGTCCACCGAGACCTCTAATTAAGTTCAATAACCGTGCGAACGTTCTAGGTGTTATAATCCGTTCGTGTGTGACTTAGAGAAACACATTTCCCTAATCACCCCACTATCAACTCCGGCCGGAGATTCCATGGATTACAAACCGACAGAACACACAGGACATCCATGACTACTCAAGCGCTCGAATCCCCTACTACAATGCACAGACTTCACACTAGATTTCGGACTGCACGAACGTTGGCCCTTGGAGCGGTCCGCGGTGGGACTCAGGGACAGGTCACGATACAGTCGGTCCTCTAGTGAAGTCACGGTGATGTCTGGGTCTTAAGGACTAATGGTGCACAACTATATCATAGAAACCTATTACTCGATGATTGGGAACCACTTATAGATTTCTAGGCGAGGGAGTTCAGTGAACTCATCTAATATGAGCACCCACTCAAGTATGTCGATGTCACAACACCGAAGGCTGATGAGACGCAGTACACATACACTAAGTGCTAGTCTCAAAAGGGAAAGGCCGGTATCCTCATTATTGGCGTAACCCATCGACTAGGAACTAGGTTTAACAGTTACATTACTTTGCTGAATTATCTCACGATTCTACTAGACCAATTCACAGTAATAGAGTAACTCGTTAGGACTATATCTATGCGCTTGCGTGGGATTACAGATATAGAATGTCAAAAGGTATTTTACCATTAATTTGAAATAGATTATTTACGAGTAGCGTGAGGAAACACAACACTTAGTTGGCTTATTGGTCACCTACTCTAACACTTAGATCTGACCCACCAAACCGTAGATCTCCTCCACCAAACCCTAGATTTGTGACGCCAACATCACCACGCCGTTAAAGATCCCACGAAACCCCGGCCCACTCACGCTGCCATTACCTCCCACAACGTCGAGCACCACCGACTCCATCCCCCAGCCCCTGAGCGTCGCCCCCCGCCGCTGCCTTCATGACCAACGCCGCTCGCTGTCGCCGCCGCCCCAGAGCCGCCGCCGCCGCCGCCATCACCATCCCTCCCCCATGCCACTGCCTCCAAACCATGTCGATTCCATCATCACAACCACCATCCCCTCTCAAATCATGGGATGGAGTGTAGCAAGAGATATCTTGAGATTGAGAGAAATAAATCGAGAGAGCGAGACAGAGAGAGCGCGAGACAGAAAGAACGAGATAGAAGAAGAATAAAGAGGAAAAATAGATCTGCGAAGAAACGTGAATATGTGGGTTATAATATTTAGGATGTAATGACAAGATAGGGATTAAAAAAATTAAGGATGTGGGTCATATATTATTTCAATCTAAGAATTTAATTAAAAAATTAGATTTAGACTTGTTATTTAGTTTAAATTAGATTTCGTACGAGGGACTCCTAGCATATTACCCCTAATAAATAAAGTGCTTATGAAAATGCTTGCAACTTACAAACAATGGGCAGGAATTGATTACAATTTATGCGATTGATTTAAAATCATCATGAATTACTATGTAAAAAATATTTATATGTTGCATAGCATGTTTAGAAGTTGTGATGTTTTTTTTTTCCTCTAATTTGACCATGTATATTTATCAAGTTTTTTACAAAAAAAAATTGGTTTTATAATATGACTTTAGAGTACACGAATTCGAAATAATTTTGAATTTTTGACTTCTCTTTTAACTTTTGCGCACGAGACTCCAGTTCCATTTAAACTAAGTCACATTGACACCAAACAACGACCTAAATAATTCAATTGTGTCAACGGATTTGTTCGATCTAAAAGTTGAGATAAAAAAAAACCAAAAAAAGATCCATAGGTGATTGTAATGGAGTTCGATGATGTTAGAGTTAGATCAACTTAAATAGTTGAGGTAGGATGAGTTGGAAGATCAAAGTGGATCACCGGCTCACGAGGTTGATGACCTTGAGATACCTGCGACCAGAGAACACATAAACTAAGTCGAGGGTTGATCCCGCGGAAACCCCTCCAACGCCTTAAGTCAGTCGTGTGCTTATGAAGATACCTTCGAATATTGAACGTACCTTAATAAATGAGTTAGAATCTTTACTTATACCTCTCTGATTGCGCAGAAATTGGTTAATTGAGATTGGCGGACCCAAACCTTATCTGAAAATGATTGAGCCTTCATTGTATTAATATTCGATAATGGGCTCGTGGCCCAATAAGTAAAGAAATTTTAAGCTCATTAAATTAGTCCAAATAGGCATATCAGATTTAAAGTTACCAAACTCTAAAAAGTAAATATCAATTTATGCTGAATTGCTCCACATATAGCCCCTTGAACCACGTTTTCAAGACGAACCAAAGACAATTCGAACTGCTCTTGTAAAAGATCCGCTACATAACGAATGAGCTTATTTTTAGATCAATTACCAGGAACAAACTAATTATACTTATTCCAATTTTATAACTCTTATTAGTTAGTTAAAAAACAGTTAATGTCAATGATTTTAGTGATTTTCAATGTCTTTTCCTACAATATATGCAACAACCTAAAACCTAAAATACATATAATAATATTCAAGTCATTAAAATTCATTTAACTCGAAAATAATGGGAAAAAAAATTAATAAATACTAGTGCAGATATATTAATTTTCTCGAACGTTGGAGAGAAAATTGCTGGGTTTTTTTATTTATTTTATTTTTTAATTCAATTAATTGCCCGCATTGATAAGTCAGTTCCCAATATTTTTTCATTCAACTAATTTTATTTCAATATTTATATCACTTGCAACGTTCTCATTTAATTTATTGTTAGATAATGATGAAAATAATAAATAAAAAATAAAAAAATAGTATGAACAAGTTGTGTGGTAGGTTAATTGAACTAAATATGAACCCGTGAATTCATTCATTAGACTTTCAACCCTAGGCTTTGAATCTTAACTAACACCACCATATGACAATATTTAAATATTTATTATTATTATTATTTTATTTTTTTGAAGTTAACTCAATTATTTTTTTTAAGGATAGGGGCTCTTTCCTTTAATTTTCCCTATTTTTAGATGTTTGACAATTGATAATATGATATTGAGTATCCTATCAATCAATAATCAATAGTGCAAATTACGCGTACCCCTCAATTATGTATTATCTTATACATACAGTTTTAAATTTAGCTACTGAAGAAAGGTATATTTATAATAAATATTTTTTTGATTCATTATAAATATACATTTCAAATTTACCTCGTAAGAGTTGATAAAGATTTTTACTTCAATTTTTTGGTAAATTACAATCACCTCAATGAGCGAAGATTATTCACAAAAAGACCCCTTCTTTTTGAAAAATTACACCCAGTCTCATATAGTTTGTAAATACTTACATCCACCCCTGCAAAGGGTGTTACTGTAAGAAATCTACAAATTAAAAAGAATCGACGTAATTATAAAAAAAATGAGGGGTTATTTTTCATAAATAAACCTTATATAAGGATGGCAGTTGTAATTTATCCTTAAAAAATTCTCAAATCTTAATCATTCCATTCAAGTTTATTAGATTATTAAATACTAATGTCTAAATGTTCTAGTTTCTTCTATATGGATCGTGGGCTCAGATCCACGTAAGCAAGAAAGAGGGTGTTTTTATAATATTAAAATAAGAAATAAGACATGGATATTATTGCTCAAATAAAATAAATACAGGCTAATAAAGAAAACAAATTGAAATGTAGCATATCCCAATTTGTATGTTTGTAACGGTATAAAATATTAAAATGGTTTGATGTTATTTAATGTTATAGAAATTAAATGATAAAGGAGTTATTTTTAACTATATAGTATTAATAAAAATGTCCCAAAAAATATTTTGAATTTCAAAAGCCAAAAGTGTTAAAGTTGAGTGCAAAAACTACAAAAGTTATTGCTTGTGCTTTTATGGTGTAGTTGTTAGTTGTTTATATATTAATATTAGTATCAATGGTTACTTGTTATAAAGAATTGATGATATTCGTGATAAATTGATATACATATCTAATTAAGTGATATAAAAATCAATTATTTCATTGAATTGAGTGAATATGTTTATTTGTTATAAACTTTTGAGAAAGAAAAAAAATGTGTAGTTGTTGATAGTGACGGCCTAATTACCCCATGCTATGATTCTTATAGATATAATTTAGTAATTTAGTCAATGTTGTTTGTTTTAAGGTGTTGTTTGCCAATTACAGAAAAACATCGATAAATTAATAATTTCGCTTAAATAATATTTTACTAAATTAATAAAATTTTGTCGGATCCCAACTATATTAGTTTATAGAGATTTAATAGTATCGGGGTTTTAATCTAAAATCAAAATAGAAATTGAATCTAAGACGATCCATGTGTATGCGGATATTATTTAGTAAACTTATCTTTGTCATTAGTTATTATTTTTTGATACATCTAATATATCCAATTATTATATTAAAAATTTATATACAGTAGAACGTCGATAAATTAATAATCTCGTTTAATTAATATGTGTTCACAATCCCATCTTAAAGACAACGTGTTAAAAAAATATATCGTTAAATTAATAATTTCATTTACTATGTTTTCCTAATCGCAACTTGAGGATATATCGTTAAATTAATATTTCGCTAAACTAATCGAATTTAGTTGTTCCCGGCTTTATTAATTTATAAGAATTGAATTGTGTCTATATATATAAGAAGCAATAACACGATTAGTTGCTAGCCAATATTGGCTTGTGAACACATAAATAAACAAGAGTAAATTGAAAGGTTATCTATTAATGAAAAGAATTTCAAACGAAGAAATGTGGGAAGAATATAATTACAAACCCCAAAAAACAACTACGAATACATTTGCAACAAAATAATTCAGAAAAAAAAATACAACAATAATAATATAAAAAATTCTAAATATACAAAATTGGATTTCTTCTTCTTCTTCTTTTTTTTTTTTTTTTTTTTTTGGATTTTCAAATTTCTGCTGGTGAAGAACAAATCACAACAAACTTGGTGAAGATTGGCGTACCGAACAAGCTACCACCTGAGCCCACTGCTTCAATTTTGTTTTCACAATCGCCGGATTCTTACCTTTTCAAAATTCAATTAAAATAAATAAATAAATCAGTTGATTCAAATTAGGGAAAATATTTAATTTAATTTAATTTCCAGCAATAATTGAATAATTCTAGCCTAGAAACAGCTGGACAGAAGAACCAGCTTCAAAAAGTCTTTTTTTAATTTAAATAAAATTAAAATAAATAAATAAATGAATCGTGATCGTGTTCATACCTGGATCTACAATAGACAACGGACTTCCGGCAGAAAACGACGCCGAATCGGAATCGGAAAACGACGCCGACGAAGATCGGGACAATCCATTATTACTGCAGTACTGCTGCTGGTTGACGGTGTGGTAGAACTCAAGTGCAGGGAAAGTTGATGAGAGTTTCGGATCCAATTCCGGCGAGTCGAAGCTGAACCCTAACTCGAAGCAGGCGCGCAGCTCGTCGAGATCGTCGTCGGTGACGCTGCGGCCGCGCCGGAGGCGGTGGTTTCTCCGGCGAATGGTCCACGCCTCGTCTCGGAGGATGTCCGGAGACCAGGAGTGCTGCTTGTGCAGAGGCACGTGAGATCCACGGCGGAGGCGCGGCTCTGATTCCGACATGGTGAATTACGCCGCCGTAGTGGAGGCGGTGGGAGAAAAATAAAAATAATTTGGTTTTTTTTTTATTTGGGGGCAAGCGGGAATAGTGGGGAAATAGAGAAATATTGGGGGGTTTATCTTTATTTAAAGTGGGGGCCGAGCTGGGTCTGAGTTGTGGTGGGGCCCACTTCATCTGCCCCCATTTGCAAATAATAATTGCAAGTGGTGAAATATTATATGTTCCTCATGTTAATATTTTTTTTTTAATTGTTAAAGTGACGTGTCGGCCGGTCTACCGTGCGCCGCCTTATTTTTTCTCGAGTCCAAACTATCTAATGTCCGGGAATTTTCCAAATTTTATATTTTCTTCGTGGAATCCATTTTTATTTTATGGGTAAATTCATGTATAGATTTGCGTACTTGCACAATAATTATTAAAAAAATTGTGGTTGGCGTTGTGGACTAGATTTTTTCGCTGTCTTGAATTTTGTTTTTATTATTTTTGTTTTTTTTTAATAATTATTTAAATTAAGAATTGTAATTTCAGAGTTTAAATCAAACGGCTTTAAGTTAAATGTCTGATAACTAACAGCGATGAACACTTTGAAATAATTTTTCAAGTGCAGGCAGGACAAATCCATGCAATCTTATTTACAGTGGGGAAAGGAGATGTAGGAGATGTACTGTGGACGGTTGATGATGTTATCGGACAATCTTAGTAACATTTTTGTAATTGTTTTTTTACATACTTCAATTTCGTGAACGATACACATGAATACAATGAAATACTAAAGTTTTTGATCCGACAATGCGATAAATCCACCCCACTTCATAAGAAAATCTTTACACATATATAAAGACATTGAGTTCACCCAAAGATTAATGGTGAGGGAATTGTTGAATTAGAAGGAAAATTAGTTAACACTGTAGAACTAGTAAATGTTCTTCATTTAGTCAACTTGGTTTACAAATGAAATCATGTTCCTATATATAGTACTTCACCTTCCTAATTACCGGCGGAGATCGATTTAATCGACAAGCTCTCTAGAGCACTCCAAAAAAATCTACAAAACTTCCAGAAGAATAGTACAATCAGCAGATCTCTAAAAAAAACAGTTATTAAAAATATCTACAACACAACATGATAAGAGCTTCTTATACTTTTTCCTTCGCAGAAAACTCGGTCCAAACTACACGGACCATGACGTTGATTCATGTCGAAAATTAAACACTTAGTCATGGAAGCTATAAATATACACATATTATCTAATTAC
Source organism: Erythranthe guttata (assembly GCF_000504015.1). Next base: position 613,583 of record NW_012192939.1, read on the forward strand.
CACAATTTGTAATTAAAAAATATATAAAATACCATAGTAGATCCCACAAACATTGCTATAATCCTAAATTACTAATGCTTACCCTAAACCTCATCTTAAGGATGGATTCTTCGCAGTTGTCACTCTTGTCAGCTTCTCTGAATCTTGAATTCGTGTAATATATATATATATATATATATATATATATATATATATATATATATATATATATATATATATATATATATAGACCAGTCCTATTGCTTGGGATAGTCATAAACGAGACCTTCGGCCACACTCCTAGCTCTTGCATGCCCAAAAAGCTTACTCACAATAGCAAGTGCAAAATCCGTTGCATTAGCAACTCCCTTGGCGGTGATAAGTTTCCCGTCGATGACTACCCGGGCCCCACTTACCGCCACGTCATCGAGCTTGCTTATTACGGAAGGGTGAGCTGTCGCTCGCTTGTCCTGTTTTTTAGTTTTAGTTTAATATCCTAATTCAAAAGATGGATAAAATATCGAGGTGAAATTAATTATAGTACCTTTAGCAATCCTTGTCTGTGGAGGATTTCAGGCGATGAACATATTGCACCGAGGAATCTACCGCCCGATTTTTGTTCTTTTAGCATCTTTTTCAGAATCCTAGACTTGTGCAGCTTCTCGGAACTTAATTCTCCTCCCTTCAAATTAGAAAAATGTATGAGAAATTAGAAAAATGAGGCCAAATTGTGATGAGCTTAATAGGCTACGTTACAAAAATCTAGGTATATTTCAATTTAAAATAATCATGCGACGTTACTAATTATCAATCGCTACTTAATTTGGCAAACGTATTTCAGAAAGATAGTGGCAGAGCTAGGATTTCCGTTCAGGGTGGCAAAAATAAGAATATTAATTTCAGAATTAGGAAATGGGATTCTTACGGGAAGGATGATTAAATCATAAACGGACTCGGCAGCAACACTAATTGTCTTGTCCGCAACTATTTTGGTCCCTCTAGATGCTAATATTTGCAGTGATTTTTCGACTGAAGCAACTACAACATTTACTTTCGCTCTTCGTAGAATATCTATAATTGTCACCACTTGAATTTCTTCACAACCATTCGCCACTGGAATGAGAACCTGCAATAATTAAATCGACAAAATAATTAAAGAAAGAGGAAGAGGGAGGTAATATCACTAGAAAAATAATTAAAGAAAAAAATAAAGGGCAACTTACGGCCAGCCCCTGAGGTAAGGTCAAATTACGAAAAAGACCCTTCATGTTTGGATAATTACGATCACTCCCTCAACTATGAGTGTTCTTACACGTCCACTCTAGTTGTGTTAAATTCAACAGAATCTTCTACATTCCCTGGAATGTTCTCTAATTTGTACTCGTTTTGTGCAAAAGTGCAATTTCTGATATACCATAATCTGATATTTACATGCGACTTACGATCATCTTATTTCAAAATGTGGAGTTTGAATGGGGTAAAACGAATACAAACTAGAGAATATTCCACATAATCTAAAAGATTCTACTAAATTATACGCCGCAAAGATGAACGTGTAAGAAAATTCGTAGTTGAGGGGTGGTTGTAATTACCCAAACAAGAGGGGGCCTTTTTCGTAATTTGACCTTACCTCATCGGGTTGCCGTAATTTACCCAAAAATAAATGGAGGACGAAATCGACTAAAACAAAATTGAGAATTCAGAGAAAGGAAAAAGGAGAAAAGAAAACAAAAACTAAGATATGATTTTAAAGAGAACTACCTTAAAACTTAGCTTTTAAGAGATTCACTAACAGATCAAATGGGATTTCCTAGCGATGTCCGAAATTCCATAAAATAAATTTACTGCTCATAATCGAGTTCAAATAAACAGCTTACAAAATTAAATTAAATTAAATTAAATTACCTGAGGAGCATGATCAAGTGACCACGAAACTTCATTAAATTCTTCTCTCCTAGGATTTTCATCAGCAACACTTAATAGCTGTAAAAAAAATTAGAAGTGAATGAAAAGGTGTTAAACTATTGTCGACAACGTAGTTAATTTATTTTCAAAACAAAATGTTTTAAGGATAAAAAAAAATGTTAATTACCATAGATTCACAGATTTCTTTAGCCACCAACTCACCGAAGAGCTGTTCAACCAAAGAAATCGAGAATTCGAAACAAGTGCCAGGTCCTCTACTAGTAGTCAACTCTCCCCAAACTTGTAAATTCGTTTTGACAGCCCAAAAGGACGAAAGCTTATCCATAAAAGCGGGGTGACATGTTGTCTTAACACACAATAAACTACGAGCCTTTTAGTCAAAATCCAAAAACGAAATAACACAAATTACCAAAAAACCGATGGGAATTTTTTACCTGTTTTCTCTTGAGTAAACCCCATGGCAAAAGCGTAATTGCTGGAGCAGCACAAATTGCGGCGTACAACCTTTTTGCGTCTGCCTGTCGTTTTGTTATATCTTGAAGAGTTTTGCTGTCCCTTAAACGCGCAGAGCCTGGCATTCCTCCCTACTTACATATAGAAATTCAAATATTTTTGTTCGGTAAGCTGTAAATAAAGCTCGTTCGAGCTTTGATCGTTAGGTAAAATGATTAATATGTATAAAAATAAAGTTCAAGCTACTCGAGGTAGATTCGTGTTCGGCTCAATTAAAGCTCGTTCGACCTTGACTCACTCGGTCACCCTACATATATATATATATATATATATATATATATATATATATATATATATATATATATGTATGTATGTCGTTAAATCTCTATAAATTAATACAGTTGGGACTAGGAAAATTCTATTAATTTAGCGAAATATTAAATTATCGAGATAATAATTTAGCATGTCTTCACCGAGTCGGGAGCGGGAGAAATTATTATTTAAGGGAGATTATTAATTTACCGATGTTCTGCTGTAGATATTTTCTTCTAGAGAATTTCAAAGCTAACATGATTCCATTCGTTTTACACACTTAATTGCACGTAGTAAAATCTAGTCACTACAAGTGAAAACAGCACGAAATAATTCAACAAAACGTCAACAATCGTAGTTAGAGATAACAAAATGCAATTTAAAGATTAATTAAAAAAAAAAAAAAAAAAGGAAAATGTGATTAAAACCGGAGTTTACATTATACTAACCGGTAATGCAACGAGATCGAAAGTTTCATCGGAACAAGCTGAGATGAGTGCGTCCGCCACCAGCTTGGTGCCGCCAGAGGCCTCAACCACCAGGTGCTCCTCCACGGAAGCCACCGTCACCGCGGCGCCAGCTCGACGGAAAACATCAATCATTATCACCGCCTCCATCTCTTCTGTGCCGAGCCCAATTGGAACCAGAACCTATAAAATTAAGAAGGAAATAAATAAATAAAACCATGTCTACTCAGAGCACCAAAATTGAAAGATGCGAACAAAAGAGGGACCCACCTTCTTCGGAGGTGGTGAAGATGGTGGGGGTGAAGCGGGGGCGAGAATGGGAGTTGGGGAAATGATTTTTCTGGGTTTTGTGGACCGCTGCTTCAGAGGTGGTGGTTTTTCCTGGGTTGCGGAGTTTGGGATTGCGGCGGAAATTGATAGAGTTGAGTGGTGGAAGGTGGCGGAAATGGCTGTCGGAAACTTGGAGGCCGGCGCCGGACGGAGAGAAGAGAGTGAATTCATCATCTTCGTTAATTTCCATTTTTTTAAAATTAGGTTCTGGGTTTTATTATCTGGGAATAACGGTTGTTCTGAATTGGTGTAGATAAATAATTTGTAGTGGAAATAGATAAACAAGAAGCGCCCGTGGCCTAATGGATAAGGCGTCTGACTTCTAATCAGGCGATTGTGGGTTCGAGTCCCACCGGGCGTGTTATTATTTTTTAATTTTTCCTATGTTTTATATTATTATTTTGTTATTTTATTTGTATTTCATTATTTCTGCCTAATAGTTGATCAAAATGGTGAATTTCTATACTGCAAATATTATTATTTATTACTTTTATAATGCAAATATAAATTATGATTGGGATTTTTTTTTTAATTTTTCCTATGTTTTATATTATTATTTTGTTATTTTATTTGTATTTCATTATTTCTGCCTAATAGTTGATCAAAATGGTGAATTTCTATACTGCAAATATTATTATTTATTACTTTTATAATGCAAATATAAATTATGATTGGGATTGAAAATTCGACCATCTAATTCAAATTTGCTTCTTAGAAGTGTAAATGAATCAAGTCAGTTCATTGGCGTAATGAATCGGACTCGATAAAAAAATCAAGGTCACTTCTAATTGTCAATATGCTCATGAGCTAACTCTCGAACTCGAACTAAACAACAAAGTGCATAAAGCATTTCTTAAATGAAACTTATATCCGAAATTCCGAACATATATTATGCTACTGATTAATAATAAATAAACTAAAAAAAAAACTGGAAGATAATCCAAGTAAAAGAAAATTGGTTTTTGCATATTTACACTGATAAAAAAGGATGGCAAATATCTTTTTTTAATTTTAATAATTCTTTAGAGAATAAAAAATAATTAAGAATTAACCCATAGCATTATCTCAGCTGCAGCTAGCCTGTATATCTCTTCCACCATAAATAGTCCCTCTGGGAACTGATCCGAACCTCCATTTGCCTGATGTATACATACACACAAACATATATATACATATAAGCAAACAATTTATATGTATACAAAAATATGTAACAAATGAGAAAAATGCATAAAAAATATCAATAATCAACATCCATTTTTTTAAATTAGTACAAAAAAAAAATCACAATTTTCTAGTAAAAGCTAATACCCTAGTTCATCAACCTTCATAAAAAAATCAATTAAGTATTAACAAATGACAAAGGTTTTTTAAAACCCCATAATTAAAATTTTAAAACTAAAAAAAGCTCACATTTTAAGCGCATGTCTAATCGTTTAAGGTTATAATCGTAAAATACTTAGATTGATAATTTTTTTCATTATTTACAAATTAGACTCAATTGATAATCACTTTTTATTTTAGGGCGGATTATTCAAATTGTAATCAGTTTAAATATTTTATTTTTACTTTTTTTTAAAATAAGAAAATATATTTTCAGTTTTAATTACCGTAATGAACCGAAAAAACAAAATTAATTCCATAAAAAATCGTACCGAACCAAATAGTTTGGTTCGGTAAACGGTACAAATTTTTGAAGAAACCTAAATTTCGATACGGTTTTTTTGGCGAATGAAAACTTTCGGGGAGAGAGAGAGAGAGAGAGAGAGAGAGAGAGAGAGAGAGAGAGAGAGAGAGAGAGAGAGAGAGAGAGAGAGAGAGAGAGAGAGAGCTCTTACATTGGTTACAATCGTGTACATGCGTCTATTCCGATCCGACGAAACCTGAGCAGAAAGCACCTCAATTTTGTACTTGTCCAGCACAAAGAAAATCGCCGCCAACAAACCGGGCTTTTTCTGGGCCGCACACGTTGATGTGTGCGCTTCTCCCGCAAAGACTCAGGACCACATTCGAAGAAGTCCATGTTTTGAAACGGCGGGAAACTCAGGGCCCGAAAATGCTGAGTTGGGGTTTGCTAGAGTCACCCCTGGATTAGCACTACTACCCACGGATCCCTGGTGATTGGCTAAGAATCCTTCCCTTGATTGAACCGCGTGGGTGACGGTGGATGTGTCACAGGCGGTGAGATTAGCAGCAGCACTGGTTTTGCCTTTGAGCGCCCTTTCCGCCTTCTTTTTCTCAAGAGTCTCCAGAGTTTGCTGCAGTTGTTTTATGTAGACCACTGCTTCATCAACTATGGTCGATTTGTCTGCCTGCGTGTCATTAAAATAATATTATTTTAATCACAATAAAATATACAGTAAAACCTCAATAGATTAATATTCGATAAATAATAATCTCGTTTAGATAATAATTTATTTGGGTGTTTGATAAAAAAAAATATACTAAATTATTAGTTCGATCATTTAATATTTCGCTAAATTAATAAATTTTTACTAGTCTCGACTGTATTAATTAATTCATAGAGGTTTAACTGTATATACGTATATTTAAAAAAAATATAATAAATAAATAAGTGAGATGAATTTTACCCTAGGAGGGAGGTGGGGAATCAAAGAATGGAGATTTGCAAACATGTCCCTCATCTTTTTCCTCCTCTCTCTTTCAGTCCATATATGCAGCTCATGCTCAACGTCACCACCTTCACCGCCACCTTTCTTTCCTTCACCACCGCCGCCGCCGCAGCCCGCACCATTTCCTTGTCTCCCGCCGTCACCACCGCCGCCGGACTTGTTTCCGGCTACGGACCCGGCGGCGGCCCTCTTCTTCTTCCCTCTTGCCACCGGCGGCCGCGGCGGCGCCTCCACAACATCGCCCTTCCTAATAGTCGCTGCACTCCTTTGGCCGCCATCTAATTCGCCGGCGGAGACATCCATCAACATCTTGCCGCCGCCATTTTCTTCTTGACCAGCTGGAATCGGAAACTCCCACGATTCGTCGTCCCACAAAAAGCTGTCTCGCTTAAGCTCTTCCACCATAGCTAACAACATGGCTAACAAAATTCAATTATGTGTATCTATATATCTATATATATATGTATAGATATATATATATATATCTATATATGTGTGCGTTTTATATATGCATGTATATCTGATAAGAAATTTATATCTGAGAAAGTTGGCTGAGGAAAAGAATGAGAAGATTGCATATCTCTAGACTATATATATATATATATATATATAGTCTAGAGAGAGAGAGAGAGAGAGAGAGAGAGGTAGAGAGAGAAAGGGGGGGTGGGGGGTGGGGTAACAAAAGTTAGGGATAGAAAGCATGATTCGCTGGGCACAAATAAGAACAAACCAAAATACAATCATAAGCCAAAATGCCGTTACTGCCTTCAAAACAACTCGCGCGCGCGCGCGTGGGTCCCATGTTTCTTTTTATTTATATTTTATGTATTGTACATTAGTAATAATAATTTTGCTATAGATACATGGTTAATTTCATATAATTAAATAATAAATGAGGCCTCACAAAGTTAATATTTATGTTCAAGAATACCATTTATGTATACATCTATTGAATTTTGACATCAAGATTAGAAGCTAATATAATAGTGAATAATTAAACAAGATAATTATGTATAAAATTTACCAAACACTCACGGAAGGTCGTCGGAGAACTCGAGAGTTATGTATATTGGTAGCTGGTTTATTTTGTTTATATCTATATAAAAAAAATTAACTTTGCAAAAAACGTGATTACTTTTACAAATTACAACTAATATTTTAGACGTATATAATGATTTCGTTTGTGCCTGCTTTCCATTTTATCGCAGTGGGAGAAAAAGAACTTACCATATATACTTTTATATGGTAACATTCACCAACTACTTACCTTTTCCGATTTCAGCGAACACTTGTTCGAATATATTATTCCGATGGGTTAGACGCTACACGTGTTATTATGTGTAAACGGAAAAATTACTCTACGTATTTTGTTATAATTTTCTTTTTTTCAAAATAGTTACCATATTTGAGCGCTCCAATGAGATGTGGACGCGATAACGATATTTAATTTATTATTAACAATAAAAAATTATAATACAAGTGTTTTAATTTTTACTTTTATAATGGAAAACATTACGCACGTCCAAATTAGAGTGCGAGAATTGCGTTTATGAGTGTAATTGTTTTATGTTAGCCGTATAACTTTACATAAAACGTGATTACTTTTACAAATTTACGTTCAACGGGTGCTTATCTTGTTTTATTTTTACCTAAACCTTTTTTAATTACTAAAAATAATACATAGGCAAAGGTTGAAATACTTTTACAAGTGTGTATATATACAAAAATAAATGATATATTTGAATTAATATGTCAAAAAATATTTATTTAATATATTATGGAGGTATGGTTGGTTTGTTAGTGTGTTGAATGACACATACACATATAGAGATAGGGGATGGTCTGAAAAAGGTTTTGTGGTGGTTGTTGATTTTTCAGTGTTTTATGGCTAATGACTAATGCTTGCGTTTGAGTAATCATGAAATTCTGTCCATTTATATGTAAGAGCAACTCTAATGGAGAGACATCAAATGGAGCATTAAACATTCATTTGATACTTGATATAATACTTTGATACCTCTAGAAAAAAAATTCACTCCAACCACAAGTATCAAATAGATTATCAAATTTTAAATATATGAATAATTATATTATTAAATGCCACGTGCCAAATTGTGATAGGTTAATAGAGTGGTTACATTTTTGATACCTCATTTTCCAGGGAGTATTTTTGCACCTCGGGGTGGTTGAATATCAAAATAGTTCTCCGTTTAATGCCTCCATTGGAGGAAGATTTTTTAATTTTGGGGCATCAAAGTGGTAGTTTTTTAGTTTGATACCCCATTTAGTTCCTCCATTGGAGTTGCTCTAAGCTTTTTATTTGGGCTTGTTACGTGGCATATAAAGCCACGCGTGGGACCCACTTCGAATTTCCAATTTTTGTTCACCTAATAATATTAATATTTTAAGTTTACTATTCGGAAAACAAATCAGAATTATCGAAATTATTTTCGGAAATTGTAATCTCGTATATATTCCACATTTCAATCCAAATAATTTCGGAAGACTGGAAACAATAATATTTTTTTTTTTTTTAATCACAACGGCGGAAATTAGGAAATTTGGTTTGAATTCCCACCTCTAGTCCAAACCCGATTCATCGCCCCCAAAATGGATAGTATTCATAAAAAATCCGCCAAAATTAGGGTTGAACGAGTTATCGATGTATATTGGAAGACTAGAAGATCAAACTCGTATATATATATTGGACTTTATAGTTATTGGCTCAACTTTTGCAAAATTAATTTTTCGGGCTTCAGGTTCGTATCGGGCTTGATCGGTTTTATAAAAAACCCCTTTGTATATAGGCCTTGAAATACTTGCATCAATAGCTGTTGGACTTGATTAATTGGATCGAGTTATGAAGATTATACGAGCCCATAATTTTTTTACTTTGTCATGGGCCGACGAATTTTAGTATTGATTTAAAGTTTAAACAATATATTAAATAAATTAATAAATATGTATGACTATTTACAAAAATATATAATATAGCTAAAATATCGTTCTCATTAACTACCTTTCTTTAATAAGGCAATTTGAAATTTTGTGATGATGCTAATTACTTAGATCACCTGGGGTAGTGTAGAAAACGAACTGGGAGAGCAAAGCAGATCAGTAGCTTGACAACTTGATGATCCTGAGGTACCTGCGAAATGAACACATGTGAACTACGCCGGGGGTTGATCCGGCGGAAACCCCTCCGACGCTCAAGTCAGACGTGCTGATCATAGAAATAGTCCAGAGAATACGTATTGTAGTATTGCTCAGTTAATAGGACGTACCTTAAGGAATGAATTCAAACATTTATTTATAGCTTAGTTGAGATTGTCGGGCCCAAACCTTACTTGAAGGTGATTGGGCCTCGGTGATAGTGGTCTTCGATATTGGGCTCGTGGCCTAGTAGGTAAGTAATTTGTAGGCCCATTGGGTTGGCTCAATTATGCATATCATTAAGCCCCCCACTCTCGATTCGATGTGGGGGCCATGTTGAAATGGGTGTCAGATCGTGTCGAGAGTAAAATTTGTAGAAGTCGATCGTTGGCGCATGGCCTAATGGTGTGCGAAAACGCATCGGAGCGTGTGTCGGAGGGGCGTGAAGGCGCGTTGGCGCGTAGCGCAACCAAGTTGTCGCGATGTAAGTTACTTGAGTCGTCGGTGTTGTCCCGCGACGATGTAATAGCTCGGATCAAGTTATCTCCTCGTGGGAGTTGTCTCGTCGCGGGGTAATAGAGTTGATCGAGTTATCTCCTCGTGGGAGTTGTCTCGCGATAATGTAGTAGCACAAAGCGAGTATTCTCCTCGTGGGAGTTGTTATTTATTGACATTGTCAATGTTGTGACGCGTTGCTTGTATGTGTTTACATATAGCCTTGTGCGTGATGTACTTGATGAGGGGATCAGGCTCTTAAGATTTTTTTTATATGGGGGTCGTGCCCCTTGTTAGACCTCGTGGGTCTTAAGTATGTTTGGACCATGGCCACGTTTTAATGAATGACCCATCGAAAACAAGTAGATAAATTTGAGTAATCAAGCTGGCCAGGCTATATAGATTCTCATAATATCTCTAAGTGCTTCTAGGGTTGTAATCGTGCTAACTTGAGCTTGCGATTATATGGTGAATTTCGGGCGAGTTGTCTCCTCATGGGAGTTGTCTCGCGGTGAGTAATATTATCGAGCGAGGTGGTTGCACGTGAGAGTTGTCTTGCAACGGATTTGTAGTATCGAGCGAGTTGACTCCTCGTGGGAGTTGTCTCGCTGCGGGTTGTAGTATCGAGCGAGTTGGCTCTTCGAGAGAGTTGTCTTGAGCGAAGTTGTAGGAGCATTGGATGATGCGCGATTTAGGCGCGTGTGGATTGAGGTTGCTCTGAGCGAGTTGTCTCCTCGTCGGAGTTGTTTCGCAGCGAGTCTTATTATCGAGCGAGGAGGTTGCACGTGGGAGTTGCCTTGCAACGGATTTGTAATATCGAGCGAGTTAACTCCTCGTGGGAGTTGTCCCGCTGCGGGTTGGGGTACCGAGCGAGTTATCTCCTCGTGGGAGTTATCTCGCTGTAGGTTGTAGTACCGAGCGAGTTGGCTCCTCGTGGGAGTAATCTCGCTGCGGATCATATGATGGAGCGAGTGGTCTCCTCGTAGGAGTTATCTCGCTGCGGGTTCGTAGGACCGAGCGAGTTGGCTCCTCGTGGGAGTTTCCTCGCTGCGGATCGTAGGATGGAGCGAGTGGTCTCCTCATAGGAGTTATCTCGCTGTGGGTTCGTAGGACCGAGCGAGTTGGCTCCTCGTGGGAGTTTCCTCGCTGCGGGTCGTAGGATGGAGCGAGTGGTCTCCTCGTAGGAGTTATCTCGCTGTGGGTTCGTAGGACCGAGCGAGTTGGCTCCTCGTGGGAGTTTCCTTTCTGCGGGTCGTAGGATGGAGCGAGTGGTCTCCTCGTAGGAGTTATCTCGCTGTGGGTTCGTAGGACCGAGCGAGTTGGCTCCTCGTGGGAGTTGCCTCGCAACGGGCTGTAGGATTGAGCGAGTGGACTCCTCGTGGGAGTTGTCTCGCTGTAGTTTTGAGACTAGAGGGGGTTAGCTCCTCGTGGGAGTTGTCCCGCAACGGGCTATAGGACGGAGCGAATGGTCTCCTCGTGGGAGTTATCTCGCTATGGTTTCGTAGACCCGAATGAGTTGGCTCCTCGTGGGAGTTGTCTCGCTGCGGGTTGTAGGACGGAGCGAGTGGTCTCCTCGTGGGAGTTGGCTCCTCGTCGGAGTTTTCTCGCTGCGGGTTGTGGTACCGAGCGAGTTGGCTCCTCGTGCGAGTTATCTCGCAAGCCCCCCACTCTCGATTCGATGCCGGAATCAAGTTGAAAAGAGTACCGGATCATGTCGAGAGTAGATCGTTGTGCCGTTAATTGTAGACGTGGCGTGGAGAAATTTTTAATTTTTTTTTATCCGTCTGAGAGCGCGCGCGAATTGGCGAGATGCGTTGGAGAGCTCGCGCAATTTGGTGAAGCGCGTTGAAATTCTCGTGCGATTTGGTGAAGCGAGTCAAAATCTACGCGCAATTTGGTGGCAGCGTGTTGAAATTCGCGAGCAATTTGGTGAAGAGTAGTAAAATTTGCACGCGATTAGATGAGTGCGATTAGATGAGTAGAGGGAGGCGCGCGCGATTTGAGGTGTAGGGGAGCGCGCGATTTGATGTGTGGCATGGGGAGCCGCGTGCGCGCGCGGAAAGAGGTGCAGGCGCGTGCGTCTCACGCGCGGGAGAGAAGGAGTGCGGCGCGTGCAATGCACGCGCGGAGAGAGGTAACTGGCGCGTGCGGCGCACGCGCGGAGAGAGAGTGAGCGCAGTAATGCTGCGCGCGTGAAACACACGCGCGCGTGGCGCGTGAGAGACACGCGCGGGCAGGCAGCTGCTCTGACTTTTTTTTTTTTTTTTTTTTTTTTTTTTCTCGGTTCGCGCGCGCGTCAGAATATTTTTTTTTTTTTTTTTTATTCTTTCTTTTTCTCCATCTTCTTTATTTTTCTTCTTCTTCTTCTTCTTTTTCTTTTTCTTGTGTTCTTTTTTTTTCTTCAACTTCTTTTTTTTTTTTCTTGCGTTTTCCTTTTTTTTTTTTTTTTTTTTTCAATTTGCTTCTTTTTTCTTCTTCTGTTTTTTCATCTTCTTGCTTTTTTCTTCTTCTTCTTCTTCTTCTTCTTTTTTTTTTTTTTTTTTTTTTCTTCTTCTTCGTTTTCATTTTTCTCATCTTCTTCTTTTTTGTTCTTGGGTCTCGAGCGCGCGATGTGATCTTTTTTGGTGATTTATGTTCACCGCTTGGGATGTTCTATTTTTTGAGTAGGGAGATTATACTCGTCTCTTGAGATGTGATGTGAACCCACTTGGGGTTGAAAGGTAAGGGTGATGCCCAACCTTAGGATGGGGATAACTGCCCATTGTAGGATGAGACGCTCGAGACCTATGGTCTGAGGTGGATGCGCACGGTTGTGCCATTGGTTCGCGCGTGCGCCTCAGACCCTTTTTTCTGTTTTTGAAGTAGGGACGTGAAACACTTGATGGGATGTGAAACCCCTTGGGGTTGAAAGGTAAGTGGATGTACCACCCTTGAGATGAGATGCCCAACTTTAGGATGGGATAGCCCCCCATTTAGGATGAGGCGATCACGAACCACTGGGGTGAGATGCCCAACCTTGGCGATATATGGTGCCACTGACTCAGTGGCATCACGAGTTGAATCTTTCGTGATCATACGCTGAAGGTCTTCTTCGGTTATCTGAACCGTTCGAGAAGTAAGTAGAATTGATCATGTTGAAGACCCAGTGGGGTCTCACGAGGAGGAGCGTTGGCTCCTGCTATGACGATGTATGGTGCCACTGCTTCAGTGGTAGCACAAATTGAAGCTTCCGCGATTATACACTGAAGGTCCTTATCGGTTATCTGAACCGTTAGAGGAGCAAGTAGAAGTTGATCTTGTTGAAGGTTCGGCGATCATATGCTGAAGGTCCTCTTCGGTTATCTGAACCGTTCGAGGGGGGGCGGAAGTAGACCCCAGAGAGTCGATGACCCATGGCGAATAAAATGTTTTGGGGGCACTGTGAACCCCCAGGGAGTCGATAACCCTTGGCGAACAAAATATTTTGGGGGCGATGTAAACCCCCAGGGAGTCGATAACCCTTGGCGAGCGAATATTTTGGGGGCGATGTAAACCCCCAGGGAGTCGATAACCCTTGGCGAACAAAATATTTTGGGGGCGATGTAAACCCCCAGGGAGTCGATAACCCTTGGCGAGCAAAATATTTTGGGGGCGATGTAAACCCCCAGGGAGTCGATAACCCTTGGCGAACGAAATATTTTGGGGGCGATGTAAGCCCCAGGGAGTCGATAACCCTTGGCGAGCGAATATTTTGGGGGCAGCTGTAAGCCCCCAGGGAGTCGATGGCGGTGGTGCCATAGGTGGCTCCACATGTGGAGCAGGTGCTGGTATCGCGTCGGGAGCATTTGCTCCCATCGTGGCGATATATTGGGTCACGGCCTCTGTGGCAGCGCGAGTTGAAGCTTCTGCTATCATGCGTCGAAGCGCATCCTCGGTTATTTGAACCATTCGAGGAGCAGGGAATGGTGGATCGGCGAGTGGTGGGTCCCGAGGGGGGATCACCTGAACCTCGCGAGGCGGATCCATGGGACGTGGAGGAGGTGGCAAGCCAGAGCCTCCACGAGGTGGGAGGTCGTTAGCTGTGTCATTTTCTCTCCGAGCAGACACCTCAGGAGGATCTTGTTGGCTACGTGATCTGGTTTGCATCGTTCCCACAGACGGCGCCAAAATGATGATGCTAAAATGTAGCTCACCTAGGGTAGTGTAGAAAACGAACTGGGAGAGCAAAGCAGATCAGTAGCTTGACAACTTGATGATCCTGAGGTACCTGCGAAATGAACACATGTGAACTACGCCGGGGGTTGATCCGGCGGAAACCCCTCCGACGCTCAAGTCAGACGTGCTGATCATAGAAATAGTCCAGAGAATACGTATTGTAGTATTGCTCAGTTAATAGGACGTACCTTAAGGAATGAATTCAAACATTTATTTATAGCTTAGTTGAGATTGTCAATGATCATGTTGATTACTAGCTCACCTAGGGTGGTGTAGAAAACGAACTGGGAGAGCAAAGCAGATCAGTAGCTTGACAACTTGATGATCCTGAGGTACCTGCGATCATAGAACACATATGCTAAGCCGGGGGTTGATCCGGCGGAAACCCCTCCGACGCTCAAGTCAGACGTGCTGATCATAGAAATAGTCCAGAGAATACCATTAGTAGTACTGCTCAGATAATAGGACGTACCTTAATAAAATGAGGAAAACCTCTATTTATATGTCGTTTATTGGGTTGGGTTTGCTTTGTTGGGCCCAAGCCTTACTTGAAGGTGTTTGGGCCTCGGTGATATTAGTCTTCGATATTGGACTCGTAGCCCAGTAGGTAAAGAAATTGTAGGCCCATTGGGTTGGCCCAATTAGGCATATCATTAAGCCCCCCACTCTCGAGTCGATGTGGGGGCCATGTTGTGGTGGGTCTCAAATCGTGTCGAGAGTAAAAATTGGAGAAGTCGATCATTGGCGTATGGCCTAATGGTATGCGAAAACGCGTTGGAGCGTGTGTCGGAGGGGTGTGAATGCGCGTTGGCGCATAGCGGGACAAAGTTGCCGCAGTATAAATTAATCGAGTCGTCGGTTTTGTCCCGCGACGATGTAGTAGCGATTTATCTCCTCGTGGGAGCTATCTTGTCGCGGGGTAATAGTGTTGATCGAGTTATCTCATCGTGGGAGTTGTCTCGCGATAATGTAGTAGCACGGATCAAGTAATCTCCTCGTGGGAGTTGTCTCTGGGGTAATCGAGTTGATCGAGTTACGTCTTCGTGGAAGTTGTCTCACGATAATGTAGTAGCACGGAGCTAGTATTCTCCTCGTGGGAGTTGTTATTTTTCGACATTTTCAATGTTTTGACGCGTTGCTTGTATGTGTTTACATATAGCTTTCTGCGTGATGTACTTGAGGAGGGGATCAGGCTCTCAAGATTTTTTTTATATGGGGGTCGTGCCCCTTGTTAGACCTCGTGGGTCTTAAGTATGTTTGGACCGTGGCCACGTTTTAATGAATGACCCATCGAAAACAAGTAGATAAATTTGAGTAATCAAGCTGGCCAGGCTATATAGATTCTCATAATATCTCTAAGTGCTTCTAGGATTGTAATCGTGCTAACTTGAGCTTGCGATTATATGGTGAATTTCGGGCGAGTTGTCTCCTCATGGGAGTTGTCTTGAGCGAAGTTGTAGGAGCATTGGATGATGCGCGATTTAGGCGCGTGTGGATTGAGGTTGCTCTGAGCGAGTTGTCTCCTCGTGGGAGTTGTTTCGCAGCGAGTCTTATTATCGAGCGAGGTGGTTGCACGTGGGAGTTGCCTTGCAACGGATTTGTAATATCGAGCGAGTTAGCTCCTCGTGGGAGTTGTCCCGCTGCGGGTTGGGATACCGAGCGAGTTGTCTCCTCGTGGGAGTTATCTCGCTGTAGGTTGTAGTACCGAGCGAGTTGGCTCCTCGTGGGAGTAATCTCGCTGCGGATCATAGGATGGAGCGAGTGGTCTCCTCGTAGGAGTTATCTCGCTGTGGGTTCGTAGGACCGAGCGAGTTGGCTCCTCGTGGGAGTTTCCTCGCTGCGGGTCGTAGGATGGAGCGAGTGGTCTCCTCGTAGGAGTTATCTCGCTGTGGGTTCGTAGGACCGAGCGAGTTGGCTCCTCGTGGGAGTTTCCTCGCTGCGGGTCGTAGGATGGAGCGAGTGGTCTCCTCGTAGGAGTTATCTCGCTGTGAGTTCGTAGGACCGAGCGAGTTGGCTCCTCGTGGGAGTTGCCTCGCAACGGGCTGTAGGATTGAGCGAGTGGACTCCTCGTGGGAGTTGTCTCGCTGTAGTTTTGAGACTAGAGGGGGTTAGCTCCTCGTGGGAGTTGTCCCACAACGGGCTATAGGACGGAGCGAATGGTCTCCTCGTGGGAGTTATCTCGCTATGGTTTCGTAGACCCGAGGGAGTTGGCTCCTCGTGGGAGTTGTCTCGCTGCGGGTTGTAGGACGGAGCGAGTTATCTCCTCGTGGGAGTTGTCTCGCTACGGGTTGTAGTTCCGAGCGAGTTGGCTCCTCGTGGGAGTTGTCTCGCAACGAGTGTGTAGGGCCGAGCGAGTTTGCTCCTCGTGGGAGTTATCTCGCTATGGCGTTGAGACCCGAGGGAGTTGGCTCCTCGTGGGAGTTGCCTCGCAACGGGTTATAGGACAGAGCGAGTAGTCTCCTCGTGGGAGTTAACTCGCTATGGTTTCGTAGGGAGTTGGCTCCTCGTGGGAGTTTCCTTGTAAGAGGTTGTAGGACCGAGCGAGCTGTCTCCTCGTGGGAGTTGTCTCGCTGCGGGTTGTATTACTGCGCGAGTTGGCTCCTCGTGGGAGTTGTCTCGCAAGCCCCCCACTCTCGAGAGGATGTGGGAGCCACGTTCGTTGAAAAGGTACCGG
>NW_012192939.1:630616-660466 GCF_000504015.1 Erythranthe guttata
TCCCCAAATCCCTCCATCCAAATGGACCCTTATAGATAATTTAACAACAAAGGCTGTTGGTTGAGGTGGTAAAGATATTCTAACTCCTATAATAGGTCATGGGTTCGAATCCCCACTCTCTCAAAAACTGACATCTTTTCAGATCTTAACATTTTCACATTTTTTTCTCTTTAAATATTCCACAATTCACCGAAAATTTTTAAATTGTAAATTTTTGGTCCACTAATTTTAAGATTTTCACATTTTTTCTCTTTAAATATTTCCACAATTCACCCAAAATTTGTAAATTGTAATTTTTTAGTCCACTATTTTTATAAAGTGATATTTAAATTTTTTATTCTACAATTTCGAACCTCCTGGCAAATATCCTGGATCCGCCACTGGTGACATGTTGTAGTACTAAAATAGAACCAAAGCATTTGGGCAAATTAATTATCACCAAATTATTGCATCTTACCATCTTTGCTAACGTGTAATAATATCCGTTAGATATAACAAAAGTGGCGTCATCGTGACGCACCATAAACAAGCCACCCAATCATCCACCTCCCCCACCCCCACCCCCCAACCACCAAACTGGGCCCCACACTCCCACCACTGTTTAGAAATTTCACCAACCCCCGACCGGGTGGGCGGCCGGTCCACCATTCCTAACCACTAGAACAGAAACAAAAAGAAACATTCCACCGGTCGAACCGGAATTAAGCATCTACACTATATATATCAACCTCCATTTTTGCCTCTCTCCCATTCAATTTCAGCTACAGATCAGAAATAAATAAATAAATACTCAAAAATCAGAAAAAAAATAAATAAATAAATAAATGGCAGAAAATGTTGAATCGAAGGAAAATCAAAATGGCAGGCACCAAGAAGTTGGGCACAAGAGCCTTCTCCAAAGTGATGCCCTTTACCAGGTAATTTTTATTTTTTTATTTTATTATTATTATTCATTATTAATAATCATAAAAAAATAAAAAAAAATAATTGATTTGTTCAAATTGAAATTGCAGTATATCCTTGAAACAAGTGTGTACCCGAAAGAGCCGGAGCCAATGAAAGAGCTCAGAGAAATTACTGCCAATCACCCATGGTTAGTATTTTCAATTTTGATTTTATTTTATTTTTTGGGTAAATTACAATTAGACCTGAGTTAAGGTCAAATTACGAAAAAAAACCCACTCATGTTTGTGTAATAACAACTATTTCACTTATGGTGTCAAATTCAACATAATCTTCCAGATTGTTCAGTGGAATACTCTTTAGTTTCTAAAAATGCATTTATGATGCACCACAATCTGATATATACAAGCCAAAAAACATATCTTATGATCATTTTGCATTAAAATGTGGAGATCGAATGGGATAAAACTGGTACAAACTTGAGAATATTCCATATAATTTAGAAGATTCGATTAAATTTGACACCGCAAGGATGGACGTGTAAGAAGATTTTTAGTTGAGGGGTTGTTGTAATTACTCCAAACAACAGGGGGTTGTCTTAATTTTACCCTTATTTCTTTGAATTTTGTTGGTTAATTTTATTTAATTTTTTTATTTGAAGGAATATTATGACTACATCTGCTGATGAAGGGCAGTTCTTGAGCATGCTATTGAAATTAATAAATGCAAAAAACACAATGGAAATTGGTGTGTACACAGGCTATTCTCTATTGGCTACAGCCCTAGCACTTCCTCATGATGGAAAGGTATTTATTATTATTTTTATTTAAATAGAAACTTATTGGAAAACTAATTATTAATTTTGGTAATATTAATTAATTAATTAATTAATTAATGATATTTTATTATATGATTATTTTTTTAAATGGTGGTAGATATTGGCTATGGATATAAATAGGGAGAATTATGAGTTGGGTTTGCCGGTGATTAAGAAAGCTGGTGTTGAACACAAGATTGATTTCAGAGAAGGTCCTGCTTTACCTGTTCTTGATGAAATGATTCAAGATGTAAGTCTCTTAACTAATTGTTACCAATTTAAATTAAATCTTTTATTTTTATTTAATGTCACACATGTCATGTTTCACCTAACATATGAAAATTACACCATTAAAGTTTAAACTAATAAACTAGTAATTCACCCGTGCGATGCACGAGATCAATATTTTTTAAAAAATTATTTTGGATAAAAAAAACGAACGAAAACTTTGAACAGTTGACGTACATGTAAATAATACAAAATAAATATTTTATTGAATCAAAATATACATTTGTTTGTGATTTACCTTCATATTCGCTGAAAATCTTTTGTGCACACAACATTGCTCGTAATTTTAGTTATATCGCCCGGTTTCGAGTTGATAAATATCTTTATCTCAAATCTACTTTTAACTCCGGACATTGCGGCGAACAATTGCCTATGCCACCCTAATATTAACACTAATATTACACTAACAACAACAACTACAACTAATACTAAAACCAACATTGATAATACTAATACTAATACCAATATTAATATTAATATTAAAACCAACACTAATAATATTAATATTAATACTAATCCTAATATTAATACGATGATTAATACTAATAGTCTAATACTAATATCAATATCAACACTATTATTCATAATAATACGCCAATTCTAATACGAATATTTAATGTTTAAACTAATACGCCAATTTTGAATTTGAATTTGACATTGTTTTAAAATACATATGAATCTGAAAAAAAAAAAAAAAAAGAAAAAAAGAAGTAATCAGGAGGGAAAACCGGGAAGAAATAATTGGTAAATAAAAGTCAAAGAGTATCTATAAATGGACAAAACTCTTTGAAATCCTGGCACGTAAATATGTAGTAAATGAAAATTTAGCATTATATAATAAATACATATCCGGATTTTAAATTTGCAAAATATGTGAAATATACACACGTTATTTTTTTTTGTATATTAATAATAAAAAAGTATAAATTTCATAACATATTTAAATTAAAATAAATTTTAATTCGATTTAAACATCTAAGTGTAAAATATACTACATTTGCAAGGAATTAAAATAAATGCAAATTAAAATGATATGATCTATATTTAAAACCATATGATCTACATTTAATCATTTCCATGTATGTTGATAAATTAATTAATTGATAAGTTCATTTAAATTATTTATAATTTGTAAAAATATTATCCGAATATTTAAAAATGTAAAAACAATATTGTAGTTTTCATTGTAATGTACTAATTTAAGATGATAAATATTCAAATATAATTATATTAAAAAATATAAATATTCAAATTTTGTATGGATATCCCAAAATGTTTAAAATAATTAAAATGAAATGAATATATTTTTTCAAATCATTCAAATACACCAAAATTTCATAAATTGTTCAAATGTATATTTAAATTACAAAATTAATAACATAACTATTTAATTAAAATTTTAAATAAAAATAATACTAAAAAAAATCAAAATATTACATTTTTCGGAAAATTAAAATTTAAAATAAGTAATAGCTTTCGATTTTATAGGATATATAATTTTGAAATAATATATATATATATATATATATATATATATATATATATATATATACATGTGGTAAATATTTAAATGAGTGTAGAAATGTTAAATATGTAAGAACTTAAATACGTACCAAAATCAAAATGTCAACTAATCAATTGAGGAATACACATCATCAATTGAACTCCATCTAAGCAATTTGGAGATATAACAAAGACATTTGCTACATGTCTTTCATAGAGGGCATATATCCTCTTTTTATATTATATATAGATGGTAACATTTTTATTTTTAATATAATAAAAATAAACAAATAAATATGATCCCAATTTATTGAAATAAAATCATAGAAACTAATATGAACGTACAAATTAATAATAATGTATGTACATATGAACAAATAGATAAAAAATAAGCATTATTAATTAATTGACACAAAAATTAACATTGTTACAAAAATATGTAAACGCTAAATAATGTATTACATGATCAATCAAGTTCATTAATCTCAATTTATTTTTCATCGAAACCAAGCTTACAATCATCTCACGTATAATCAAAAGATGGAAATGCATAACTATTTTTTTCTAAATTCATCCTTACAATATACGCGGATCATATTTAGGCGTGTTATACAACGTCGCAGGGCTTCTCTCTTGCTAATGTCGCAACGTAAAACACAAACGATGCTATCCATGGATCTGCAAAAACTAAAAAAGCAAAACAAACATAAGTTAGACTGTTATATGTACACATACATAATAAATAAATAACATTATAAATATTCTACGACAAATAAATGCTTCAAGCGAACACATCGATAAATATTAATTGCATTATGAATTTACAAAACAAAAGGAATAAAAAAAGAGTTTTAGGATGATGACCTTAGTTTAGCATGATTATAACAAAATATGTAGATGAAGAGTGACATGAATGAGTTGGGGTTCAGATTGGGGGTATTTATACTTAATTTCCACACACTAAATAAGTAAATAAAACGATTTTAAGGAAATCATATATTGTTTATATTAGTTAATGTATATATAAATGCATATATAGTACTAAATCATGTATACATATATATTTCACCACAATTGGATATAATTAAAATAAATGTAAATTGATTTCATAAAATAAAAAATAGACATAATTGACAACAAATCCGGTGATTGATTTTATTTGATGCAAATTCACATAACTTACTAATAATTAATAAATGAATGAAAGTCAAACTTTACATAAATTAAAATTAATTATGGTGATATTATTTCCATAAATTATCAATATATAATAAATATGATGTTGATGATATATATGTATATATAGATATGTATATATAAATGATTTATATAATAAATGCATATCCGGATTTTAATAAAAATCAAAATATATGAAATATACACACTATTTTTTTTCTTTTTTCTTTTTTCGTATTATAGTAATAAAAATATAAATTTCATAATATCTTTAAAAAAAATTAATTAAATTCAAAATTTTAAACATCCAAGTCCATAAATATACTATATTTGCAAAAGAAAATAAAATAAATCCAAATTAGTATGACACCAAAATATACGGAATGTCTACTTTTAATTGATTGATTAATATGATTGATATAATCTATATCAATCAATGATATAGTTAATTACATATAATTATTTCCATGTATATTGATAAATTAATTTATTAATATATATTTATTTGAATTATTAATTAATATATTAATGAAAATTAGAATATATATATATTATTTCCATGTATAATGATTTGAATATATTAAAATATAAATTTTATTATATTTCACTTGATTAATAAAAAAATACTAAATTCGAATATATATTAGTTTTTATATATATTCAAATGAAATAATTATGAAATATATATTAATTTATTATTATATTAATTTTATATAGATATCCCAATTTGTTTTTTATTGAATGGATATTCGAATATTCCACAATACTAAAAATAAAAAAAAATCATATTCCTTTATTTTAATATTTCAATATTAAAAAAATATTTTTTTTCTGAAAATTATTTCAATATTCGTAAAACAATTGAGTATCGTTAATTTTTTCAATAAATATATTTTGAAATACTGAAAATATAAATAAGATTTTTTTATTTAGAATTTATAAAATATTAATTTTGGAAATAATATATATACATGTGGTAATTGTTTAAATGAGTGTATAAATGTTAAATAGGAAATGACTTAAATACATATCAAAATAAAATTGACAACTCACCAATTGAAGAATCCATCTCATCAATTGAACTCCAACTAAGCAATTTTGATAAATGACATCAT
The DNA here is from genome assembly GCF_000504015.1 of Erythranthe guttata. The sequence goes on from NW_012192939.1 coordinate 636,419, forward strand.
CATTTGCCACATGTCAATCATTGAGGGCATAGATCCTCTTTTTATATTATATATAGATTAATAATGAATTTGTATTAAATCACATGTATTGCAATTGAAATAAGAAATTAGTGATTTATTCAATGCGGTGCATGGGATAATATTTCAGAAAAAATAAAAAAAAAATGATTAGTTTAATACATGAACAGTTAATATAGAAATATATTACATTGTTATAATAAAATTTATCAGTGATATCAATATTCATACAAATCTGATATATAATACAAACCAATTCGTAAAAAAATACAAAGATGTCATTAACAAAGAAAGTGAAATAACAGAAAATCGGCACATTGAGAGATAAGAAAGAAAAAAAAAACTTAGAAAATTAATTAGAAGAGAAAAAAGATAAAATAAATAAATAAACAAATAAAGGCCAGAAAACAGGAGACATTCTACTTGTTTATTACTTTTATATATAAGATAAGATTAATAATAATTTTACCTAATTTATTTATCATATTTTGTTTATAAATATTATTTCAAGTAAAGTTTGAAATTATTTACACATATACCCCATTTTGTAGGGAAAATATCATGGAACATTTGACTTCATATTTGTGGATGCTGACAAGGACAACTACATCAACTATCACAAGAGGCTAATCGATCTTGTTAAGATTGGTGGTGTGATCGGCTATGACAACACCCTATGGAACGGTTCCGTGGTCGCCCCACCAGATGCACCGTTGAGGAAGTACGTTAGGTACTACAGGGACTTCGTGCTGGAGCTCAACAAGGCACTTGCAGCTGATCCGAGGATCGAGATTTGCCAGCTTCCGGTCGGTGATGGGATTACCCTGTGCCGCCGCCTCACCTGATTATTATCACCCGCTTGGCCATTGTTTTTCGAAAAAATGAACTTGCCTATTGCTTTGTTGTTGTTTGTGTTTTTATTAGTGTTGTGGTTTGTATTTGTTGTCTTGGATAAAGACTATAATTTGGATGATGAGTAAATGACGAATCCAATTAAGTGCTTCAAATTTGATTTTTTTTAAATAATACATGATTCATGACTGATAAGAGATAAAGATGGTTGAATTTAACAATGTAACAATAGTAGAACCTCGATAAATTAATGCTCTATATAAATTAATGATTTCGTTTAAACTATAGCTTTTCTCGGTACCTTATCAACGACAACGAGTTATAAAAGATTTCGTTAAATTAATATTTCACTAAATTAATATATTATTGCTGATTTCGACTGTATTAATTTATAGATAATTAACTGTAATTAGAAGTATCAATAAGTATTATCTCTAATATTTACCCTTACAAAATACTTTGCCATGTTAATTGGAATTTTGAATAAAGGAGGACTACAATTTCCTTACATGCATGATATTAAGGGCATATATATACACACAAAATAAATTATGAGCTTATAATATAACTCGAAGTGTAAAGAAATCCAACTAAACACGTGATTCAAGTTTGTTTTAAGTTTTATAAAGTTGCTTTTGAGCTTGGTTTGATCAAGAACCGATCAAATCGAGTTTGTACGTTCTTTAATCGAGCTGAACTTTAGGCTTATCGAATGATAATATGTGCTTGGCTTTTACGAACAACTGCGAACCTTTAAAAATGTTAAAAACTATTTAAAAAAAACTTTATTCCATTTTTCAAAATATTTTCCTAACTACATTTTCGAAAAACTTTAAATACAATTCAACCATCTTTAACTATATGATTTGAGTGCTATAGCCGTAAATCGTTTCTTTTCAAAATGCAAACAAACATTAATTTCCTCTTAAATTATTATTGGAGAACATATTTCCATTAATTAAAATCAAAATTTAGACCCCAAACGTTGACCAAACACACCTTAACTTGAGAATTACGTTAACCAAACATGCCTTAAATTGAGAATTTTGTTTAATATTAAATAATAAGGCCCAAATTTATAACTTTTGAAGCCCAAATAAATTTAGTGGAGACCATTTCAGGCCCAAATAACTCAAAACCCTACTTCTCCATACATATATATTACTCATTTCCCTCACATTTCTCTCACTAGGTTTTTCTGCAGAGAGAGAGAGAGGAGAGAGAGAGAGAGAGAAGATGGCTGCGGCAACCACTGAATCCGTCCAATGCTTCGGACGTAAAAAGACGGCGGTGGCCGTCACACACTGCAAGCGCGGCCGCGGACTGATCAAGGTGAACGGAGTCCCAATCGAGCTGGTCCAGCCGGAGATCCTCCGCTACAAGGCGTTCGAGCCAATCCTCCTCCTCGGCCGCCAGCGCTTCGCCGGAGTCGACATGCGCATCCGCGTCAAGGGCGGCGGTCACACCTCCCAGATCTACGCCATCCGCCAGTCAATTTCGAAAGCTCTCGTCGCCTTCTACCAGAAATACGTCGACGAGCAGTCGAAGAAGGAGATCAAGGATATTCTGGTCAGGTACGACCGGACTTTGCTGGTGGCGGACCCGCGGCGGTGCGAGCCGAAGAAGTTTGGAGGTCGTGGTGCACGTGCCAGATTCCAGAAGTCCTACCGTTAAGTTTCTGGTAGTGATTATGCTTTTAATTATTATTATTATTATAATTATAATCGTCATTAGTATGTTTTGGAATTAGATTAAGAATCCTGATATTGCTACATTTCTGTTTTTTTTAATGTTTTGTTTTTTTCCTATGTGATGGTTTTTAGAAACATTTAATTCAGAATTTTGTTTCTACTGAGTGGATTGATATTTTAATTCTGTTCAGTTTCATTTTTTGGGTATAATTTTCGTTTTGTGAACTAATTTTGACCAGATAAAACACACTCGAATCAATTTAAATAATTGTTAAACCAAAATTCATTGATATTCGATTCCTTGTGCAATGTGTTTAAAAATATACTGGCGATACAATGTCTCGTGATTCTGTTTAAATCATGTGTTCACGATTGCTTGCGAGCTCGACATCTTTTTTTCAAATGTGTAAGATGTGTACGAGAAAATAGGATATATTTGTAAGTCTGTCTATGTTATGCTGGGAAGTTGTCAAATATTGTTATATTTATTAATTATGTTCTTTTTCGTTGAATCCTCAAATTGGTTATATCGAGCTGTTAGATTCATTCTCGATTTCTGCTTTATTATTGGTCATTGAATTGAGAATTTATCATGTTTTGTTATTTCAGTTTCCCTCACCTTAATTTTGTTATGCTTACAATCGTGGCATAACTGTAATAATCAAAACAAGGTTCGATAATTGGATATACTTGTTTACTTTTTGTTGTCGAATGTTTCTGGTTTGACATTTCTGCCCCTCCGTTGAGGTCTTTTTTCATGGACCTTATTCTTTGTTCATCTCTAGTTCATAGTGTAAGTTTCATTAATGTTAGGAGCAGTTTATGTACCTTGTATCACTAGGTTTGTTTGATGCTACACACGTGAAATACACCAGTTGATTATAACCGTTGATCTTCAAATAATCACACACAAACACACATATATATAACCATGTGTATGTGTGTTTAGCGAGTGGTTATTTAACCACATCAATGGTTAAAAATCATCGGGTGTAGTGTCTCAATAACCATATGTGATATGACTATCTGTAATGTTAACCCATGGCTTTTGCTTAATGACTTGAAACATTGTTATTTGTTAACAAATTTGGATATTTTTTGTGTGGGTAATTTTTTGTATAATTGATTGAAGTTCATGTGAGATTTTTAAGTTGATCAAACTTTTATTTATTTTTTAAATATACTCTAATTTCGTTCTTGCGTATGATTGAATCACGTTTTCTGCTCTTCAATACTCGGTTTTATTTCTTTGCGATGTGTTCATGCCTTGTGATATTTTTGTATACCTTCATTAGTACTTTCTCGTGTGTTCCTGATTTCATCTATTGTATACACGAGTTTTATCGAGTTTAGAAGATTTACACGACACGTTTTTGTGGATTTATGAAGCTTTCCTTGGTCCAAATGTTTCGACCATTTTTTGCGTTCTAATCCAACAAAATTTACATAAAAATCTTCATTCTAAATTGAAACTTCTATTTTCTTTCTATTTCAAGATTAATATTTTGACAAATATGGAATCTGAAATGTTAAATGTCGATTCAATTTTACTAATGTCGTTTTGACTTCGTACCTGATTTTGACATATTTCTATTTTGGTTTTGGCAAAATTCGAAACACGAAAACTGTAGTCCTTTGGGTTAGCTTTCTATTCCAACTTAAATCCGCAAAATTGGATGACGTATGACAAAGTTATGCATGAATGAGTCACATTTTGAATTTTAGATACCTCAATACATCAAAGTTGTGGACAGTATTCATTGATTCATGTATATATTTCTCGTCCGACATCCAATTTTGGTGATTCAAGTTGGATTAGAAAACTAACTCAGAATACTACAAATTCTCTTTTTCGGGTTTTACAAAATTTGAATTTAAAAATGATCAAAATCACATTTGAAGTCGTAACAGTATTATTAAAGCTCGAACGACATTTATCACATCCCATATGGAATTTAATTGATTTTTTTTAATTTAGTTCAAAGATTAAATACCCTAGTTTAAGTTTCTAATTACGACTAAATAACATTAGGCGAACCCTTGGAATGGGTTGGACAAGGTCCTTGAAATGCTACACCTGGTGTAATGCACTGTGTAATTATTAATCGTTGATGTGTTAAAATAACTTCCCTTCCATTAAGTACACATACACATAGGTGTGTGAGTATTTGTGTGCAGATCAACGATTAATAATTATCGAGTGTATTTCATCGGGTGTAGCATTAAACAAACCGTTGGACATTGGACTTGGCCCGTACAAGTCCCGAATGACCCGACGTTACTCATGAGCATGCTTTTGCTAAACTATTAATACATAAATGTGGTGTTTGCAAAAGCTTATTTAAAAGCATTAGTGACTATTACGTTGGAATTAATTTTTTTATTTCTAAAAGACTATTAATACATTCATGTGGTGTTTGCAAAAGTTTATTTAGAAGCAGCAATTAGTGTTTGTGAGTTACGTTGGAATTAATTTTTTAATTTCTAAAAGTTAGTGTTTGCAAATTAACTGAAAAATAAACTAAATTACTAAAAGCATGTATATGGATGCTTTTAAAGTTATTGGTTGAAGCAGATCATTTTAAGAAAAGTAAAAGCAATTTTTTTTTAAACACCTAAAAACTAATTATGTGCAAAAAATACTCATAATTTATTTCTAAAAACATTTGCAAACACCACCTTAATAAGTTTAAATGTAAGAGTTAAACTCTAAGTTTTGTTTAAAATTAGAAACTTAAGAAAATAAAATCATTTGTTAACTAAAAGTCGTTATATATTTATTATTTCATTTAATTTTTTGTAGTATGATAATGATGTCAAACGATTCCAGCCAAGGGGTGACCTATCAACTATTTGGAGTACTTAATTAAAAAGTAGTATTCTAAACAGAACCAAAATAAATTGATAACTTAGTATTTACTGAAATTATATATATATTTTTGTACGGACAAGTATCTTAGTGTAGAATAACAATCTTGCATTTTCTATTATATTATTCTTAAGTATCTTATCAAAACTTGCAAACCAAAAGCTAAGAGAAAAAAGAAAGCAGAGGTAAACTATTAATTAGTATTTAACATATATACATATGTAAAGAAGTTTAATGAATAAAATGTTGAATACAGTTAAATCTTTATATAAATTAACAAAGAAATTCTACTAATTTAGCGAATTATTAAATTATTGAGTTAATAATTTAATCAATTTTCACCGAATTGAGACTGGAAAAAATCTATTATTTAATTAAAATTATTAATTTATCGAGGTTCTGCTACATAGAAAGAGATAAGATCAATTGATCGATATTTCCATTGCTCGTTTATTCAAACTACATCAGTGGTCGGTCATCATATATATTTCAACTTTTAGAAGTTGGTCTCTATCAATGTATAATATGTTTTTATCTTACCACATGTGAATAGAGAAATCATATATATATGTACTATTTCCAAATTTGTTTTTGTTTTTCTTCTATTTCCGGATATACTTAGATACACATGATCCATTGTCCATTGACTGAGAATTTTAGTTTGAACAACTTAGATTTATGATTTCTTTTGGCTAAATTTATTTTAAACAAATGAGAAATTATTTCACAAGATAAGCTATTTTAAGAGTTAATAAACTATTACATCTTACCTTAAGAATTAATTTTTATGTGTTTAGATAATGATGTCATAAGTTATTTTAACTAATTATAAGATCATAATAATTTTTTTGTATTTATTTAAAAATACTTTTACCCCACTTTTTACTTAAGATCTTACAATGAGTAAAATAGTTATGCAAACAATTTAAAATAAAATATGTAGCATCTTATCAGCTCTAAAAAAATTTATCAGATGTAAAAGTTAATAAGTTATTTAAAATAAGTTTACCAAACGCGCCCTTAGCCAACAGCATTTATCAGTATACTCAACGTCCCAAATCATACATAAACGTTGGAGATGCTCTTAGATTTCACTATCCACTTTCTATTTTTTCTTTTCATCATTAAGGCATGCAGGCAGAGTTCACATAACACTTCACATTTAATTTTGCGATACACATTTTCCAGACCTTGTTGGGCTTTTTCATTTTTAAATTTATTGATCCAATTCAATTTCAATTCCTACCCCCCCTCTCTCTCTCTCTCTCTCTCTCTCTCTCTCTCTATTTCTCTCTCTACATCTAATAAAACAGTAATTTAAAAAACTAATAAAAATAAAAATATATATTACTGATTTTTATCTCACTTCTGAAAGAGGAAATTAAATCCAATGGAGAGAGACCAGCCGCTAACCCCCGCCGGCCGCCTCTTCGTGCAGCCGCAAATGGACCAGATCATCAACGTCGCAATCGCCGTCGATTCTCCGTTCGCCGTCGACGTCGCCGCCGTGAAAGCCGAAGTCCGGAGCTCAGTGATGCTGAAGCTCCCCAGATTCTGCAGCCTCATGGTAAGAGACTCGTGCGGCCGCGAGTACTGGCGGAGGACCGAAGTCGACGTTGACCGCCACGTCATCGTCCGCCACCACCCCCTCTCCGACGATCCCCTCGTCTCCGACGAGGACGCCGTCAACGATTTCATCGCGGATCTCGCCGTCTCGTCGCCGCTCCCCGCCGACAAACCCCTGTGGGAGATCCACATCCTCGTGGCCCACGCGACCGCGGTCTTCCGTCTGCACCACGCGCTCGGGGACGGGATTTCTCTGATGTCGATGCTGCTCTCGTGCTGCAGGAAAGCCGACGATCCGTCGCAGCTGCCGACGATCGGCGCGGCGGCGGCGGCGCCGCCGAGGGGGTGGAGTGCGTGGGCGTTGGTGAAGCTGGTTTGGTATACTCTAGTTTATGCTTTGGAGTTCACGGTTAGGGCTTTGTGGCTGAGGGACAGGACCACCGCCGTGAGCGGCGGCGCTGGGGTGGAGCTCTGGCCGCGGAAGCTGGCAACGGCGAGGTTTCGGCTCGACGATATGAAGATTGTGAAGAGAGCCGTTAATGAATCGGTGAGTTTTTCTTAAAACCGATGGATATTTTCATGTTCATCATCAGATTTGAAACGCAGTAGGAATTGGTTACGAACAGATCACGAAAAAACATTTATTTATTTCTCTAGTCTTTTAACTATTCATGCTTTGCCACGTGTCCATTGAAACCAACATCTTCTTTTTTATTTTTTCTTATAAATTTATAGTTACATATAACATGGAACAACAACATCTCCTAAAAACAATGATAACAAAAAAGTCAAATTAAGGCCACGCTGAGTCTAAGTTCAAATTACCAAAAAAAAAATCCTTGTGCTTGGATAATTACAATTTTTTTTCTCCAGCAGGTAAATTTCACACCGTAAGAATAGACATGTAAGACAATATATAGTTAAGAGTATTGTATTTATCCAAACAGAAGAAGTTTTTTCGTGATCTAAGCATACGTCAGGGGTACCTGTAATTTGCTTTTAAAAAAATTGAGTATCTTACTTCTTTAGAGTAGGGTGTGATATTATGTAATTCGTATTACTACATTCATTTTTCGAAGTATTTCCAATTGTTTAGATCAACGGCGTTTAATGGTTAAGAGTTTAAAGGCAAAATAGAAGTATAGTATCAAGAAGATTATAGTAAGACTTTTGTTTGTTTTCTTATATCGAACTATATTGGATTAAGTGAGATATATTTAATATCCTACTGACTAACTAATTATTTAGTTAGTAAAATATTTAATTCCTTAGATTAAGCCTTATATTAAATTCTGATATTAAATATGAAATGTCTAGAGGTATAAAAAAATAAGTGCAAATGTTCTTCATTACCTAAAATGAAGAACTACAAGATCACCCTTAATTTTGGGTGACTTGTTAGTTATTATTATAAATTGGTTGGAATAGGGGGAAGCATGCCACATAGCAAACTGTAGAAAATAGTGTGCTTTTATTTTATTACTATTAAAAGCCCAACAAAAAATGAGAGGAAAAGGTGATCTTTACTCCACGAAGAGAAGGAAAATTAATTAAAAATTGTTACCATTACAAATTGTTGAAACAAAAAATGAATGCCATCTTTATTTTTTTATATATATATAAAAAAAAAAACTATACTTTTCCACTTTTTATTTTATTTTAATTTATATTATTTTTGGGTAAATTAATATTAATTTGTGAAGTCTGTTAACGAAAAACCTCTCATTTTTGAAAAAATTACATCCAGCCCCTGCAATTTGAAATTTCTTACATCCACCCCTACAAAAGGGTGTTAAGTTAAGAAGTCTAAGAATTGTAGGTGTGGATGTAATTATAAAAAAGATGAAGGATTTTTTCAGTGGCGATTGTAATTTACCCTATTTAGATTGAAAATTCAAATAATTATTATCTTATTGTTTCCATTACAAAAATAGCCCTAAATAAGTATTGTTTGCCTACTATTTTCGTTCATTAATATACGAACACGGCCCCCCAAAAAAAATTCATGGGTCCCCAACTCACACCATGTGTACAACTCAGCAAAGGAAAAAACTAACTACAACTTAGTTTGGTACTATGTTGACAATCACCACCTTCTATTCTTTATATTAATTCACTTTGTACTCTAGAAATTTTATTGAACTACTAAAGCATGTGCATCAATGTAAGTTACCTCCTTGAACTTAAGTGTAATTACAAAAAGAAAAAAAACTTCTTATTTTTTAGAAATTACATCCACCCCTAACAAAATGGTGTTAATGTAAGAAATCTACAAATTACTTATGAAAAAAATGAGGAACATTTTTGTATATAGACCTTATCTCAGGGGGTGCGGTTGCAATTTACCCATCTTGAGAATTTCAACAAAATGGAATTTGCTTACTGATACATTTCACCATCAAAACGTGCAGACAATTATTGATGTTCTTTTTGGGATTATCTTATGTGGCCTTAGTTTTGAGAAACTACATTCAGCCCCCTGCGGTTTGTAAATTTATTACCTCCAACCCTACTAAAGGGTGTTAATGTAAAAAATCTACAAATTACAAGGGGTTGGATGTAATTATGGAAAAATGAGGGTTTTTTTTTTTCGTATATAGACCTTATCTTAGGGGGTGGGGTTGTAATTTAGTAATTTACCATTCTTGAGAATTTTATTGAACTACTAAAGCATGTGCATTAATGCAAATTACAATTGTAACTACAAAAAAACCCTTTTTTTATTTTGAGAAATTACATTCGATCGCTCGGCTGCAGTTCGTAAATTTCTTACCTCTACCCTCTACAAAAGCGTGTTAATGTAAAAAATCTACAAATTACAGGGGTTGGATGTAATTATGGAAAAATGAGGATTTTTCATATAAAGACCTTATCTCAGGGGGTGGGGTTGTAATTTAGTAATTTACCTTTCTTGAGAATTTGAATTTTCAACCAAATGAAAATTGCTTGCTGATGCATTTCACCATCAAAATGTGCAGACAATTAATGATGTTTTATTTGGGATAATCTCATGTGGCCTCTCCAGGTACTTAGACATCAAATCACCAAAAGGTAACCTTAATTACAGACAATAATATTACTATGTAATATTATCATTTATCAATGTTATTATTATTATTATAAAGTTATATTTAAATTAATTTACTTGGCTTGTTTGATCCAGCTCTGCCGCCGGAGGGGCTTCGAATGACGGGTGTCGCCATGGTGAATTTGAGAGCACAGCCGGGGCTGCAGGTTTGGTTTAATTAAACATGCTTCTCGGTTTCGATTTCGATCCAAATAATTGTATGGTTAAATATGTAATTAAAATTAATTCACCCTACCGTTTTTCGTTCATGTGTACTTTCAGGATATTTCGAAGCTGATGAGTAGCAGTAATTCGAGTACTAGTTGGGGAAATAAATTCGGTATGATTATCTTACCCGTGTATTATCACAAAGGCGATTCTAATCCAATCGAGTTTGTGAAGAGAGCCAAATCAATGATTGATAAGAAAAAGCTTTCTTTAGAGGCCCTTTTCTCTTACAAAGTCGGGCACTTAGTCACTTCTTTTCTCGGGGCAAAGGTATATTTCCGTCTCATATTATCTGCTAGTTTAGAATTTAAATGAAGCATTCGTTACACTATTTTTTTCGATTTTGCCCTTATTACTCAGAAATTATTTCAAATATTTATTTTCACACATAAAACAACGGTTCCCTCTATTCCACAATTACAGTAGTTTAACACTTTTGCACATGTATTAAGAAAACTCAATAAACATGGCTTAATATTACGAAAATATACATGTGTTGACGATAATACCCCTTGCCCACTAATGAGTTGAGAAGAGAATGTTAAAGATATATAGTTAATAAGGTTAGAATTGAGAATTATGTAATTAATGTCGTATTATAATTTTAAAATAACAGATAATAGGGAACGTAAAAATTTTCTTTCTTTCAATAGAGAAATTACATGTATAATCTTCTAGTCATATTGTATATTCTTTAATTCCTATTTTATCAATTATCATATATAAATTCATAATAATTAAGTGCTCATTTTACTTAATTACTTGAAAGAATGCCAAAACAAATTGAACTTATAATTAATGAGTATGTTCACTTTGAAATTATTGCAGTTTGCTGCTATTCTGAGTTATCGAATTCTTTCAAATACAAGCTTCACAATATCGAACATTATCGGCCCTCGGGAAAAGATCACGATCGTTGGCCATACCGTGAAGCACATTCGGGTCACTTCAAGCAGCCTACCACACGTAAAGTTTCCGTAATTACTTTCTGCACCGTTTATTAATTCCGTATTGATACACCATTAAAAGTAATTTCCTTAATTACTTTCTCGTATTTTATTTCCACCTTTTTAAAAATCACGTGCATGTCGATAAAATCATCAACATACGTGTACGTAGATTATGATGTTAATATCAAGAAAATATTTTTGAACGGAAATTTAATTCTGACGTGATCGTTGTAGAATATATATATATATATATATATATATATATATATATATATGTTGTGGAATAATAATATTGGGGCTTGTGATGGTGCAGGCAATAACAATGCATATGGTGAGTTATGGAGGAGTGGCTGAAATGCAAATCCTAACTGCAAAAGAAATAATCCCAGACCCTAAAATTCTGGCCAAGTGTTTTGAAGATGCCTTGCTGGAAATGAAGGAGGTTGCACTTGGTTCCAACATTATTTCTTAGAGGGAAGTATTTATAATATATAAATTTATAAATTTATTCTTCCTGTTTTTAATATTTACACATATCATCCGAGTTGATTTGTGTCCCACTTTTTCGGAATATTTCATTTCAACATTTGATCGTGTCCGCATTCCTGTGTCTGTGCAATGTAGATTTATAATTAACACCGGAAGATTCCTACACAAGAATTACAAAAGATTACTCCATCCATCCGTTCGTAAATAGGTGACGTTTTTTACATTGGCACAAGTCTTCAGAAATCTTAATAAATAGGGGAAATATGCAATACCCCCCTCAAATTGAAAATATTTTGAACTAAACCCAATTGACTATTAGAGACTTTTGCCTACACCCAAGTTTCATTTTTAATTAGTGAGACACCCCTAACCTTACATGATAAGACTAAAGTGTCCTTATGTGATTAGGTTTATAATAATTTTTTTGAAAATAATCGAGTTTTAATTTCAAAATTTTAAAACGTGGTCTAAGATTTTCGGCGTCGTTTTAATTATTTATTTTCCATATGGTTCTGATACCAAACATCATGCAAAAATATAAATATTGGGTGCCTTTTAGCTAACATGTTATATATATTAATATTTACATTATTAAAAATATAACATGTTTATTTATGTAAAAAATAAATAAAGAGTAATTGAAAAAGAAAATCAAATAAAAAAAACAAATCATGTTCCCCAACCTCGTCGCCGCCCTTCGTCGGATGCGTTACATGGAGATTTCTTTTTTTCCTTTTCTCTAGATTTCTCAATTTTTTCTTCTTTTTTTTTCTTTTTTTTTCCCAGATTTGTCCACCACCGCCACCGTAGCCACGTCCCCACTCTCTCTGTCATTCACCATCGTTGTCGCCGCCTCCCCAGGTTTTTTCAATTTTTTTTTTTTTTTTCTCTTCAAATTTGAAACAGCAGCATCAACGTGACTACTCTGGTTCGAATATGACTATTGTTGATTCACTCGATTAGTGATTTATTTATTTCTCGTGTTCGTTGTTTCTCTCGATTTCTCTCTCTTTACACCACCATCGTCTCCACATAAATTTGTACACAACCATTACCGTCGCCGCTCGTTGCTGCCGCCTCCTCATTCGTTTCCACGTAAGACTCTTTCTCTCTTTTTCGTTATCTTTCTCGTTTTTTTTTATTTTTTTTCCAGATTTGTCCCCCACCACCACCACCGTCGCCGCCTCTCTCACTCTCTTTACTTCACCACCGCCACCATCGCCGTTGTCGTCGACTCCCCATGACTCTCTTTCGTTATTTTTCTATCTGTATTTTTCGAATTTTTTTTTCATAACAGGACTATAGTCATGTTCGAATATGACTATAGTCATATTTATGTATTTTTTGAATATGATTGTAGTCATATTCGAATATGACTGTAGTCATATTCGAATAACTAGATTCAAAATTGGTATTTTTTGTGTGAATTTTGATTGGATTGTTTTCGTAAACAATAGGGGAATCTTCTTTGTTTTATATAATTTGGTAAACATGACTATACCACATTATATAATCGAAATTTTTAAGTTGAAAATATAAAAAAATGCAATATAAAGAAAGAATATGTCTATATAGTCATGTTTAACTATAGTCATATTCGGAATTGTAAATCTGTCAAGAAAAAAAAATTCAATTTTTTGTTTAAATTTTTTTTTTTTAAAAAATTAAATTTTTTTTATTAAAAAAATATTAAAAAATAAAAATAAATGAAAAATGGCTAAAAATCCGAAAATAATAAAAAAATAAAAAAATTATATTTTTTGATTTGGTAGCAAATTTGTAGGAATTTGGAAGGAGATTTTTAGGAATTTGGAAGGAGATTTTTAGGAATTAGATTATTGTTATGGAAAGAGAAAAAAAGGAATAATTTAGACTAATTATCCTAATTGACATAAGGGTACAATTGGGAATACAAATTCTAGGGGGCTATCACAAAGAAAGATTGAAGGGGTGGACATATCACCATTTATTATCTATATGAGGGGTTTATTGCTAATGACCCCTAATAAATATGTCTTGGTTTTAGGAAAATCGATATTGTTAGACTAAGATATCATTGTTTACTAATTAATGCATGGATAGTGTTGGAGAGTTAATAGGGACCAAATTGAAAAAAAACTATGTAATTAATATAGCATTGAAATTCAAAAGTAACAGATAATATGAAATCGAAAGAGTATCAAGTAGTAGAAAGTTAGCCCAATATATCGTTAGTTGCGATTTCTTACATTTTTCCTAAGGGTGGAAATCAGAACGTAATTTTTGAACTCCACTATTTCGATCCAAATATTTCTGATCTTGGAATAATGTTTTTCATTACGAATTTAAAAATTACAATTTCCGACTTTTTCGATCTTTTTTCTTTTGACGAATTTGGAATACATATTACATTCTAATCTTGAGTACTGATATCTAAATGGGCCGGCCCGATTATCTAACCGAAACTCAGCCCGCTTGGTTCAAATTTGGCCCATCAATCTTAAGGGATATCCTTGGCCGATTGGGAAATCTAAACGAAATTTAAAATTGATTATGGGTAAGTTCACCAAAATCTAGACTTTTTCGATCCTATACCAGGTGATAAATACTGGATGGGTCTTTTGCTGCCACGTATCATTTTTAGTATTTTATAATATATTCTCCGACACGGGTTAACCTGTAGGGGTTTTAGGAAGGAAAAAAACACGTGACATCAGAAGACTCACCCGATGTTTATCATCGGGTGTTGGGTCGAAGGAGCCCCAAAACCTAAATGAAAAGACGTGAAATGGTAGTTGAAACTCGGGAGTTAGATATTACACCTGATCTGATTAAATAATCAACCACAAAGCACACATTACACATGTATATGTAAGTGTGTGTAATTATGTGTAGATCTACGATTGAAATCCATCTAGTATAAATAATCAGATGTAACATCTAATTACCCTTTAAAGCTCCCTTAAAAAAATCAATGTCCCTATTTTTTTTTATTTTTTTTAATTATATTCTTGTTTATTACAAGATGAAAGTAGGAGAGAGGGACTCGAACCCTAGACCATTACACTATGTATAAAGGCCAAATATCATTAGTAATCCCTTAAGTATATATTTCGTCTCACTTTAATCCTTTATTTTTGAATTGCATCAACTGCATCCCTCACCTTGCAATACAATCTCAAAGTCATCCTTCAGTAACTATTCTGTTAGCTACTAACGGAACTTACTTCAAAAAAATAAGTGGAAAGTTTTTTATTTTAAGGGTATTTCTGGTAAAACAAATGAGATAAATATTTACAATTTTCCTTCTGAAATAAAGTCACGTAAAATATTTTAACCTAGGGTTTTGGACCATGAGAAAGATTACAACTTCTATGTGTCGAGAAAAAAGTAAAAAAATTCTAAACAATTGCAGAATGGAAGTTCGTGGAAAGGAGGCACACACACGGTGTAAGTCGCATTCTAAATCAAATCTGCTTAATGACGGAATCTTATTGTTTGTTTTCTTTTCATATTAAACAAAGATTACTACACAAATTTCAAAGAATGTAGACAATTTTTTTCTTTCTTTGGCACAATTCCAGTTTATTTATTGTCTGGTCAGGTGAGTAACAAATATAGTATTGACATATAATTTTATACTATGATGATTGATTATGTAATGTTATTATCAGATTTGGACCATATATGAGAGTAAAATTTATGAAGGAATTCTTATTTAATACGTAACATTGATTAGTTTTACTGTTATAGGAGTTGGTATTTTATTGGCATCCTCAAAATTTTCATACAACATTATGCATTAATTTTTATGTAAAGCGGTAAATTAATTATTTTGTGAATACTAAACAGGTGAAGAATTTCAGTATTTTTCTATGAAAATTCACCATGGTGGAGTCTTTGTGGTAGGGGTGTGCACGGGTCGGTTCGGTTCGGTTTTAGCCAAAAACCGAACCGAACCGAATATATCGGTTTTTGTAAAATTAAAAACCGTGTATGTCGGTTTTCTATCGGTTTCGGTTCGGTTTCGGTTTTTTTCGGTTCGGTTTCGGTTATTTTTCGGTTCAAGTGTCAATATATATTCAAGTTGTACAAACAAAAAAATACAATTACAATTACTTTCACAACTTACTAATGCAATGAAAATATAAAATCTTTAATTTCATAGGACTTAACGTAATTTAGATGATGTATTATGCTTCATTTTTTTTTTTCCTATTTTCATCTACCACATTATTAAAACCATGAACTCAAGTAAATTTTTACTTACTAAATAAATAAAATACAATGTCTCAATTTATGAACAAATGCTTAGAATGAGACAAGTAATTGAAAGATAGAAAATAAATATTAGGGTAAAATAATACATATATTATATAAAATGAAGTCATTTTATTGTTTCGGTTCGGTTCGGTTTTTCGGTTCGGTTATTTAGCTTCCCACCATACCGAACCGAATAATTCGGTATTTCAAAAATAAAAAACCGTACATGCGGTTTGCTATTCGGTACGGTTTAAAACGGTTCGGTTTTTCGGTTTTTCGGTTCGGTTTTTCGGTTTTTCTACTCACCTCTACTTTGTGGAACAACCGGAGAAAGTTTATACGGGAGGAAAAATCGACTATATAGATAATTGTTGTGCCAATGACATATCTTTGGAGACATGGATAGAATCAATGAAATGTTGGGGTTGGAGTACATAGGTTTCTATTACAAAGTGCCAAGTCATGGTGATGAAGAATTAATTTTTATCGTTACTGAAAAGGATGTAACTACTTTGGCAGAATATGGGAAGTACTACAGGGAAGTTGAAATTTTTGCAACCCAATCATTCTCTAATCTTCTACTAGAAGATTTTGAGAAACACGAAGACGTCAATGATATTTCACAGGTTAAGGAGAAAAAACGAATTGAAAGAACTAATATTGACTCGGTGCATTTAGACGGTGAGAATGAGTCATTCATTGATTGTGATTATGAGCAAGATAAAAATGAAGAAATACGCATTGCAGGAGATATTAACCATGAAGTTCAATGGTCAAAATCAAATAAAGGAAATGAAATTGATAGTGGACAGCAAGTTGTATTCGTGGATGAGGAGATCACTGTCAATGAGTCATCAGATAATTTTTCGTCAGATGATTTAGAGTTTGTGCATTGATGATGAAAATGGTATTAAAATGCCTTAGTTTTTAAGGTTTAATCCGAAGGTTGACATGGAAGATCCACAGTTTAGAGTAGGAATGCTATTTACTGATGCAAATGAGTTTAAGGAAGCAGTATAATCTCATGCAGTGAAATGGCAGAGAAACATCAAGTTTGTAAAAAATGACAAGGTTAGAGTTAGAGCAAAATGCAGAGAAAAAAATTGTAACTGGATTATTCTTGCTTCTAGGAAAAGAAAAGATGGTTGTTTTCAGATAAGAACTATAAATGAAATTCACAAGTGTGCAAGGTTATTGACTAAGAACAACTTTGTGACGTCTAAGCTATTGAGCGAAAGATATCTAGATGATTGGAGGATGAACACGGGATGGAAGATGAGTGACTTTCAAGAAAAAGTTCATAGGGATATGAATGTTGAGATAAGTAGAAATCAGTTCTATAGAACTAAAAAAAGGGTATGGGAGTTACTCTATGGTCAATACAAAGACCAATACACAAGATTATATGAATATTGTGCTGAGATTAGAGAAACAAATCCTGGGTCAACAGTTGTTTTGAAGACTTTTATTGATGATAAAAGTGGAGAAGAAATATTTGAAAGGTTGTATGTCTGCTTTGCAGCATGTAAAGAAGGGATGAAACGAGGGTGCATGCCAATTGTTAGTGTGGATGGGTGTCATTTGACGGGGCCACACAAAGAAGTTTTGTTAAGTGCGTGTGGAATAGATCCCAACAACGGCATGTTCCCTATCTGCTATTGCGTGACAGAAGGTGAACATAAAAGGTTGTGGACTTGGTTTCTAGAGTTGTTGATTGAAGATATAGGCATATATGAACAAGAAAAGTGGATTATTATATCAGATCGACAAAAGTTTTTTTGCTTTCTCAAATTTTGTTAGCCGAAAGGTTACTTTCGAATGTGATGATTTACAAACAATTGATTTGATCTAATAGTCTTCCTTTGAGTCGTGGTTTTATTAGACAAGTTAATCAAGGCGGAATTAATCAAGACCGGAGTGACATAATCCATAAGAGACCTAGTGTCCTTGAACTATCCCGAGAACGAGATCCAAACGATCCTCCATACGGCTTTGTAGTCTTGGTCCAAATTCTTCTTTCTTGGATCAAATAATAAGCCCAATTTATTTGGTCTTTATTTTCGAAAATTAGCCCTTTATAAAATGATAATTTATTTTCGAAAATAAATCTTTTTTATTTGAAAATTATTTCAAAAGGTTCAGCTAAGATTTGAAAGAAAATATCCATGAGATTTTGGAAGCAAAACGTTTTTCGAAATTCAAGATCTTCTATCTTTGGAAAATGGTTTAATATTCAAAATTATTTGTATTGTTTGAAAAACGTTTTTTCATTGATTTAAACTGATTGAGAATCATATTTTCGGACTTGGAAGATTTTAAATCAATCCTCAATCAAAGATTCAAAAATATATAAGCTGTGCGGAAGTTAGCCCGGAAGTTGCTGAAGCTGGCTGGAAGATGTTTTGCTGAAAATCATTTTTGAAGGAAGAACACTCCTTTTGAGTTTCAAAATTCAAATACTTACCATATTCAAGTGATTTAATTGATGTGAATCAGCTGGAGATCAATCACACTCATCTTCTAATCAATCAAGAGATTAAAGATTGATTATTTCCTTTCTAGAGATGAAGAGCTTCACCTATAAATAGTGGACCATTCATTCAAGTTTATTCATTCCAAGCCAAATTCGAAAAGAGCTTATAGAGATTCATTTATCTATTAGGAAATTCGAAATTCTCCTCTTGCTTATCACTTGTTTCATTATATATATTGAGAGGGATTTTGTAACGCTCTTAGAGAGCATTTCTTTGTTGTGAAGTTTTTGTTGAGTGCGAAAGAGTTAGTCTCTTGTAAGCACGTATTGATAAGTGCGAAGGAGTGAGTCTCTTGTAAGCACGTCGTTGGTTCAAAAGTCGTTAGAGTCTTGTAAGCACATCTTTTTCGTGTGGAGGATCCAAGGATCTTGGAGGCACGTGGAATAAAAGTTCGAGGGCCTAGAAGAGTGGAGTAGGGGAATTTCTCTGAACCACTATAAATTCGGTGTCATTTACTTTACGCACTTTATTGCCTGAGAGAATAAATTTGAATACGATAAAATAAAATTTGTCACCCCCCTCTTAGGCATATTTATTCTCTCAAATTTTATTTTTCGTTACTATTATGTTATATTTATAGTAACAATACTTTTTATTTTATTTTTAGGGACTCTTGCCAGCTATCTATGAGTTGTTACCACGTATTGAACATAGATATTATGTAAAACACATATATGACAACTTCAAGAAGGAGCATCATGGTTTGTCGCTCAAAGATAAGTTGTGGGGGCTGCTAGAGCTACACACGTGAATCAGTTTAAGGCTGAAATTGATGCGCTAAAGAAACTTGATGAGCATGCATATAAATGGTTGGCAGAGATTAATCCAACTCACTGGACCAAGTCATTTTTTAGAACCTCGCCTAAATGTGATCTTCTTCTTAACAATCTTTCAGAGACTTTCAATTCAGTTATCTTGGATGCTAAGGTCAAGCCACTAATTGGAATGGTTGAGACAATTAGAATTTATATACAAAAGAGACTGCAGGCAAAAAAAGAGTACATTGAAAAATATGATTGTTCAATTTGTCCTAATATTCAAGGTAAGTTGGAAAAACTTCAAGATCAATCTAGGATATGCATTGGTTCACATGCAGGAGGAGGAAAATTTGAAGTGAGGGACATGTTTGGTGGCAGATATGCTATTAACATTAATGACAAGACATGTTCTTGCAGAGGATGGGATTTAACAGGAATACCTTGTATCCACGGGGTGTGTGCCATTGCAGGATCAGGGAGGAATCCGGAGGCTTATGTTCATAAATATTATTCAAAAGAAATGTTCATAACAGCATACAAGAATATTTTAGAACCGGTGAAGAGTCCTCAATTTTGGCCACGGACCGATAAACCAATTGTCAATGCACCTGGAGCAATTACACTACCAGGCAGACCGAAAAGAAAACGAAGAAAAGCACCTAGAGAAAGTGTTAAGTGCGCGAAAGAGGTAAAAAAGTTGAGAAGGTCTGGAAAAAATACATTAGCTTGTAGAGAATGTGGCCGAGATGGACATAACATGCGAACATGCCCTTCAAAGAAAAAACAACAGATTGAGGGTGAGACTGATCCTTCCGCTCAATCAAGAAAAGATGTTCCTACAATTCCTGTTGAAAATAATGGTGTAAGTGATATACAAGTCAATCAATCAGAAGTTGAGAATACAATGCCAGTAGGAGAAAATGTTGTTGCTAGCATACAAGCAAATAAACCTAAAAAAAAGATGAGGTGCAGTGTTTGTTTAAAGGAAGGTCATAGGCGAAACAAGTGTGATGTACCAGCGGCACAAATTTGGAGGAATATGGACTTCTACGCTCCGAATCACCAGTACATTCCACTAGAAAATGAGAAACATATATTAGCTCAAGAACATGTAAGTTAAGAATTTAGTTTTCGTTACATCTTTGTTTTGTAGCATAAAGAAATGATTAGTATTTTCTAATTCAGGTGGCCCCAAGTATGCAAAGTACAACTTCTGGAACATGTTCAACTCAAAATACTACTAGAATTGGAGCAGTCCCAGTTGCAGCTGATTTTAGCAAGCAAGGAAAACAATTTGTCACTTTGAAATCATTGCAAAGTGCTGCAAGGTCAAGAGCTTCTCTTGGACATGCTCAATCCCAAAGTAGCGAGATAACCGCTAATAAAACAAAAGATTGAAGCAAAGAAGCTAGGAAAATTGTGCAACTGTTTGTTTGTTATGCAACTACTTGAATCCGTTTATTATGCAACTACTTGAATGTTATATTTTGCCTGACTTAATCGCGATACTTTTTAGAGAGACGTCATTTTTTTTGGAGAAGAGAGAAACATGTTTGAGATAGTTAAATTTGAATATAAAGCTTTACTCGCTGACATTTCAGGCAGCATGTTAGTATATTTTTTTTAAAGCTAAATTCTAATTATTAAAGTGAAAATGTTTATCAAATGTCACAGAAAATGCCTCATTGGTACTTACTGTAAAAATATATGCACAAGATTAAGTACAAAAATATTAAAGAAAATAACCAAGATCTATAATTATCAATCTTCCGTGTATTAACAGACAAAAAAATAAAATAATTATTGATTTGTTCTTGTTTATATGCAGAACGCTCATGCAATATCTCACCCTACACTAACCCTTCTAATTGATAAATCCTATGGTGCAACTGTGATGCCTTTACTCTTTTTTGACAAATTTATAGATAAATAAAAAGATAGCAAAAATTCGAAATACACTATTATTTTAATATTTTTATAACCAAACCTGAATTCAGTCTCGTGTTTAGATCATTGTTTGGCCAGAAAATACCGTATGTAGTCTTCACGTTGAATCTACCAGAACTGAATCCGCCATTTTTACTACCTTAACTTAGTATCTAACAGTAAAAAGAACTTTGGTGGGGGAAGGGTGTGGTGTACCTGGGTAATTGAATAATCAAGTGGGTGGTGGGTGGGTGGGGTGACACGGGTCACGTGTGTGGTTATTTTGGCAGATAAATTAATGGAATGATGATTTTTTTTTTTTATATGTTTTTACCACAATACCCTTAATTACAGTATTATTGTTATTCTTTTAGTTTGTTTCCGTCAATAGGGTTAACGGATTTATTAGAAGAAGGCTAATTTGACATATTTTTGATTCATAAATGATTAGTATGATACATTGTAGAAAATAGGGATGAAAATGGAACAAAATGTATAGTTGGGGGATTAACAATGAGATTTGGGTATGTATAAATGCTATATATCTACTCTCCTAATCAGGGTTGTTCTTTTTTTTGATGGAATCCTAATCAGGGTTGTTCAATGTCACTATTTTGGAGCTCGGTTTGATGTATGCACAAATGCCCATTTAAGAGAAAGAAATTGGACCACCACAGAAGCTTCACCGTAAGACTATCATATCCATGGTCTTGTTGATAGACAAGGGCCATATATGTCTTATTACAAGAAATTTGTTCAATATATCTTATCCAAATTTTATTTTCGAAATAATTTTGAAAATTCAATGTATTTTGAAAAATTAAATCTACAATGTACACGCTTTTATATATATATATATATATATATATATATATATATATATATATATATATATATATATATATATAGAATTTTCAAAATTTTCTGATTTATCAAATAATTATGATTAACTGGTTGGTTCAAGAACATAGTCGATGAATAATCAGCTAGTGGTCCACGAGTTGAATACCTAAGTCCAAGGGCTTTAGGCGAATTTTAAAAATTGATAAAAATGAGGTTGCATACATTAATATGCCCTTAAAAGCATGACTAAGTCGTATTTGTTTTCATTTTGTTTGAGAATTGTGGTGCTAATATGACTACAAACTTAGAAAAAGATAAATTAAAAGTTTAAGGAGTTCAAGGCAGAACGCCCTCTCATCCTACTAAACCTATGGGTCTAAGATAAGTCGAATCTATGACCGTGACTCTGATACCACTTTTAGGACATCAAACATTAACAATTGTCCTTGTATAAAGAAAGACGCAAATCTTAATTTTTTCGTACATTTAGCAAGCACAAGCGGCCATGATTAATGTGATCGTGTGAATTCTGTAGTAACGATTTTCATCGAGAGGTTAACCGTTTTGGTAATCAACAAGAGATAAGGATATTAATGATTTCTAGCATAGTATTAAAGTAGCTAATCCGGTCTATTCTATGCTACATCTAGTAGATTTGCACCATTCGTATACAGTTAAACCTCTATAAATTAGTACAGTTGGGACCATCAAGATTTCATTAATTTAGCGAAATATTAACTTATCGATAAATTAATAATTATTAATTTATACATTAATTAATAACTTATTAATTTATGAAATTACTTTTATTATTATTTTCAATAAATACACTTTTTTTTTTAAATTTTTACGTATATATTATTTATTGTACCATTCGTTCAATGCACTATAGAGCCCGTTTCACGAATGGAAGCTCTTAAAACAGTAATGGTATAGAACGATTTATGTTGAGTTATAAGAAACCTATACCGAAAGTTCTAAGCATGTTAAGAAAAGTAATGGACGAGATTGATGGTAATGTGAACTTCTACAAGAAACAAGTGAGAATTAAATTATATTATATTAAGTCTTCATAGACCTATAAAATATGCATTGTACCATGTAATTTCAGAATTTTTTTATGCATTATTAATTTATATATTATATTATATGGGGCTTCTTAAAATTTGCGAATGTGTATTATCTTATAAATTTAGCGAATTATTAATTTAGCACGTTGTCCCCGAGTCGGGACCGGGAAAAATTATTATTTAAGCGAGGTTATTAATTTATCGGATATTAATTTATCGAGGTTCTACTGTATACACAAACACCTACACCCATATTGGTGTTTGTAGATCAACAGCAAAAATCATCAATTATAGTCTTCACCGAGTGTAGCATAGAAATAATATAGCTAAAAGTATGACTACGACCGATGATTAAGTCAACAAAGTAATGACATTCCCCACACACTAATGTCGTACTTGACCCGTTAACCCGAATACGTAACAGACTTTTAATCTTTTATTAGTTGCCCATATATTATCTAGTTTATAATTCTTGGGAAATGGTTCATTTGATACACCTAGGAAAAAAAATTAAGAAGTCTGATTTTATTTTTTAATAATTAATATAATTGCTTATGTATAATAATTATATAATGTAAAGAAATCAACAAAGGCGGTCTGACCCAAATATGAATTATTGTAAAAAAAATGTTTGAATGGAAATGTCTTGATGGTTCATGACTTCATTCGTCTAGAATTAAATGTCTGTTAATTACTTATTTATATTGGGTGGATTTAAATCGTATTTTTAATTAAATAACTACATAAGAAGCACTCATACATAAAATTATGTGTAGATCTACGATTTAAATTCTGTCATTGTAAATAACCAGATGTAGTATTTAATTTCCGTTCGTTCTTTGATTAAATATGTGAATGCCTATAAAATAACAATTTGTTCCAAAATCAGCAAAATTGAAAAGAATCATGTACATAATTTACAAAAGTCGAAATTATATTCAAAAA
>NW_012192939.1:661221-688186 GCF_000504015.1 Erythranthe guttata
TGAAATTCGGGCGGATTCAGATTCAAAACAAACAATTTGTTCCAAAATCAAGCAAAATTGGAGAGAATCATGTACATTAATTTACAAAAGGTCAAAATTATTTTCAAATTCCGAAATCCGTACACATTTTTAATTCCCAATTTCGAAAAATTTTAGATCAATCGGAAACTTGGAGTTTTGTTTCGAATTTTTTGGAAATTCAAACGGAATAAAAAATGTGTTACATTTTTTTACCTCCCTAGTTTTACTACACGGGAAATTCCCCCAAATTCTTTCACAACATCTAATTTTGATTTTGCAATAAATAGTGAAATTCTTCATTATCTTCCCCGCGGCCAAAATTGAAGGAAAAAACACTCTCTCTCTCTCTAATGGCGGCGATTGTAGAGAGAGAAGAACCACTAACCCCCGCCGGCCGCCTCTTTGTGCAGCCGCAAATGGAACAAATTATCAACGTCGCCATCGCCGTCGAATCTCCGCTTGACGTCCACGCCTTCAAAGCCGAAGTCGAAAGCTCAGTGATGGTCAAGCTCCCCAGATTTCGCAGCCTTTTGGTACGGAGCTCCGGCGGCCGCGAGTACTGGCGCAGAGTCCAAATCGACGTCAGCCGCCACGTCATTCCCCACCACCACTCCGTCTCCGACGACCCTGCCGTCTCCGACGAAGACGCCGTCAACGATTTCATGGCGGATCTCTGCGTCTCCTCGCCCCTCCCCACCGACAAACCCCTGTGGGAGGTCCACCTGCTCGCGGCGCACAGAACCGTCGTTTTCCGCTTCCACCACGCGCTCGGCGACGGAATCTCGCTGATGTCGTTGTTGCTCTCGTGCTGCAGGAGAGCCGACGATCCGACGCAGACGCCGACTGCCGGCGCCGCCGGCGCGGCGGCGAAGCCGCCGAGGAGGAGGTGGAGTGCGTGGAAGCTGGCGAAGCTAATTTGGTATACTTTGGTTTATGTTGTGGAGTTTACGCTGAGAGCGCTGTGGTTGAGCGACGAGAAGACCGCCGTGAGCGGCGGCGCCGGGGTGGAGCTCTGGCCGCGGAGGCTGGCGACGGCGAGGTTTAGGCTTGAGGATATGAAGACTGTCAAACGAGCTGTTGCCGATGCGGTTTGTTTTCTTAAATTGATTGATTTTTTTTTTTAAATTCATAATCTCCATTAAAATTTGATTTCAAATTCTCTGCAACAAAAAAATTTTTGGAGCAGAAATTGATGCCGTTTCATGGAGTAATTAATTACTGTTTAATTTATTCGAATTTCTCTGTCCAATAAATTAATCAGTTGGGGTTTTGCTTTCCGTTTTGGGGTACTCATCATTTTCTACAGCAGCATGTTTATCCCACCAAAATAACAATAAAAAATATTATTTATATCCATTAATTTCAGATTTGTCGTTTAAGATTTTTAAAGATCTATTAAGATTAGTCACTTTATCTATCTAGTCTATTAATTAAATTAATAGACGCCGTCTATTAATTTAATTAATACGATTGGACTAGCTAAAATTGACAAAACATGCTGAGGAAGAACATAATACAAATATCCGGCCTTGGCCTAGAGTTGAAGCCATCACACAACCTAAGTTTGGAGAAATTACATCCAGCTCCGTCTAGTTTGTAAATTTCTTACACCCACCCCTACAAAAGGGTGTTAATGTATGAAATCTACAAATTACAGGGAGTGGATGTAATTATAGAAACATGAGGGGTTTGTAATTTACCTTTCTTGAGAATTTCAACCAAATGAAAATTGCTAACAGATACATTTCATCATCAAAATATGCAGACAATTAATGATGTTCTATTTGGGATAGTCTCATGTGGCCTCTCCAGATACTTAGACATCAAATCACCAAAAGGTAAACTTTTTTGCAATTCACATCAGAATCCAAGTGTTAATGGATTTATTGCAATTAGTACCCCTCTGTTTATATCGTATTACTAAAAAACTACCTAATGTTATTTTATTGAGAATAAACCCCCTTATGATTCAATAGGGTTTTTTTTGCGAATAAAATAACATAGCGTAAATTTTTAGCAATTCAATATAACACAGAGATACTAATTGCAATTATGACAGATTATCAAATGTTTTCATAAACTGAAATGAATGGCTTTGTTTGATCCAGCTCTGCCCGAGGGGCTTCGAATCACCGGTCTTTCCATGGTCAATTTGAGACCACAATCCGGATTGCAGGTTTATAAGTTTCTTACTTAGCTCATAATTCTTTTAAAACAACAATCTTCGTTTAAATCTGTAAATTATTTTATTTAACGATTTCGTTGTTTTACTCGATCACATTCACAACCTTGTATTAGGATATATCGAAGCTATTGGATAAAAGTAATTCCGGAACTCGGTGGGGCAACAAATTTGGGATGCTTCTCTTGCCTATTTATTATCATAAATGTGATTCTAATCCGATCGGATTCGTGAAGAGAGCCAAATCAATGATCGATAAGAAAAAGCTTTCTTTAGAGGCACCCTTCTCTTACAAAGTTGGCAACTTAATCATGTCTCTTCTTGGACCAAAGGTAGTAATCATAGTACTTCTGTTCAATTTCAAAATTACAATACAAACTTACCATATTATTATTATTTTTTTTTATTTTTTTTTATTTCCGGGTTTTTAGTTTGCTGCAGTTCTCAATTACCGAATTGTATGTAATACAACGTTTACGATATCTAACATTATCGGCCCGGGAGAGAAGATAAGAATTGTTGGCAATCCCGTGAAGCACATTAGAGTCACGTCAAGCTGCCTACCACACGTAATTATTTTTTTCGTGTCACGCGAATAAAATTATTTTGTTACTAAATAATGAAATTTCCGTCTCGTATTTAATTTTGTTTTCCGTGCAGGCAATCACAATGCATATGGTGAGTTACGCGGGAGTGGCGGATCTGCAAATTTTGGCTGCAAAGAAATAATCGCAGATCCCAAAGTTTTGGCAAAGTGTTTCGAAGATGCCTTGTTTGAAATGAAGGAGTTTGCAGCTACCTCTAGCGATTCTTGAAAGTTATATATATATATTCGCTCGTATATGATAATGTTAGTTTGTTTTTTGTTATATTTTTGTTATATGTATATATTCTATGCAAAGGGCTCGTTAGTTACGTCTAAGAAACGAATAATTCGGGATTTTAGAAGAAAAAACAAAGAAAATTATTATAACTTGTAACATTAAAACAAAGTATTAATGTACTAAACGCCAGTCGTTGAGTTGGGCTTGGTGAGCAGCCGCATAGCCTCCGCAACCTTAGCTTCAAGAGATTGTGGCGATTCGATCAAGTGTAGAATCTCCGTGTGATCCATATCCAGTATCATACTCGTCACTTTACTTGCCATTTCGTGTTCGAGTTCTTTCACTAACGGAAGCAATTTCTCGCCCAACATCTAAAAAAAAAAATTTAATAAAAAATTAGCGACCCATAATCGAAAAGTATACAATAAAAAATAAATAAAAAGATTAATAGACAATTAATATAAATTACTTACTTTCCTCTGTGTATTAGGGGAAGAATTGGAAAGTGAAGATGCCCAATTTCCACTTCCACGAGGGGTACACACTTCTGTATTAGGTACCACAAATTGATTCATATTTCCCCTAAACAACATCTGCATTTAAATACACAAGAATTTAATTTAATTAAAAAAAAAAATCGATTAAGCCGATAATATTCAATATATTGCCACTAATTTACCTGCGGATGATTCATCATAGGAGCTCGGAATTGCTTCGGTTGCATATAGTTAAAACCCGAATGCCCGCCAGCCGGACGAGTGATATTCGATAATCCATTCGCAAAGGGATAAGTCGTCGCGAAAGGCCTTAGACAAGGTATAAGTTGCTGGCTGTAACCAAATCTAGCCTGAAATAATTAAATTAAAATGGATAATTGTTATACATTATATTTGAATATTAATTACACTAGAAAATATTTTTTTTTAATTAGAAAAAAATAAAAGGTGTTACCATAGCAAGAGGATGAATAGCAGGTGGAGCATATCCATTGACAATATTTTGGCGTACGAACGGAGTCATCGGAGGAGGGCTGAATGTTGGTGAAATTGCTCGCGGACTGTTAAATAACGACTGGTAAATACGGCAAAAAAAACGACGGTGTTAGTAGTCCACAAAATAATTAAATAATAACTACAAAATAAATAAATTTATAGAAACAAGAAATAAATACCTGCAGTCGTGTTTTTCGATCGTCTTTCTTTTCTGCGATGGCAACGTAAATAGGCTTCCCGTGTACCATTTTGCCATTCATTTTCGAAATCTGTAAAACATGCAAATAAATTATTTAATGCTAAAAAAATTGGAACGACGACAAATAATTTGTAACGAACGATTGGATATTGATCGATAACTTACGGCGTTTGAAGCCTCTTGGTTGTTGGAGAATGTAACGAAGCCGCATCCTTT
This sequence comes from Erythranthe guttata, assembly GCF_000504015.1. The sequence continues at coordinate 665,656 of NW_012192939.1, forward strand.
ACTAATTCCTCGTTCATCGCACATAAGCTAAAAATAATATTAAGAATAATTAATTTACTTTAATAAATCAAGAATCGAAAGCGTGTAGTAAAAGAATTTTTCCGACACCAACCTTGCACGATTTTACGCAACCAATTGGAGAAAACAATAACTTGAGCATCTCTTCGTTAATCCGATCGTCCAAATTCTTTACGTATAAATTGCTCGCCGGCGATTTCGATTTTTGCAGCTTCAATTCTCGCTCCCTTTCCCATTTCTTCTGTGCTCGTCCGACGTACCATTCTTTGTCGTCGAACACTTTGCCGTTCAGCCCTTGAACCGATTTAGCAGCGTCCTCGAAATTCTCGAAGTTTACGAAACCGAAGCATTTGGACTTTCCGTCGTCGTCTTGGATCAGAACTAGGCTAGTGATCGGACCGTATTCGCCGAACGCGGTCTTCAAATCTTCTTCGTTCGTCGACTCGGAGAGGTTCTTCACGAATACGTTGGTGAATTTGGATTTGTCCGTGGCTTGGTCGCGTTCCTCTTTGCTCATAAAGGGGGCTACGTATATATTTTGTTCGTTAATGAGTGCGCCGTTCAAGTCATCGACCGCGAGACGCGCAGACTTCTCCGTTGTGTACTGGACGAAACCGTAGCCCCTTGATTTGCCGGACTTGTCGGTTTCGACTTTTGCCGAGACGATTGTGCCGAACTGTGAAAAAACCGAGTGTAGAATTTCGTCGTCGACTTTTTCATCCAAATTCTGCAACGAAAAAAATAAATAAAATTTATAAATCGAGTTAACGAATTTCATATATATATTTATATGGAATCGAAGTCGAAATAAACGAAGAAATACCTTAACGAATACGTTTCCAGCACCGGTTTTACGCGAACGTGTGTCTCGGTTGGAATACGAAACCCTAATCCGTCTTTCTTTTAGAAGAGTGAAGTTCAATTCCTCTATGGCCTTTGCAGCTATATATACATACATACATACAATCACAAACAAAATAATTTCATTTATGGAAAAAAACGTAAGATCAAAACAAAATATATAGATGAACTGTTTATAAATTATAACTTATCCTTCAAAATATCAATAACTAAATTAAAATAAAATAAAATAAATAAAGAATCAAATAACAGCTAATTAATAGGTTAAAGATAGGCCTTGTAACTAGTTTTTTTTTTTGTAAAATTAGGGTTACAAGAAGAAGTAATTCAGATTGATGATAAGCATTTTTTGTAAAAATATTTTTTACGGAATTATTTTTGTCAATTAATTTTTTAATGAAAATCAGAATCACACACACACACACACACACACACACACGTGTATATAGATACAGATATAGATGCATACCGTGGGCAGAAAACTTGAAATTGACGTAGCCATAACCGAGTGAGGAATGGTGATCGTCCATGCAGATTTTAACGGAATCAACTTCACCGATCTGTTCGAACAGACGGAGTAGCTCTTCCTCCGTTACGCTCGTATCAAGGTTGCCGATGTGTAGAGCTGTTGTTGTCGTTTCCGTCACGGAATCGGAACTTGAATTTGAACTCTCCGCCGCCATATTAATTCCTTAATTCTTTAATTAATTAATTACTCTTTTTTTGTTTTTTTGTAGGGATGGAAATTCGGATTTCTTAGTTGGAAGGGGAAAAAGTGAGACACAAGAGAAGCGGAGAGGGGATTTTATAGTGTAGAGAAGAGAGAGAGAGAGAGAGAGAGAGAGGTCTAATTGGAGAAGGAGAAGGAGAAGTGGGACCCACTCAGATTCTTTACCGAATAAACTAATTACTTCTGTTTAGTACATTAGGAAAAGGAGTTTAGGAAAATTATTTTAAATTATATATTCAACCAATAATTATATTTTTTTCCTATTATTAAATAAATAATTTTATATCTTGTAATTATTAGATCCATTCAAAAACCATGTAGTTAAAGAAAAAGAATGTAAAATACGGTAAATGGTATATTATTTTGGGCAAATTAGTTTCAGTCTAGAAATTAAGGTGAAGTTACGAAAAAATTCATTTTATTTGGCTAATTACAACCACCGTTCAACTATGAATATTTTTACATGTCCATCGTTATTGTGTTAAATTTAGTGGAATATTCTTCAGTTTGTACCCGGTTTATCCCATTCGAGCTCCATATTTTGATCATACGATATGTCTCTTGCCTTGTAAAAGTTAGATTGTGTTCATCAGAAACTGCATTTTCGCAGAAAACGAGTACAAACTAGAGAACATTACACGCAATCTAGAAGATTATGTTCAATTTGACAGTGTAAGAAGATTCGTATGTCAGAGATGATTGTAATTAACAAGCATGAAGGATTTTTTCGTAATTTAACTTTACCTTGGAGGAATGTTCGTAATTTATCCTATTATTTTTTTCTCAATTTGTTAAATATCGATGATAGAGTGCTTCTAAACATTAATTTATCTGGGAAAAAGGAACATGTTGTATGACTCGTAAAGTTGGTAATTATTTTTCTTTTTATTTCTTTTATCTCTTTGCCCAAGGAAAGAACCAACAATTAATCATATAGGTACACAGGTAAACCTACACGATCGTTTAACTGTACTAATTTTATAGATATTTAACTTAATTTTATAGATGTTTAACTGAACACCAATATTTGATTACTAAAGGTAAAACGATTTAAAAGAATTGGAAAAAAGAAAGAAAGAAGAGAAATAGATAAATAAATAAAAACCAGGTCCAAATAAATTGAATAAAAATCCAAAGCAACCACATGTTTAAATAGTCACAAAAGGAAATAATAGTCAGCAAAATGCTCCAAAAATCCCACACACATGAAAAATCATTACTGAAAATAAAGTATAACCTTAACAAGTGTGTACCATAATTTAGAGAGAGAACAAAGATAAACCAATCACTCATTCAAGGACAAAGAAGCCAACTGGTCGGCAGTGGCGGCGCTATTCTGAGACACGTTCCTCAAAACCTCCATTGCCTCGGCAACCTTAGCTTTAAGAGCTTCCGGCGACTCCAACAAGTGCAACACCTCCGTTTGGTCCATTTCAAGAAGCATGCCTGTCACCTTTGCTGCAGTCTCGGGCTCCAATTGTTCGACCAGTGGGTACAAATTTTCACCCAACATCTGCATATAACAAACAAATATAACATTATCGTAAGTGTAACAAAGAAATTGTTAACGAAATGATAGAGAAAATGAAATAAAATGCTGACCGTTCTTTGTTCAGTGGGAGAAGCATTTGCAAGAGCAGAGGCCAAAGCTCCAATAGGGATTGGCTGAGAGATTCGAGCATCACGCAAAGGCAAGCCGCCCATTTCATATGGAACGGAAAGCATACCTCCTTGCAAGGAGACATCTGGCATACCACGCCCAGGAGGGTACCTATAACCACCGCGTCCTCTCGGACCCATCTGCACAGACAGAAATAAGGACAGAGTCGTGAATATTATTCCGGTTTTGTGACTTTTACTCCCCTCCACTTTGTTAAAACCCGGACGAATTCTAATCAGAGAAAATTCCTTCAAATCTCGGTTCATAAAATCTAGCATTTTGTGACTTTACTACTCTCTTCTACCTTGTTAAAACCTAGTCGAATTATACTCCAAGTAAATCTACAGTTGTACTTGATAATCAACGATTTCATATTTGGATCGGAATTGGGCTAAGATTTTGTTTGTTGGCGAAACCAATTGTCTTTTTTTTTTCTTAAAAACAAGTCAACTCCAATATAACAAGTCAGGCCCCTCGACCCCCCTTAAAATTTTATACGACACGATATTAAGATAAATGTTTTAAGGTCCCTTCCCATTTTACTTAAAATCCCGATTCCGCATTGTTCAAAAAAGTTTAGAAGGAAAAAAAGAAGGCACGAGTTGAAGTTCAAACAAACCTGCTGCTGCATAACAGGAAGTGGCTGTGGGCCCTGTTGCATTTGAACAGAATTAGGTCTCCTACCACCAGGACGTGGACCTTGCTGCCCTTGTTGGACCATCGGCATAAACATGTTTGGCATGAATTGCCCAGCTGGCCTCATACCAGGTATAAGCTGCTGCTGATACCCAAATCCAGGCTGAAAAAACGAGGAAACTTGTAAAATATATGTATATAAAAAATTAAAAAATAAAATAATAAACCCGGCCTGTGCATGAATTCAGGTGGACAAGATTGAATAATACAAACTGGTGGTTTCATGTTTACCGACAATATTTCTAAACAATGAAATCAATAAAATGAGTCGAAACAAATGCATTTTTCATTTCAGAAATTAAAACCAAATTAATTCTCTCTCCAAATTAAGACCCCCCTCCCTCCCTCAAAGATCAATAAAAAAACTGGCACAACAGTCAATAGCAGTTCGTTCAAATATGAAAGCCTATGTTACACAATATCTTTATCTCAACATCAGATTCAATAAGGAGCAAGTGAAGAATATTATTACTTGGGGAGGAAGCATGGCTGGTGGTGGCTGTCCGTAGAATATTTGTTGCCCTATACCAGGACCACCGGGTGTATACATCGGCATACGAGGAGCAACAGTAGGTGCCATTGCTATTGGCCTCATTTGAGAAAACTGAGCCTGTATAAAGTAACAAGGAAAATCAGCATTTTCGTATAATCTTTGCATTGCACTGCCAAAATGACAAGCAATATAGCTTCTGCTAAATAAAATTAAATCGAAGGCATTTAAAAAAAAACATTCCATTTTTCATTCTAATTGCTAGGATCCTGGATATTGATATTATTTCACTGAAGATGCAAAAAAGGCCTCTAAAAATACCTGTAACCGTGCTCTTCTATCTTCTTTCCTTTGAGCAAGTGCGACATAGAGAGGTTTGCCAGTAATCATCTTGCCATTCATTTCAGTAAGCTTAAAGAAAAAAAAACAGCATATGTTTCTTTGATTAGAAAAGTTAACTAGTGAAAATACACAAGTGAATAGCATGTGCAGATTTAAACTTACAGCTCTAGAAGCCTCTTCGGGTGATGAGAATGCTACAAACCCTGAACCCCTGCTAATTCCCTTTGGATCTCGCATCACCTGTATTAGATATTACAGGAAATCTCGTAAGCCATATTTTAGTGACAAGATAATAATGTTATTGGTGAGGGATGAGAATAAACAACCAAAGGGAGAAAAAGACCCACCAACCTTGCAAGAAGTTATCGTACCAAATGCAGCGAAGAGCTCGTTAAGCTGATCATCTCCAATGGTGTCGTCCAAATTTTTGACATACAGATTCGAGCCCTGTGATTTGTCAACTGCTTCCTTAACACTCTGCTCAAAACGGTGTTTCAGTTGCTGCTCTCTCTCAGATTTCTTCTGGGCTCTACCGACGTACCATTCCTTGTTGTCAATCTTTTTGCCATTAAGGGACTCAACAGCTCTAGCAGCACCATCTGCATCCTCAAAGTTGACAAATCCAAAGCCTTTCGGCGTTCCATCTTCGTTTCTCATAATCACTGTACTCGTGATTGTACCGAATTCACCAAACACATTCCGAAGTTCTTCTTCAGTTGTTGATTCGGACAAGTTCTTAACAAACACGTTCGTGAATTTTGTCTTGTCTGTTGACATCTCTCTTTCTTGCTTGCGTAGGAAGGGTCCCACATAGACTTGCTTCCCATTCAACAGCATGCCATTGAGTTGCTCGATGGCCTTCTGCGCAGATTCCTCATTAATGTATTGCACAAAGCCATAGCCCATGGACTGACCGGAAGTATTTGTGGCTACTTTGCATGAGAGAATGTTCCCGAAGGAGGAAAATGTTTCATGCAGAGCTTTGTGGTCGATATCCTTGTCCAAATTCTACCAGGAAAAAAATTAGTGAAAGTATATAGCATGGATACAACTCGAACTGAAAGGATATAGGATAAATTTAGTACCTTGATAAATATATTTCCAGAACCACTTTTGCGTACGCTGGGATCTCGATGAGAATACATTATCCTGACAGGCTTTCCATTTAGAGGAGTGAAGTTCAGTTCAATTATTGCTCTCTCAGCTGCAATGAACAAAACAAATGGTTTCAACATGGCGTTAAGGACTAAGGATTACCTTCATAGCAACTCTTCAAAAAGTCGTTAAACGGACAATTTGATTACAATTACAAGAAACAAAACTAACACACGGCCCTACTTGGGTTACGTGACATGGGTAAGACCATGGGTGCAAATAAGCATATAAATTCTCAGTGAATAATGTGTAAAATCTATACCAAATGTCATTTGCCGCTATTCTACTCTATCACCACAATAGCATAATGGAAATGTGAGTTATTTCTTCGGATGAAAAGTATGTTCTTCAATTAAAAAGGAGCCATATAGCTTCTCATGATAAATTAGTATGAGTGAACTAGATTGAAGAGTAGGAGAACATAGCCGGTAGCCGTCATATTTTTCATCAATATTACTTTTCATATATGAAGGACTTTTTCACCTCCTCGAATTTCGTAGGACACCACACTGTAAAGTTTAATTGCTACTTTCTTATCTATGACTATCTTGATACATTTATGCCTGACGGATATCATGTATCTTGGAATTAATCTATTGAAGAAAATCATCTAATTAGTTGCAAAGTCATGTGAATAGCTAGTGAACTGAAAATTGATTGTTACTGCACATGAAGTTGAAAAAACTATAAATATATAGTAATTATTATGTGGGAGTGATGTGGCATTAAGCCAAAATTCTGTTGTTTATCACCATTCGATCCTTTTTATACTTTGGATAGCTCCTCCAATATTTATACCAGTAAACAAATTATCCTCTTTCTTTAACTAGATGGTCACACACTCACAGTACATGTTATGGGGCTAGGCTATAAATCTTTCCTACTTTTCGTGTCGAGTCTAAATGCCAGCTCCGAGATTTTTACGAATACTCTACTTTGAAGTTCAAAAACTTGCCAATTCTGGGCCATTACAATAAGCCTATCGTTTTATGGTATAAAACTACAAAAGTAACAATTTCTTCAGAAATGTACCATTAGTAATATGGTATATTATACTCAATAAAGTTAACAACCGAGCCCATTTATCACATTCTAATTGCAGAAGTAGAACAAAGCAGCAATTAATAATTTCAATTAAATTCAGATACACATAATGTAAATGTAGCACAGAAGTCAAACCATTTTGAGGATTGCTGTAATTGACGTAGCCATATCCGAGCGAGCCGCGGCTAGTCAAATCCCTGCAAACCCTAACGGACACCACCTCCCCCATCTGGCTGAACAGATCGTAGAGCTGGGAATCGGTGACGTTCGGCTCGAGATCGCCGACGTACAGAGAAGTCACGAACGGAGCGCCGCCAGAGGAAGCGGCGTTCGCCACCTGCACCTGAGGCTGCATCTGCTGCATCTGCGCCGCCATCTCAATTAATTGGAACTAAAAAAAAAAGTTTTCCTTTTTTTTCGAAGGGTTTTGTAATTTTTTTGGATTTTTTTTTTCTTATTACTTCCCCCTCCTCCTTTTATTATCAGTTGATAATCAAAGGAAACACACACACAAAAAAAAAAACACAGATAAAAAAAAAAATTAAAATTCAACTAGGCTAACAGAATTTTGGGTTTTTTTGGCAGGATTTTTTGTTTTTTTTTTTTAATAAATAGAGGAGAGGGAAGGGTTCATAGGTCCGAGATCGGACGGAGGGAATAAATAATCACCGCCGGAACGACGGGCGGCGGCAACGCCGAGGGAGTGGCGAAAGAGATAACGGAGAAAAAAAAGGAATTCGAAGGCAGATTTGAACTGCACACCGCAAAAATTCGGGTTTTGTTGTGCCGGCGTGACATATAACAGAGGGCAAGGGTACGGAATCAGATACGTGCACTGAAACCCTAGATAATCTGCACACGCGATATTGACCGTTGATTTAGAAGTGGGCCCACTGTTTGGGGTTTTTTATTTAATGACGTGCTCCGAGATAAGAGCGCTTTTATGCATTAGCTGGAATGTGAAATAGCGACTTATTCTTTTTTTGATAAAATTAACGACTTTGCAACGTTGACCTGCGACCACCACCAAGCAACCAAAACCAAACTTTGGTCAAAGTATTATCAAGCCAAATTCCATATATATTACTAATTACTAATTATATACAATTATACATATATTATATATAGGAACCTTCAGACTTTGAAGTAATGTCAAATAACGGTCACCCTGAGTTATAGTTAAATTACAAAAAATCACCTTTTGTTTGGGTAATTATAGCCACCACTCAACTATGTATTATTTTACGAAAATACCTATCCAGAGGTCAATTTAGGGATGTTAAATTGGTAAAATCGAACCAAAATTTCGGTAAACTATAACCGAATTACATAAATTTTATACAAAAATATTTAAAAAATAGGGGGTAACTGTAATTACCCGAACAATAGGGGTTTTTCGTAATTTGGTCACACCTCAGACGGTGGCCGTAATTTGCCATTTGAAGTACTTGTATGTTGGATTTTGGGTCTAAATTGAATTAATCAAGAATTTAGTTTATTAATTCGATTTCTATTTGAGGCGGCCCAATCTAGACGGCCCAAATAGCACAAAGTCCACTTGGTGATTTGAAAGCCCAATTTGTATGTTTTGATATTGACTTAGATTCTCAACTCTTTTATTTGGACCACTCTAAAATATGATCTTTTGTCTCACATGTATCGAACCACCGCATTGAATAATCATTGACATCTTTCAGCGACTTATCCATTTGACTACGATGATGGTTGTACTACTTATGCTCTCTACTTTGGATACAATTTTACTTTTTATCCATATAGTAGATCATTTAGTCGCTCTCTACTTTTGATACAATTTTACTTTTTATCCATATAGTAGATCATTTAGTCGGAAAGAGATAAGACTCATACAAATTTGAATCTCTTCCGAATTCTAGATCTAAGTTATTCTATGTGAGAGTGAGATACACTTTTGAGTGTGGAAAACAAGAGAGCGAGTTTACATATGATGATGAGTTGGGGTTGAGGTGAGCGAGTTGACAAAATCTGAGTGATTATGGTACGAGAAAAGTTTTCTACAAGTTTCTTAGTAATTACAAGCAATTCAAGATTTTTTTCATATTCATCTAAATTATTATCATGCAATTCCATCATTAAAATTAACGGTAGAGTACCAAATATCGATAATATCGTATCGAAAGTAACGGTAACCGAAATTATTGGTAATGTAGCAGTATCAAAAATTTCAATACCAAGAAATACGATAAGTACATGACATTGAGCTAAATATTCGATAACCATACCGAAACTACCCATACTTATAGCATAATAAAGGGTGAAAATGTAATTTAACATAAAAACTAATTAATTAATGCCAAACACGTCCTAATAAACTTTCCCTAATGAGAGGAGAGAGCTACAGAGAAATGTGAAGTGTATAACGTACACGCGGGAATGTGAAAAAATATCTCATTACCCTTTCCACCTATCTCTCTCTCTCTCTCCTCTTTCTCTCTCTATAACTGGCATCGTCGTTTCTTCCCTTTCACTTTTTCTCACACGCATCAAACCTAGCCAATGGAATCCGTTATTTTTGCTGAATTCCGAGTCGCTTTTCCACTTTCAGGATCAATCTCCACCGTCCATGGCCACAGTTTATCCTGTACCTTCGCGCACTGTAGCAGCACCTCTCGATTCCCCAAACCCGCCGTTACCACCAGTTCCGCGTCTTCCGGCCGGCGGCGACGCCAATTTTCTGAATTCAGACGGCCGAGTGCTCTTCCCTTTGCCACTGCTAGCATCGACACCCCCAATTCAGTTCCCGTGAGTAATCCCTGCCTCTCAGTCTAAATCTCAGAATTTTCAATTAATTTTTTTCCCCAAAAGTAAATATGGTAGTAATATTGTGGTTTAGAAGTGTATTAGGGACCGTTGCATAAATATTTTATTAAAACCTGAAGTTTTGGAATTCAAGTGATATGGTTGTAGAAATTAACTGCTTGGTATATGGTTTTTGGTATATCTTTTGATTCAGTTGGCAGTTATGTAGAATTTGCTAGAGTTCGTTAACCCTAGGAGTTCATGATTCATGAATATGGCACATGATTCAAGTTCGTACTCTACCGTGGAGTGCGAAAATTGGGATACTATAGTGAAATTAGGAACAAGAAGCAACAATTGCTGTTAATCGGTGGAAGGATAATAGAAACTCTTGCAGATGTTGAGCTTTTACGAAAAAAAAAATGAATATTAAGTGGTTAACTAGCCTAGGAAAACAGAAGGCTAGTAGGTAAGTGCATTCACGGTTTCCTAATCAATTTGTAAGGTTACTTGGTGTGATCTGAAATCAACGAGATATTTCAAGCTCGATTTGTCTGAACCACCAAGTTGGCCCGTATAATTCCTTGGTGAATTTAGCTCGAATGGTAACGGCAAATTGGCTGCTGGTCTACCACGGCTTTCACAAAATTAATTGCGTCAATCTTGTTTTCCATTAATTTAGTAAACGGATCTGTCAATTTTAATATGTGCAGTTATCTTTTCCCATTTATACCTTATTCGTGTTGATGACTTATTTATTAATAATTCATGTCACTTGACTAAATTCTTAAATCACAAAGTACCGATAATATAGAAGGACCATCTGGTTTTGAAAAACGAAATTTAGGAAATCTTCACCCGTACTGAATTTGTATACTTTTCATCTTACAGCCGCGAGATGGAATCTTCACAGTTGGTGATTTTATGACAAGAAGAGAGCATTTGCATGTTGTAAAACCGACAACCACTGTTGATGAAGGTATTGGTTGTTGACATTTTATTTGTTGAATTTTTTTCAACCAGTTCACTCTTTTGTTTAACAGTTTTTTCTTGTATGCACAGCTCTTGATACTCTTGTTGAGAAAAGAATTACTGGATTTCCTGTGGTCAATGATGACTGGAAGTTGGTAATTTTACATCTTCTGTATGATTATCTTTTGCATTGAGGAGCGTCTGCATTAATTTCTAGTAGTAATTATGTAGATGGTGTTATTCTTGTCAATCTTGACGATTCCTTGATATTTTTGTAGGTTGGTGTTGTCTCTGACTATGATTTGTTGGCACTTGACTCCATCTCAGGTACCATTGAAGTTATCATACTTCTTTTTTGGTAATATATATATTTTTTTTAATCTTGTTACAAATGGGAAAGTCGGGAGAGACATGATTGGACCACCAGACACCTTGACTCTAATAATTAAGGCTAGGTACTAACTCTCTTAACAAGAGTTGGTTGTTTTTAAGCTAACTATAATTATCAATAGTTCTAAGGGGCAGAAATGAACAGATCTCTTAGTGGTTAAGTTGTTTTAGTTTTAGGACACCGTATGAGACTTATGATTAGAAAGAGGGTTTGCACAGTCAATGGAACGGGACCACTTGTGAGACAACCGAGTGATATATTCTCATTCTCGATATGCTTGAAAAGTAAAGGAAGTGAATAAAGTAATAAAATCCAGCAAGGAGGCAGAACATACTGTCAGGTTAATGAGGGTTCCGGTGACATCTCCAGTACTTACTATAAATATCATTTTTATAAAGATAAAGTACACATTTTTCAAACTCCCTTCAGCAATGCACATTGTTCGTATTTGGTTATGGTTACTCAAGCACACAAGTGACTTTCTGTGTGCTGGGATTATATCAGCAAGGTCTAAACTTCATACCTTATTAGACTTGTTCAAAAGTAGTTGCAGAGAGACTATAAGAACTATGTAAACGATCGGATTAAAATTAGTCATTAAGCATTATCGTATTTTCTTTTCTTGTTATTTTCTTTTGAGTTTGATTGGACTTGGTATTGACAAGTTCAGTATATCTTACATGAAGGTTGATGTCTAATTATTATTTTTTTCATCTGTCATACTTAGGTGGTAGTCAACAAGATACAAATATGTTCCCGGTTGCCGACAGCACTTGGAAAGTATGTATATATCTTCTTCCCCTTTGTTTGGAATTATGTATTCCCTTAATTGATGAGTACCATGTTCTTTGGTTGTTAAGACCTCATAACATGAACTTACTTTTCTTGTATAATCGTGAAAATTAGCCTCCCAAGTTTCCAGATGTACAAAAGGAGTGGATTTCTCTGCTTACTGATCATATTAAACTAGAAGTGTATTTTGTCTTTTTTGTGCGCATTATAATATCCCAGCATACACATGATTCCTACAACTTTTCTTCATTGAGAGAGAAATATAAAATAAATTTAGTTCTTTCTGTGCATAGTGTTCCGCTTGTCATTTTGAATAAGAAACTGTGTTCGACATGATTTCTAGTTCTTTATACATTGTGAGAGTTGATGTTCTAACTTTTGAAAAGCAAAAGTTATATGATTGCGTCATTCTATCGTGTTGAAAATACTAATAGCATATAATGACATATATTTTAGAACAGCGACAAAATTTCTGTTCTTTGCGTCTTATTTCTGCACTTTTCTATAGTATATTATATTAAAATAGATATGAAGTGAGAATCAACTCGAGATTTCCCCAGCTGATGCTGGTTCTTTAATAATTTCTTCTCTGTCTCTCTCTCTTTTTAACTAATCTCGTTAATAGATTAACATATCTATATACATTACTTATATCAGCTTCTAATATTTGATCCATGCAGACATTCAATGAAATTCAGCGGTTACTCAGCAAAACCAATGGGAAGGTTGTGGGTGACCTTATGACTCCTGCTCCTCTCGTTGTGCGTGAAAGTACCAATCTTGAGGATGCCGTGAGGTATTTGACTTTTTTTCCTCCCCATCGATCGGTTTCATATTGAATTATTAATCTTAATAAGAAATATGAAAGAGTAGTTTTATTCCCGTACAACTCCCGATACCTGATAGAAGTGATCATATTTAAATACTTTTGAGTTGCAAAATATCGGAATAATTGGGTTGTCATCTCCAGAAACAACTATAAATTGCAGATAGAACGTTATAGAATCTTATTTTTTCCTTACACTCGAACAGAACCAGCCTTACGAATACGATGACACTATTTTCTATTTATTTTTTCCCCTTCTCCATTTATCAACTAATCGAATAAATGGTTGATGCTGACGTAGGTTATTGCTTAAAACAAAGTACCGTCGACTACCAGTTGTAGACGGTGAAGGAAAGCTGGTAACGTGCCTGTATTTTAGTTTTTCTCCATTTATATTTGATATTAATTAGAATCCGAAATTAAATCCTTACAGTTTGTCTACTTGCTGTGTGTATAGATTGGTATTATTACAAGGGGCGATGTCGTGAGAGGCGCTCTTCACATAAAGAAAACCGCGGAAAACATGTGATTAAACTCTTGTTATCATCGATTAAGAGGTAATTAAGGTATTGACTATGCTCCGAAACTGAGAATAAAAACATCATTCTTGTACGGCTTGTGCCTGTAAATTTTGTATTAAATGTTTTTACTTGTATGGCTGCTGTAGTTAGAATCTATTATTCTAGTGAGATTCGGATTTCAATATGGTGTTCTTATAGAGGTGAAATACACTGTCGTTTTCTCTTCTTTTCGGCTTTTGATTTATACACAATCACACACATGTACATGTGGATGTGTGTGTAAAAATACGTACGTATCTATAGACGTGTATGATAGGATATAACCTGGTGAGGCAAATAATATTATATCCCAAAATAAAATGAATAAATAGTCAAAATAACAAACAAATAATATTATTTCCCAAAATAAAATGAATATATAGTCAAAAGGGGTTTATTTTATGCTACATCGGACAAAATTCACTGGGTAGATCTTTTTCGATATATTTTACCCGTCAAAAGGAGAGAAATAAAAAAAAAAAAAAATTGTAACATACTCATCATGTGATCTTGATTGCTTCTGTAGGAAGGGGTCCATGGCTACTTTTTCTCACCCAATCAACAGATAACAAATACAAAACCCAATCCTGCTTCTATCAACCAACTTCCAGGCAATTTCTGTTTTTGGATTTTATTAAAGACAACTTTAAAATGACCAAGTTAAAAATAAACAACAATTAAATAAATAAATAAATAAATAAATTAAATGATGATATTTTCTTGTGCTAGAGTTATGATATTTATTCCTCCTCTTTCACCTTCAAACACAATTTTGCAAGGTTCCTTCTTTCCTAGAACTCTCCAAACCCCCCTAACAGCCAAGTATCTCAAAACACACACACACACACACTACACACATATGCATACCTCAATTTGAACTCCAACACCTTCCAAATTCCCAGCCAACTCACTTCAGTTTCTTTCTTGAATTCCCACTAGTTTGTTCAGGCAAAGATTGTTCTTTTCCCCATTACCTAGTAAGTAGTACACAAATGGGGAAGCTCCATATTTTCTTCTTCCCAATGTTGGCTCATGGCCACATGATCCCAATACTTGACATGGCCAAACTTTTCACCTCAAGAGGCTTAAGAACCACCATCATTTCCACCCCCGCTTTCTCCCAACCAATCAAGAAAGCCCAAAACTCCGGAATCGAAATCGGGATTCAAACCATCGAATTCCCACCGAAGGATTCCGGATTGCCCGATCACATAGTAAGCCTCGATCAAGTAACTGACGACGAATTAATCCCAAATTTCGTCAAAGCCCTCTCGTTACTCCAACCACCACTCGAAAAACTCCTCCAAGAATTCAGACCGGACTGTCTCATCTCGGACATGTTCTTACCTTGGACAGTCGATTCCGCAGCCAAATTCGGAATCCCGAGATTGGTTTTTCACGGGACTAGCTATTTCGCTCTATCGGCTACCGAGCAAATGAGGCGCCACAAGCCTTTCGAAAACGTTTCTTCTGATCTTGAGCCGTTTATTGTGCCTAATCTCCCACATGAGGTGAAGCTTGTGAGAACGCAAGTACCCGAATATGACCTAGAGGAAAACGAATCCGATTTAATCGAATTGATGAAGCGAATGAAGGAATCGGATGGGAGAAGCTACGGGGTTGTGGCGAACACGTTCTACGAGCTCGAACCCGATTATGCGGATCACTACAGGAACGTTTTGGGGAGAAAAGCTTGGAATATAGGGCCACTTTTTTTGTGCAACGGAGAATCGAAGACGGTTGTAAGAGGGAAGAAATCGGCGATCGATATACACGAATGTATATCGTGGCTCGATTCGAAAAGCCCTAATTCGGTCGTCTATGTTTGTTTCGGGAGCATGGCTGTGTTTCCGCCATCTCAACTGCGTGAAATTGCAATCGGGCTGGAAAATTCGGGCCTGGATTTCGTCTGGGTAGTGAGAGAAGAAGGGAGCGAGATCGAAGAATGGATGCCGCTAGGGTTTGAGGATCGAGTGAAAAATCGAGGTCTGATAATAAGGGGGTGGGCGCCCCAGGTGGTGATCCTCGACCACGCCGCGATTGGGGGTTTCGTGACCCACTGCGGCTGGAATTCGACGCTGGAGGGGATCTGCGGCGGCGTGCCGGTGGTGACGTGGCCGCTTTTTGCGGAGCAGTTCTTCAACGAGAAGCTGGTGACGGAGGTTTTGGGGATTGGGGTTTCCATCGGGAATACGAAGTGGGAGAGGGTGTCGAGCGGGGGTGTGACGGCGGCGGCGGTGGCTAAGGCGGTGGAGGCTGTTATGGTGGGGGAATCGGCGGCGGAGATGAGGAGGAGGGCGGTGAGTTATAAGGAAATGGCGCGAAAGGCTGTGGAAGAAGGGGGTTCGTCTTATAATGATCTCAGTGTTTTGATTCAGGATTTGAGTGACTATCGCTCCTCCTCCAAGATAAACAATATAATATAGTGTGAAGTTTACACACTTTAGTGTGTGTAAAATCTGTATGTATTCGTAGTTTGTGTATTTTTCTAACTTATCAAAAACAAAAAAGAACTTGTAATATTTGATTATTTGATTTGTTCAATGGTTTTTTTTTTTTTGTTTTTTAGAGTATTTAGAGAGTTTGGACTAAGTGAGTGCTTTGTTACGGATTTTAGTGAGAGCTTTGTTATGGAATTTAATTATGTTTAGTTTAGCGGTCATCTACAATAGAATATTTATCTATTTGCAATCATCTCTTTCAATTCTAATAGTTAAACAAAGTTAACCAATAAAATAAGTATATCTGATTTTTCAAAAGATTATTGTGCATGAATGTGATTATATGTTTGTGTGCAGGTGTGCATGTGCGTGCATCATTATGCATGGTGTGTCTGTGTGATTGTATATGGAAGAGTTTCGGTGATGACAGCAGCGGGAAGTGGAAGTGAAGCAAATCTGAAATCATTCAGCAAAAATGGATAGAATGGTGAAGAATAAAACATAGATAAAAGACTTTTAACAAAAAGTCAAAATTTCATTATCCTGATTTAAAAGACTATTCGTTTCCAAAGGTGTTAAGCAAATTAGGCTTAGAATAAATTAGACATTTCCACTCGAGTTTTTGTGTTATTACAACTATACATTCATGCATACATCACTTCAAGTTTGATATTAGTTAACACTAAACATTAGTAGCTAATTGCAAACTTAAATGGAGGTATGTATAATTTTTTTCCAAACCAAACAAGATCTACCTGTAATTACACTTCTAAGTTCTAGGTGTGGAAATCGATTTGTTCACTAATGAAATTTACACTTTTTGTCGGTGGAATTTTCCCTCCAATACTCGGACTATTTTATTTTGGGCCCCAACATCTCTCTATATGGGGCCAAAATTTAATAACATTATCAAATTACTTGTGTTAATTAATTAATCTTAGATTAGGTAAGTTTCTTAATTTAAAGGTATAATTTAACTTAAATATTAAAGTATTAATACATGTTAACTACTTAAAATATACCTACCTCACAAACTCGTTTGATTCCTGCGTAGAAAGAGAAACTATGAAGACCACCGCCAAGTTCATAGTTCTCCACCCCTCGGTGTACAAGACCGCCGGCGGAACCGCACACCGCGGTTGGATCGCCGTCTTCTTACTCTTATTTTTCTTCACTTTCTCTTTCACTCTGATCACGACGAGGAACGCCGCCGCTAGAACCACCGCTTCCGCCGCGCCCGGAGGAGCCAACTCCCAGCTGCTGCCCAAACCCGTCGCCGACGCCCTACTTCACTACGCCACCGCGAACGCCACGGCGTCGGGCCGAATGTCCACCGCCGAGACGGAAAAAATGGCCTCTGTCCTCCGCCGCTGCGCAGCCGGCGGCGCGTGCAACCTCCTCGTCTTCGGACTCACACACGAAACCCTCCTCTGGAGCTCGCTCAACCACAACGGCCGCACGGTGTTCGTCGACGAGAGCGCGCACTCAGTCTCGGAAATCGAGAGAAAGCACCCGTCGATCGAAGCGTACGACGTGCAATTCACGACGAGATCCGGCGAATTGCAGCATCTGATCGGCCATTACCGGCGGGAGAAGAGCAACCAGTGCCGGCCGGTGCAAAACCTACTCTTCTCAGACTGCAAGCTGTCGATTAACGACTTGCCCAACCACATCTACGACGTGCCGTGGGACGTGGTGCTGGTGGACGGGCCGAGCGGGTACTCCGCGGCGTCGCCGGGGAGAATGGCGGCGATATTCACCGCCGGAGTTCTGGCGAGGAGCAAAAGCGGCGGCGGCGGCGGAGCAACGCACGTGTTTGTACATGAAATTGAGAGGGAGGCGGAGAGGGTTTGCAGCGAGGAGTTTTTGTGCAGAGAGAATTTGGTGGAGACGATTCATTCTTTGGCGCATTTTGTTGTGCCCAAAATTGATGTTCATAGTAATAAAATTGATTTTTGTTTAAAATCAATTTAATTTATGTTCTTTTTTGTTTTTTAAACAATGTGTAATATTTATGGGATCTCATCTCATGAAACAAGTGTAAATTATTTGTAGTAATTGTGAGATTTTATTTCAAGATCATGCCTTGAGTTTTACAGTACTAGTTTATGCTAATTAAAGAGTTCGACACGAATTTTGAGATTTCGAGAGTTTTGGAATCGATAGTTCGTAGCTTCGGGTACAAATTTTTAATATCTGAATATCGTTTATTTTACATCCACCACTAGAGATTTCGTAATTTTGGTAGCGTCTTATTTATGTATTTTTATGTTATTAGTGGACAAAACAAATTTGTTCTTTCACTGAAATTGTAAAATGACACAAAATATAAAATATTCATTTGATGTTAAAAGGATTCTTAAAAAGAAATAGTGAGAGTACTATATTGCACGCACTCGTAGAGCCAGTATCTCTCAACATTTCTCAAATCTCTATTATTTTAAATAATTAAAAAAAAAAAATCGTGTGTAAAAGCATTATCCCCTAATAAAAAAAATTAATGCATTTGCCCCATCCCACTTAAAATTCTGGCTACGCCAATGATCGCACGTACTAGAATTTCAAGCTTCCAAACATGAAAATTTCGAAACTTCCCGTCACAAGTTGCAAAGCACCCACGAGAATGGTACGGTTTGCGGATCTCGGCCTCAAAATTCCAATTTTAGTATCTTGCCCTTCAAATACATCTTAGAAAAAAAAGTTAAATATGTATTTTCAGATGATAATTATATTAGTACACATGATATGAACATATTTATATTTTACAATTGCACAATGGACAATGCTACTAGGCTTTGAATAACTCTTTTTGAAGATATAGTTGGATTACTAATTGGTTCATTTAATAAAAGAGTGAAATAACTGAATATAAAGGGATTGGAAGAAACAAATTTGTCATCGTGCGCCAAACTAAGTTGGCCGTCGGTGCCGTACGGATAACTAAATCCAACATTATTTTTTGACTTTATTCAATATTTCATCTAGGCTAGCTAACTATCTCTATGAAATGTTGCACTCCATGAAATACATTCGATAATTTTAAACCGTATGTTTATAGAAATAAGTATCCATTAAGTAACTGTATGTGTGTTCTTATGTGCAGATTTATATTTTTAAAATCAACCGATGCAATTCACTGGGTGTAGCATCTACAAAACCGAGTTGGCTAACTCTATGTGATTATTTTATTATTTTTGTTTTTTAATCAAGAAAAGGGACACACACACATAAACAAAGGGGTTTAAGTCATAGAAACCTCACTGCACGTAGATCTGGTTGAAACGTTGACCTCGAGTTTGTAATTATACTACCCTTAATAATGTCTATTCACAGATAAATGCACAGCCATATAATTATCTCGACCGTAAAATTTGGGTTGGACCCCATTGTAATATTCACATTTTCATTAATTGATTTTTTAAAATAAAATTTATCAACAAATAGTTATACACTTATACCCAATCACACGAATCCACGAGTTTGATCTCTCATGTATAAATACAAAAGATCATACCACCCAACGCAGATTTTACGGGCAACATAGTCGCGCGACGTTTTCCACATATAATATAAATTACATAATAGTACGGTCGATATAAATTAGAATTTTCGAAATTATTTTTAAAAACTAAAATCGGACCGAAAATCAAAATTTCATACCTAAAGGAACCCATGCAGCCTACAAACTCCAGTTTAAAACAGATCCATACATTAATTACTTCATGCATAGTTAGCAGTAGTTACACCACATGTTAAACAGCATTCAAAAATGCACAATTCAGTTCAGTTTTCGATATATTAACTGCGATTTCAAAAGTTTTTTTGCACCGATTTTTGAAATAGACCCTACAGATTGAAAACAAACAAACTAGGAAAAATTATCGACCAATCATTACCCTCCACGCATATGTGCTCCCAATTCTCCAAACTGTTCATCGGCTTCGACAGTGTCTGCTGATAATCGAACAGCATCCAGCTTCTGCTTAAGTATATCTATTGCATTGAGAAACAATTGTGAAGCTTTTACGGCGCCAGTTGTCTCGACTGTGAATATGAAACTGTCTTCTTTGGCATGGATTTCGACAAGGCCTGGTTTCCCCATTGCTTCAGCTTTCTTGATCACCTCATCGTCGTATGTATATGCCTCTGCATCATGAATGATAACCTGTATGGGACCCAAAAAAAAGAAGAAAAATAAATAAATAATGATTAAAAATAGCAATGAAATGAGAAATTAGTATGGTATTAAAAAATTCTATTTTCACAAACTATTAGCCCGAAAGAGAACTATTTTACGAGCAGAAACTTGTACGAATAGATAAAGAGTCGGTTCGGTCAACAGCAAAGTTGAAGTCAACTTCTACGGAATTAAGCTTACTCTTGAGAAAAAATCAATTTGCGTGACATCAATACAGAAGTTAAGCTTTTCGCCTAACTTAAACCCCTTGTAATATTTCAACTTCGAGCTCCAATTTAACCCGAAATTTGTCTTCATAAAAAGCTCTTAAGGTTAGGAAAGGTGTTAGTCAATCTCTCAGCGTGGAGTTACAAACACATGCCACTGAACATATGACTTCAAATGAAATTAGTTTATATAGTCGAGTTTGGGATACTGAGCATGGCATGGTAAATCAACAGATGGTTAAGCAAGCAGTATCCAAAAAAAAAAAACAAATTATAATAACCGATATGCAGACAGTGAACCAAATTATGTCAAACGAATCACATTCAGATAAAGATTTTGTTTATTTGAACACTTTTGGGCCATATCTCCGCAAACAGAGAACAAAGTTAAGCACATGAAGAATTTTATTCTATGACAATCTTTCCGAGAGGATTGTTTCATTTCAACACGAACTTTGATATTTCAAGAAACCTCTATTACCAAGAAAAACGTGTCTGAAACATTAAAAAGCCATTTTTTTGCAGTCAGACTGACCATAGGTGATAGAAGAACCCCAAGCGTGTTAAATTATAACCAAACATCAAAGCTCATAAATCACGATAAGAAGCAACAAGAAGCATCAATGTATCACAAGAACTATGCTGATGCAGAGTGATTTTGTCGATTATATTTAGTATCGAGTCACAAGTACTGCTAATATAAGTGCAACTATATAGAGAATAAAAAATAAGAACCAAATGAAGGAAACACTCAGTACTTATATATGCACATGATAAGAAATCAAACAATCTACTAAGGTGTATATGAGTAACCTGTTGGGTAGTGGGATGAATGTCAAACACTTTTGTTGGGCTGCTTTCGACAAACTCTCTTTTCTCCTCAAGGGTCAGACTCTCCATCAACTCTTCGTTGATATAAATATCAGGTTCGTACATGAAAGTCACTGTTGCTGCAGGTGACCATTTCGCATGATCTTTGCCAATTCCTTTCCGAGCTATGGCTCTTAATATCAGCTCCTGGCCACGACGCAGCTTCACAATAATGATTCCCCTATATCACGATAAAGTTAATTATATGAACCACTGCATATAATATACATCATAATGTTGCTGTTTATATAATACACGCAAATTTTGCTTAACAGTAATACTATTTTCTGCAAGACAAATCATGCAAGAAGGCCTGAGATAACTGTTTATTAGGCTACCAAAAGAATAGACTAAGTTTGCTACGAGAAAAAGCAATGAACAAACCCTATGTTGTTTAATTATATTTCAAGTCTTCGTTATAATTGGCATTTCAGTTTTCTCTGTAGGTATGGTGGTCGAAGCTAATCATATACTATTATCGACTCAATACTTTTTCTACTCTCATGTAAAGACCATGAAATTTTTCTACTCTCGTGAAAGATCTGTTGTATTTCCACTTCAATCTCTCTGTCTGTATAACACAGATCTTTTACTATACCGTAAGCCAAGCTATTTGATTGTCTCTTCTAACCTTCAAACCCTTTCTAAGAAGTATCTTCACTCCAGCTTAACTATTTTTTTCGCAAGTAGCAACAAACAGTGTAGTTATGCAAACATATAGACATTGTTTTCAAGCCGAATTTCAGTTACTAAATTATTTGGTTCCCAATCCCAGTCCATAACGAAAATTTTAATAAATCTTCAAACATTCTCCTCGGAATATTCATACTACCAAAAATCCCTCCACACCTAATTAAATCAACGACCAACATATAATTTTGATACAGCATGAAAATTAATATACATCTCTCAGATCCCATCTACAGCAACCAGTTTACACAACTGACCCTGACAAACACGATATTGGGCGAAAAATTGCAAAAAAAAAAATTTACATGCATTAGGCATTAGCACACAAAACATTGAATGGTAAAAAAATTAAAAAAAAAAAGTAATTAAAAATAAAATTAAAAAAATTACTTGCTCTCTCCGTTATCGATTCCAGTAGAGGAATCGGAGAAATCAACAGGAACAACGGTGTGGTCGGAGCTGTAAAGGTCCTTAGAGGTAACATCAAGCGTCTGGTCGTTGATGCACTTAGCGCGGAGGTGGAACTCGACGGAGCAGTACTCGCACTGGCCGTCGCCGTCGCATGCGTCGCAGTCGCGGGAGAAGCGCATGGCCATGGCGCGCTCGCTGGTGAGAGGGATGAGCCCTACGCGGTGGGCGATGAACTCGTCGCCCAGGACCGACGAGTTGACCTCGATTTCCACCAAATCGATGGCGATGGTGGGGACCTCGGCAAATCATCACGCGCCGGAGCGCGTTGGGCTATGCTGGGCGTCCGGTGTCGCGCAGCTTCGGAACTTTCATGAAGTCGTCCCTCACCGGCCCGGATTTT
>NW_012192939.1:688286-706365 GCF_000504015.1 Erythranthe guttata
ATGATATATACAAGCCAAAAAACACATATTATGATCATCTTGCTTCAAAATGTGGAGTTCGAATGGGATAAAACGGGTACAAAATTGATAAAATTCGATATAATCTCGAAGATTCCACTAAATTTGAAACCGCAAGGATGGACGTGTAAGAAGTTTTATAGTTGAGGGGTGATTGTAATTACCCAAACAAGAGGAGATTTTTCATAATTTGACCATACATCAGGGGTGGTTGTAATTTACCATAATTTTTTTAATTTATTCATTTTCTTTTTTAGTAATGTTAATGGTAATTGACTATATTGCCCCTTCAGGTTTTACCCGCACAAATAAAGTAAATTTACTTTTATGAATAAAAAGTTCAAGAAGGGCGGTTCAAAAACCGGAAAGCTCAGTCAAGTTAAAAGATACTAATGAGAGAATATCAACCTTACGAGATGTGTTAACGCGGGATCAAGGCCATAACACGAGGTAAGATCATATATGGCGAGACCTTGCGTTGCCGTTTTAAACGAGCTAAAGCGTATTTAATGTGACAAGCCCAAAACAATAGAGAATTATGTTAAAAATGAATAAATCACGTATAAATCTATTTTTCATTAAATTAGTAACCCTATCTCTTCCCGTGATGACACTAGTAAATATAACTAAAAAATAAAAGGATCCATTTGATATACACCCCTAGAATGAAAAATATATAGGGATAAGTCTATCCCTAAATTATTCCTTTGAGATACATCTCTGGAGAGGCAAAAGTACTATTGTGCCATTAAGTGAAAATTTCGCCCAACTGCATTCAGTATTTTTGCCCCTACATTCAGCATAATGCCCAACTCTATTTAGCATTATGGGCCTGCATTTATCAGTTTTATAGATTTTTTATTAAAAATATATAAATGTTTATTTTATTATTATTTTTTATATATACCATTTTTTTATTTTTTTTATTTTTTTATTTTTTTTCGTTTTATTTTTTTAATTCTTTTATTTTTTAATTCTTTTAATTTTTATTTTTTTTTAATTTTTTAATTTTTTTTTTAATTTTTTTAATTTTTATTTTTTTATTTTTTTAATTTTTTTGATAAATCTACTGTACCGAAATTGACTACACATAACTACAATATACTACACATAACTATAGTATACCACATTCATGTATAGTTTATATGTAATCAGGTACTGTCTTTTTACCCCAAAATTAATCTACACCAACAACAAAATTCACAATTTAATTCTTGATATTATAAATCAACTAACCAAAAAAAAACACAATCACATGCAAAAAATCTTCAAAACATGAACACGCATTACTATATATTAAAAAACACATAACATACATATAACTATATGTTACTACACGTGACTATAGTTATCTACAATCATTTATAGGTATATAAGTGACATAAGTCTGGAGTACTGTAGCAGGAATGCAACTTCACAGGGCACTTCTCTGCATCTTATTCTTTGTATCTCATAATGTTATACAAAGCAAAACCTGTGAAAAAAAATACAAGATAAAGAATTAAACG
This sequence comes from Erythranthe guttata, assembly GCF_000504015.1. The sequence goes on from NW_012192939.1 coordinate 689,813, forward strand.
AAGAACAAAATGGAACAAACGAATTACATTACATGAAAAAAATACAAAAACACACTTAAATACATTTTTTTGATAAAATTATTTTGGTGAACTATAGTCACAAGTAGTTATTTGCATTATTGTTACTGCATATGACTAGTATGACTATATGTAGTCAACTATAGTCACATGTAGTTATGTTCATTCTTGTTACTACATGTGATTATATATGACTACACGTACATGACCACATGTGACTATATATGTATATATATAAAATTCATCTACACCACCAAAAAAGTTCACAAGTGAATGTATATAAAATGGTGAATATAACAATCCGGTTGAAAAATAAAATTATTACTTACCGTGCCAACAGTGTAAGGTAATCAATTATGCTTCGTTCTGCTTTCCTCGATTGTCTCTGTCAAATGCTGCTCAAGGCATACATTATATATTATTAAAAAAGAAAAACAAAAAAATAGCAGACAATTTTAAATGTATAAAAAATAAGCCAAGTGTTCAAAGAATTAACCAAAATATTAAAACTAATGTCCATAAAAGTATTCTGAATGAAAAGTTCTGAAGGGGAGAACACAAAGCAGGTTGCGCTACGAAGTATAAAAAACAGTTTGACCCACCTTTGACCGACCAAGGCTGAAAATCAATTTGAGAAGTGCAGAAGATAATTTTTTTACACACATGTGCCCCAATGATATCATCACTAATATACATATACATCACCAGCATATACTCCTCACATAACTCATACATGACTACATGTTACTACATAAGTTAGATATAACTATATATTACTACAAGTTAGTATGTTACTACATAGGTTATATATAACTATATATTACTATACGTGATCATATATGACTACCAAAAGATTCATATCATAATAGAGCTTCAGGAATTATTATCAAGGATAATAAGTAATTTTTTTGGAGTTGTTATAAACATTGGTTCAAAAGCAGCAAACTCAGCTGAACCTGAATGTTCAGACCACGAACCAACAACCTGCAATTTGAAACATCATTAAATTATTCATTACCCAAGAGAAACTACAATTTTGTGCCAACAGAAAATACATAAAATAAAATATAATAAATTAAAATAAAAGGTGAAGAAAAAAACACCTTTAAAGATGATAGATTAACAACATGAACCGAACCATCAATCAATTAATTAATTAATTTTTTTTTTTTTCAAATCCTTAAACAATTGCAACACCAGATAGAGAAGGGGGAAAGATGAAAATCAAACTTCAAAAAGTAGCAAACAAAACCAATAAAATCAAATCATTCAATCAACACTCAGGAAATATTTTTCTTTGCAAATCCTCATTAATTTTCCAATAAATTCGATTTTCGTTGATTAATTACCTTCGATGGAACCGACTTGTTGTAGGACATTCGTTGCGACATATATGACTTCGGGGCCGTTGCCGTCGCCGAGGTGAAGACTGAGGGTGTAGTTTTTCGACGGCGATGCGGCGGCACATCGGATGGTGGAGAGTTTGGGTTGCGCTTCTTCTTCCTCTTCTTTGTCGGTGCGAGATCTGGCGAGAGAGAGTTAGAAAAAGGGAGAGATAAAGAGAGATGAAGAGAGAAGGGAAGTCAGATCTGACGAGAGAGGGAGAGAATGACGGTGGGTTGAAACGTGTGAATGAGATGAGATAAGATTAGGAGGTTAGGGCATATATTGAATTAAAACTAAAAGGGTAAAACAAGTACTTCAAGTTGTCCAGGGGGTCTCACTAATTAAGATCAGAATTTGGGTTTTTTACTAGGAGATAAAAATTTGTTGGACCTCCTCATATATATTTTGAAAACTAGGGGATTATCACTCATTTCCCCAAAATAAAATACAATTTCGATTCGATTTCCTATTTAGCATTAGTTACATAAATACAATTTATAGATAAAATCACATTAATATTATAAATTAATAAATTTAATACAAAATATAATGTAAGGTATAAGTATATTAAGAATCTAAATCCATTCAAATACAAACTAATTCGATATACAGTTAAACCTCTATAAATTAATACAATCGAGACTAATAAAATTCAGTGAAATATTAAGCTATCAAACTAACAATTTAGTACGTCTTTTATCAAATCAGAACCGAAAAAAATTATAATTTAAATGAAATTATTAATTTATCGAGTTTCTATACTAGATAATGGAACTAGGTTCAATTAGTATGTATTGGGCTTTTATGTATATTGGCTGGCCCATAAGCACTAACACACACCCAATCGCCAGACATAAACCCAAATGTATGCTTTTTCTCACTCTTTAAACCCTAATTTAATTTTCATCTCCCCAAATTCGATTCTTCATATGTTTGATTTGTCATCTATATACAGCAATTAACAGAGAGCTGAGAAATTTGACGTTCCGCTAATGGGGAAAACCAGCTCACGGTAAAATTTGACGATATATATATATATATTGTGTATTTTTTATCAGTATTTTCGCAACCTTTATTTTTATTATTATTAATTTTATTTATTTTTTGCTTTTGGTGCTGTGCGGTTGAGTTAATGCTGATGTTGTTCTGTTTTCATCATTTTCAGATCCGATGGGAAGACCAATGCAGACCGCAAGTTCGAAAAGAAGATGCAATTTTATGATTGTAAGTATGTTTTGTATTTTAGTAATTATTTCTGTAGCTGTTCTATGCAACATGATTTTTTTTGCAATTTCAACTCCATTATCCGATGGGTAGCGGCGAGTCGGGCTTAATTTTTCGGGGGTTCCGGACTATTTTGAAAACATGAAAAGAAAAGAAATGGAATTAGGACTTCTTTTGCATTAATTTGAATTTTGTGTGGGGTAAACAGTAAATATTGGGTGGGCTAAATAAATTTATAGATATAATATAATGGAAAATTAGGGCCTTTTTGCATTAATTTGGATTTTGGGTGGGCTAAACAATAAATATTGGGTGGGAGAAATAAATATATAGATATGATGTAGTGGTAAAAAAATCAATTGAGGGTGGACTCGCCCCTGCCGTTGGGTACTGTTAATTAATAGTTAATTTTTGAATGATATTAAATTTTGTAAACAATGTTTAAAATTTCAGAATTTTATTTATTATTTATTTTTTGGTATTTTTCGGTTTGGTTATATTGTTTGGATTTAATATAATGAAATTCGTGATGTCGGTTCTGGTTTTGTAGTGGTGAGAGGTGCAGTTGCCAAAAAAACTATTTCTAAGGTATGATTTTTGTCGATGCTCCTTTTTGCCCTCGTCTTTCAGTTATGTTTTTGTTTTCGTTCTTTTTTTGTCCCTAATCTTTTATTTCTTTGATTTTTCTTCGTGAAACTGAATGTATTTCGTTTCCATAGATTCTAGTACTTAATTCGTTCTTATTGAAAAGATTATATTCTTGTGATGATAATTTGGACAATATAAGAAATTTTGAGAATATTTCATATCCATGGTTATTCAAACGGTTTATCATAGTGGCTGATATGTTGTTTGTGTATATGAAATTTATTCGGTAACGCCATAAATTGAATAATTCAATTATTTAAAACAGGAAAATCAGCAAAAGAAACGAAGACGCCAAAAGAGATTAAAGGCGTACGATCTGTCTTCCCTCGCAGAATACCTCCCCGAATTAAAGTCTCCCACCGAGACAGGGCCCGTCGAGTTCAAACTCAACAGTAAGAGCAGAAATAAGCTAGTGTGAGTATTGAAGACTATTTTTTTAAATTACGCTCACTGTTTTTCGTTTTGCATATGATTTTTTTAAATTCGAGTGATTTTGCTTTTCAGGATGAAAGAAAGTAATCAGTTGAAAACGGTTATGAACCATCCGGTTTTTCAATCGGATCCTTTAGCTGCTATTTATCAACACTTGCAGAATACACAGCCACCTGTAGAAGAGAAGCCGAAGAAAAGGGATAATAAAACTAAAAAACGTAAAACGAAAAAGAAAAAGTCCAAAGACGGCGTACAGTCGATGGAGATTTAAATTCTCGGGTTTGGTTTTTTACCAATTTCAGCTACAATAGTACCTGTGTTGATATAGGTATATATATTGAGGGTAACGGTCTTTATTTGTAAAACCACCCTTACACAGAGTTGCTGTGGGTAGTTTTGGTGAATCCTTTGGCAAATTACGAATGGGTTTTGATGCTGAATATGTAAAACCGATTATCGAATGCAGTACTAGTGTTGAAGGTTTCTCTGGCTAGTACTCCTCTGTGCTAAAATATTTGTCATACTTCTGAGAATCGTTTTTTTTTTCTTTTTTAATTCAAATTATTGTCACTTCGTGTATTAATTGTACTCTTCTCAATTTTGCTCTTATTAATTATTTGTAATAAGTCCTACTGAAGATACCCAGACTAATGTTGGTAACCAGACTAATGTTGGTAAACGAGCTGAGTCGACTCGAAGAAAAGCTCGAACTCGAACTCGAGCTTTTTTTTAGTTCGTGAACTCATGAGCCGGCTAGCGAGCTTTCTTTTTATTTATTTATTGTATATTATTTTTTATGTAAATAATATATAATAATATAAATTGTTATAATAATAAATAGTTTTTATTAATAAAAAATAATTAAAAAAAATCAAAGAACTTGGGCTCGAGCTCGTTAAAATCGACTCGAGCTTGAACCAAGAAAACATAATCAATAAGCTCGAGCTCGAGCTCGACAAAATGGACTCGAGCTGGAGTCTGCCAAAACAGCCGAGCTCGGCTGGTTCACACCTCTAGCCAAGACAAGAAAATGAACAATCTTGAGTTCTTGATCACATAGACAATATCAATGAATATGATCACTCTTCAAAAGTGGCTATGTACTTGAAAATGTAACATTAATATAAGACAACACTTACAAAATAAAAATAAAAATAAAAATAAAAATGTTGTATAATCACCATACACAAAAAAAAAAAAAAAAAACATTAAAACTGGTTAATTCTTGGAAGCAGATTGGAAGATGAAGACTGCAGTGAGAACCCCAACTAATGCTGTAACTGCCAAAGCCACTGTCGGTAAAGGCCCTACGAGCCCGAAATTCTGCTCAAGTAGGAAAACAAAAAAAAATACAATGACCAAAATTAACAAATAAAAAATGAGAAATAAATAACTAAGAATTATTCGATTAGGAAGAAAAAAACGAGCTGTTATCTTGTTTGACTGTGTATTGAATATTCCCTAATCCAATTATACGATATGGTTTTGCTTTGTGCGAACCATATCGAATATAAATATAGCATATAAATATCGAACATTGACGTATCATAAGCATATATAACCAACGCCTGAATATATTATAATACATGCTTCGAAATTTGTCGGTAATTTTCAAAATAAAATATAAAAAAAAAGCATCTAAATAAATGAATCACCTCTAGGAGTCCTTTGCCTGTGACAACTTCAACAGTTATACCAGCAGCAAAACCACCCATAGCCACTCGCCCGAGCCACACATCTAAACCACTACCCTCTTCCTTAGTACCTTGCTCGCATCTTATCGAAACCGATTTCGAATTGCAAGCCGTGTTTCTCTGATAAATAGGTCTTTGAATCACTGCAAATCAAGAAACATTAGAAAATTAACCTCGTTTACCTATTTTTTTCAACTGAAAATTTTCAGTCGAAAACTATAAGGCTGCGTTTGGATCGAGGGATTCAAATCCATGCATATAACCAAATCACAATCCAATGGCATAAATTTGATCAAACCAAATAAATAAAAAAATATTCCCTCTTTCCCTTATTATATGTCTTTTTCGGGTGTTTTTTTTTTCCCAAATTATTTGTCATTTTAGAGTTCTAATAAGGCATTAATTGCATTTTTATCAATTTTGCCCCTTATCACTCTTAATTAGTTAACTAAAAAATAATAAATGAGAAGGGTATTTTAGTATTTACTATGTTATTTTTTGTATAATCTATGCATATTTATTGAATATCTTAATATACGTGCAACCACCTAAAACGACATATAATATAGGCCAGATGGATTAAAATGCTATTTCGAGATTAATGCCACTACTACCTTACAAAATGAAGTCAAGGATTCACAATCCACAACCACAAGTACAAAATCCCTACCATAATAATTAATAAGTCTATAAGTCTGCTCAGGGCTCGTTTGGTTGCCAATCTAGTGAAAAAATAATTATTTTATCGGATGCAACAAAAAAGCTCCCTACAAAAAGCAAGATAAGCCATAATAACATAATATTTGTGAGTCGACCGGGCAAGTTATCTGGTATACCAAACATTAAACCCAAGTCGAACTATTTAGTTAATAATGGCTAATCTCCCCAACCAAACGAGGCCTACACATACTAATTTGTCACATTTTATAGTCAAACAGTTTAAGCAACGCATTAATTTGAAAAGAAAAAAAAATCGAAATTGAGAAACCGAATACAGAATTTCTTACGGAGAGGAGAGCCAGAGGCGAACGCCGTTCCGAATTTGCGGGAAGCGGTCGTTCTCGTTGCAGCGAATACGCGAACATCTGCAGAAAACGAGCTAGAAATTGTAGTACTTGAAGCTTCAGCAGTTGTACATTTACAAAAGAATATATACCGGGAATGGCGGAGTAGCAGCAGAGAGGAGAAGAAATTAGGGCGGCGGCCGCCATTAAATTAATTGTTTCGTTGATTTTCCAATTTCTAAGCGTACGGAATAGCAGAAGCGAAAATGGAGAAAAAAGTGAGAGGTGAAGATGATGAATCAGGGGAGTTCTACTCTACACATTTCATATCCACAAGCTTTATTTGGGTAAATTACAATACCTCCCTTGAAGTAGTATTTAATTACATTTAGACCCCTCAAATTTAGAAAATTATGCAGATTCCTCCTGAGGTTGGATTAAGTTTATATATATATTATATTCAACCTAAATTTTACAAAAATGTTTACCATTATTTGGGTAAATTACGGCCACCCCTGAGGTAATGTCATATTACGAAACCCCCTCATGTTTGGGTAATTACAATCACCCTTTTCAACTATGAATCTTCTTATACATTCATAATTGCGGTGTCAAATTTAGTGGAATCTTCTTGATTTTGTGGAACGTTTTCTAGTTTGTACCCATTTTATCCCATTCGAGCTCCATATTTTGAAACAAGGTGATCATAGCATAAGATGTGTCTCTTGGCTTGTGTATATCAGATTGTGATTCATCAGAAAGTGCATTTTTTTTACACAAAATGAGTACAAACTAGAAAACATTCCACGAAATCTAGAATATTATGTTGAATTTGAAACTATAAGGATGGATGTGCATGAAGATTTATAGTTGAGAGGGGTGTTGTAATTATCCAAATATGAAGGATTTTTTTTCTTCATAATTTAACCTTACCTCAATAGGCGGCCGTAATTTATCCTTATTTTTAAGTATTTTTTTATGTGGGATCTATATATAATTTCTACATTTTATGAAATTCATTGAGTCAAATTTTACCAAACATGTGTAAAACATATCCACATATATTTAAATACACATGTTGTATATATGCATGTGATTGTGTGCAACTAGAAATATAAAACGCCCGACGTATTTCATGTAACATTTAGGAGATTCAACGTCATCATTGTACATTTACTCACAATTTAAAAATTCAATCATAAATCATAAAAATATAACATTAATTTTATTTTCAAAATAACATTTATATCTTAGTCATTGGCCGGTCTACTAGAGGCGACGCCGAATAGTTTTAAACATCACACATACATATATAAACGTATGCATACTAAATAGTTATCAATGCAACATTCAGCAAGTGTAACATAGAACAAACTGAATCAGACGAAATAAAATTTGTTAATCGGAAAAATGGGTGAGGTAAGCTTGGGCCAACATATGGCCCAATTGAACTTGGGCCTCAGTGGTGAGATGAAGATTATCATATTTGAGCTGCAATCCCTTAGCATCCACACACACTACATTTGGGACTTCAATTCCTTTTTGTATCTCCCTAATTTTCTCCATGTATTTTGCATCTCCTGATGCAATTGCCACCTGCAAATTACCCATATTACATTCACCAAAATAAATAAAAAAATGAAAAAAATGTTGTATTTGAAAAAAAAATGTTAAAATTACGAAACCCCCCTCATGTTTAGTATGGAGCCAAATTCAATAGAATGTACTAGATTTTGTGGAATGTTCTCTACTTTGTACTCGGTTTGTGCAAAAATGTCGTTTCTGATGTACCACAATCTGATATTTACATGGCAAGAGATAGACACATCTTGTTTCAAAATGTGGAGATCGATTGGAGTAAAACGGGTAAAATTGGAGAATCTAACATAATCCAGAAAATTTGACTAAATTTGACACCACAAGAAAGAAGGCGTAAGAAGATTCATAGTTAAGTGGATGATTGTAATTACCCAAACATAAGGGAATATTTCGTAATTTGACCTTATCCCAGAGAGGTAGACGTAACTAACCCTTATTTATATGGTGGGATTGGGTATATATTCCTTTTCCATCTTACAATATGGGATTGAGTATATATTCCTATGCAATCTTACGCTAGAAGTCTATTCAAAACAAGAAATTTGAAATATAATTCTAATATAAGTGAATCTTAGAAAGGGCTTATGACAAAGACTAAAACCATTAAAATTTTAAAGAAGTTGTAACAAAGAGTATAATGTTTTAAGAAGATGGACTAATAAAGATATTACTTACAAAAATTAATTTAATGCATTATTGGATTTCTAATAGTAAATAATAAATTTTTTTTTTTATATATATTTTTTTTATTATCTCTAGCTAAAGGAACATATGAATTGAAATTGGAATTGAAATTGAACGATCAACGAGTATATAGTATGCAATGTACTTGAGTTTAACATATCAAACATGTTAAATCTAAAAGAATATTGTAATGAATATAATTGGCGAATAGTATTCTTGATTATTTAATTACTTTTTTTTTTCATTTGTTATTTTTAAGTTCGAAAAACCTAGGAATTACCCAACTTGAATGATCTCACATCATAATTCTATTTATTCTGGCAAAATATTAAATTATCGAACTAATAATTTAGTATACTTTTACTTAATCGAAATCGAAATAAATTATTATTTAAAAGAGGTTATTAATTTATCTGAGTGGGTTTAGAACAAAATTATTTGGCCAAATTAATAAATAATACTTGTTATTAAAATCGTAACGGATAATAAAATGATAACTACTAACCTGAATAATGGGAAGAGAAGGCAAATTCAGATCTTGACGCACATTGTGAATCAGCGTCTCCATATTCACTTTGTAAGCATTCACATCCTGCTGCGACGCCGTATCGCTCTCCCCTTGGTACCACAGCACCGCCCTGATCTCTCCTCCTCCGCCGCCGCCGTTCGCCGCCGCCGCCGACTTCGACCGCTTCACCATATTCTCGTACAGGTGCTGCCCACGCGCCCACTCCTTGATCGCCGTCCCTCCGACGGCGCACGGCACCAGTCCCACGACCCCCACGCGCTCCTTCACCGCGTTGGCGAACGACATCCCGGGCCCCACGCCGCACGTCTTCTTCGTGTCGATGTCTCGGTGGAGAGGCTCACGCGCCGCCTCCCAGTGGAGGTGGGCGTTCAGACGGTAGATCCGGCGGCCGTCGGCGGCGGATTCCGCCGGTACCACGCCGTCCCAGTGCTTGTGCCGGTCGACGCCGCCTCGGCCCGCCATGTTGCTCTGGCCCGATAGGATGAAGATTTGTTTTGCGGTGGTCTGAGCTTCATTGTTTTCCGGCGAGTTTGAAATCTCCATTGCTGATGATGGATTTGGTACAAGGAAAAATGGCACTGATTAATAATGAGTGTCTAAATCCACTTTTCAATTGAACCCCTCAACTTATATCTTTTAGCCAAACTGCCCTATATGTTTTATTTGAATGAGGTCTCACCCATCAAATTTTAGGAATGATAGACAAAATAGGCCAACTAGGTAAGTTAATTATTTTGTTGATCCTTTTCGAAAAACTAATTGTTCACATCAATGTTATCAGAACCGGACCGGCCACAAAACCGGATAGACATTCGGGTCACGGTTGGACCGGTTCAACCGGGTTCGACCCGGGTTTTTTAATTTTTAATTATTTTATCAATTTTAATATTTTAAATATATTTTTTCTATATATATTTTTTTATTTTACACACTCTCTTCTATTTATTATTAATTTTTAAATATATAAACTATTCCCTTTATTATTTCTCACACCCAATTTTTTATTATATATTTTTTTACTTTTCTATCTCTCCTCTCTCCATCTTCTCTCATCTTATCACCTACCTCTCTCCCGTCTCTCTCCCCATTTTTTTCCGGTTTTCTTTTTCTTTTTTTTTTCTCCATTTTCTTCTTCTCTTTTATCACTCTTATCACTCCATATCCAACAACACAATCTATTCCACCCACGACCCAAACTCGTCGAAGTCCGCCACCCACCGCCAGATTTCCGGCCACCCACGGCCTACTCCACCCAGATCCGGCCACCTCCGGCGAATTTCTTGCAGATCCGGCCACTAACAATCACCGGCGAAGTGTTTTAGATAAGAACCCGGGTCACTGACCGGTTTCCGGGTTCGCCGGGTTTTGCCGGTCGAACCGGGTTTTTGACATTTGACCCGGGTTCTTGAATATCCCGGTTTTCGGCGTCAGACCGGACCGCTTTCGTGGCGGGTCGCGGTCGGACCGGTCCGACCGACCGGTCCGGTCCGGTTCTTCTAACATTGGTTCACATTAATTGACTATATAAGTTATTAAATAAGATTGCTTGACTAATTTGAAATTTGCCGACTGTATCAATCGACTTTAAACATTCAAACAATACTTTTCACAGACCTTTCAGATAATCGGAGAGAGCGATAGAGAAAATTAGAAAGGGAAAATCAGAAAAGTATAGATTTCATAGAAAAACCGTATCAATTCAAACGACACCTAAAGACAAGCCAATTGGGTTGATCCATACTAGCAATCGACTAAATATATCAAGGAAGCAAGGCTACATTGAAAACCTAGCTTGGAACTTTTTTTTATTTTTATATATAAAACTTGTTTAGATATAAAATTCCAATTTTTTTTCCGACTTCTCTAAACAGTTTATACCGAAGAATAACTATAGCTAGTGATTGAGTTCAGTAGTTCTTCCTAAAAAAAATAAGCATAATAAGCATGAGATGATATGACAAGTCAAAGAACATGATTAAGACCATAATCCAACTCAATAAGCTCACCAAACAAACTATTACAAACATTAATGCCATCATGAGAGTACAAGACAAATCATTTAATATCATCAATTAATTCAACATGTTTACTTTCACGAATTTATTAAAAAAAAAAAACCTCCGCATGTGAAAATTAAGGAAATACAATACAAATAAAACCCAACAAGCTTACAAATTATATAAATGGTAAATAGCATTTAACCTCATGTGGTTTGACTTTTTTGCATATGAGCATGATGATGCTAATTATTTAGATCATCTGGGATGGTGTAGAAAATGAACTGGGAGAGCAAAGCAGATCAGTAGCTTGACAACTTAATGATCCTGAGGTACCTGCGATCATATAACACATGAACTAAGTCGGGGGTTGATCCGGCGGAAACCCCTCCGACGCTCAAGTCAGACGTGCTGATCATAGAAATAGTCCAGAGAATACAGTTAATAGTATTGCTCAGTTAATAGGACGTACCTTAAGGAATGAGTTCAAACCTTTATTTATAGCTTAGTTGAGATTGTCGGGCCCAAACTTTACTTGAAGGTGATTGGACCTCGGTGATAGTAGTCTTCGATATTGGGCTCGTGGCCCAGTAGGTAAATAATTTGTAGGCCCATTGGGTTGGGTCAACTAGGCATATCATTAAGCCCCCCACTTTCGAGTCGATGTGGGGGCCATGTTGAAATGGGTGACAGATCGTGTCGAGAGTGAAAATTGTAGTGGTTGATGGTGTGCGAAAACGCGTTGGAGCGTGTGTCGGAGGGGCGTGAATGCGCGTTGGCACGTAGCGCGACCAAGTTGTCGCTATGTAAGTTATTTGAGTCGTCGGTGTTGTCCCGCGACGATGTAGTAGCGAATTATCTTCTCGTGGGAGTTGTCTCGTCGCGGGGTAATATAGTTGATCGAGTTATCTCCTCGTGGGAGTTGTCTCGCGATAATGTGGTAGCACGGATCAAGTAATCTCCTCGTGGGAGTTGTCTCGTCGTGGGGTAATAGAGTTGATCGAGTTATCTCCTCGTGGGAGTTGTTTCGCGATAATGTAGTAGCACGGCCATAGTAATCCTTTAAACAAAAACATCAAAATCATAAAGACAAAATCAAAAAAGAAGGTTCATGTTTGTGTAGAAGAAAAAATACCATGATGAATGCAAGCCCAAAAAACAGCGCGCTGAGAATGGATATGGCTTCGTCATTTTTAATTGCTCCTTGTTTCGACAAACCCTGAAGAAAATGAAAGAAATAGCAAACTTAAAATACAATAGAATAAAATAAAAAATATCGAAATCTTTTCCCGAGAAAAAAAAACAAAAAAGCAAAATAGCAAACAGAAACAACGCAACATAAACCTACACTAATTTAAAAAAATCAAACTATATGAGAACGAAAACAACAGACACCTTTCGTAAACAAAAATAGCAAACAACAACAAAAACATGAAATATTTTTTGCGAAAATCCAGCAAGAATTCATCAATGTACAATATATCTGATAATACCCGAAAATATACGGCCAATAATTCATCGAACCCTCTGGAAAAGAACAAAACTTAAAAAAATGAAGATTTACAAATACAAACAAACGGAGTAATTTAGAAAAACAAAAAATAAAATCGCCACACATTTTTATATATAGTAAGAATTTTCATACGTTAACACAAATATGAGAAGAGTAGTTATGTAAGAGGTAACAAATATTGTGTTGTTTCGATGTTGATCTACCTTCAGGAGTTGCCAGGCCGTCCATCCTCAATAAACTTTTATATCATGGTTTATTTTTCATTATAGATAAAAGGAAAATAAACAGAATACCTGAGAATCCAAAACAGGAAAAAAAAAATCTGAAATTTGATCTTGTGTAAATTTACGTATATCATATACATGTAGTAAAATTTCTTCGTCCTAACAAACTCTATAAATTAATTGTCTTTTCTGCGAAGACACAATAAATATGGGACATTTCACTCTCAAACAAATAAAAAATATCAACTTTATTATACGACATAAGATTTTAAGGATTTTTAGCAAACAGAAAGCTCAAAGCAAATAAAATCAGCTTTCGTAGGTTTTTTTAGTTTATATGACATCTGCTTCCAAGTTTCAAAATGGCATATCTACAAACACCATAAAAACCAAGATTTAGCAATAAGTATCACAATATAAAACAGAACATAGAGTATGGTGAGAGTATACAGTACACGAAGGAGGGACGAATCAAATCCCTTCACTAACACTTTTAATTCATCTGTCCCTCAAAATATCTCAAAATATTTATGTAGCATATTATATTTCTTCTTGGATTTAACATTATACAATTAGCGAAATAAAACGAACAAAAGAAGAATAAATTTTCAGAAAATCATAAGCATATTGCGCACAGAAGTAAACGAACAAAAAAGAAAGGAAAAGAGAAGAATATGGATAAAGTGATTACTTGATCGTGTATTAACTAACAGACGGTTATGCATTAGATATATACAAAAAATCAGCCCCTGTGGGCAACTATTCTCCGTCATTGATCTTGTTTGTTAACTCAAACCCTTTTTCATTGATTTTACTTATCTATGCGTATGTATGTGTGTGTTTTATTAACAATATTTCAGATTACACGAAATCTAATTTCTGATAAAAATTAATCCGTGAGAACATGTGTCATATACACCGAATTGAAGAGAATTTAACAATCAACTAAATTTCTTCAACAATTTTCCTTTAAATTCATACCTGAAATATGGAAACATGGAAAATTCCATTTGAGATTTTCTACGGGAGGGGTGAAAAGGGAATTTCTTCAATCCTCATGGAATACTCTAATTTTTGGCTTTTTATTAGTGCTCTGTTGTTCTTGATGCGGCGGTTAGTGCCTTTTTGTGTTGCAGAACGTGCAACGGATAAATAGGAAAATAGGAAATGATCGTGTATTTATCATTAATCATTGTGTATTTAATACTTTTAAAAAAAAGTGTATTTAATAAATAAATAAATAATAAAATTTTAAGATATTGGGTGATATTAAAAATTAAAAACCAATAAAAAGAAGAAAACAAAATTAGAGAAACAAAAATAATGCCCAACTAAAATCGCAAATAAAAAATAATAATTCATTGAAAGGAATTTAAAACTGCTAATTTATTATTTGACAAAATTGCCCCCAGGTTTAGGTTTAGGTTTTAATTCAAAATATCTTCCTTTTATATATAAGATAAAATAAAACTGCTATGTGTTTCATTTTTATTTGCATGAAATATCTTTTTACATTAATAATTTATGAGGTTAATTAGAGTGGAAGTCTTGCGAGTTTTTCGTAACAACTAGAGATTTCGACATGTCTTTTTCATATGATTTGGTTTAAAAATGTATTAAAAATATTGATTTTCTAAAAAAATGTATGTATAATATTAAAGTTATTATATATTTATTTAATTTATTTGTTATAGATCAATGATATGTAAAAAGAATATAAATAACTTAAAAGTCCATTCTAACTTTCATTTTTACTATTAGTTTTTGTGTTTTTTTTTTCACTTTGTAAATAGGGGTTTTGTATTGTTTCCTCTATACTTTCGCTTGGACTTTTTAAGTTTCACGTACACCTAGCTCCATATCCCATCTTAAATGTCTGTAATGATCCTCGCTTTATATCATTATTATAACTATCCTTCTTTTACAATGAAAAAAAATATGTTACCGGTCATAAAGGCGTATTCTAATGAAACACGTTTTCAATACATATTTATGTATTTATTTCCATCAAAACGTTTATTTTTTATTTTTTTTTCAACGAAAAACGTTTTCCTGAACCGTGCTCCAATAAAAGTTTTCGGACAACAGTAATTTTATATTTGTATTTGTTTGTATCGAAATCACTATAAATCACAACGGTTCTTCATTCTCGTAAGAGAAACCAATGACGAGAACGACCGGAAGATTAAGGAAGAAAAAGGAGGAGGAGAAGTTTCGACAAAAACCTGCTGCGGATCCGAGTCGGTGCATATTGAAAGTTCGATTTCTTTTTCTTAACAAATTGCATAGTTGTTGAAAATTAGTTTGACCCGAATTTTAAACCCTAACATTATAGTAAAACTTGTTCTTTCGTTGTTGGAGTTTGATAGTCCCCATTTTTTTATTCGAATTGCACAATTTTGAGGAATTAGGCAGTGAATTAATGTGATTATACAAATTAATTTGTTATTCGAGATATGTTTGTTCACACCATTCAATATTTTGTTTCTAGGGTGTTCATATTTTTTGGGAATACCGTTATGATTTCAAATGTGCTTTCGACCATTTTATTAGGTTGAATTTGGCAAAACTCGAAACATAAAATTTGTAGTTCGTTGAATTAGTTTTCTAATTCAACTTAAATCACAAAGATTGGTTGTTGAATAAGAATATATGAATGAATCGATTGACACTGCCCACAATTTTGATTTTTAGAGATTTTTTTTTAAATTCTAAACGTAAATCATTCATGCATAACTTTGTTATCCGACGTTCGATTCAACTGATTCAAGTTGGATTAGAAAGCCAAGTCAAATGACTACAATTTTCATGTTTTATACTTTGCCTCGTGTTCCATGTCAAATTTGTATTTAGTAAAATTAAAACGATATTTAACATTTCAGTTTTTAATATTATGCCAACAGTTGATTCTGTTATTTTATTACATTATAATATTTAGTGATATTGATCGTGAACGAATATCCATTTCTCTTATGCTGGATTTGTTTTTTCTCATTCGTTTAGATATTTGAAAAAAAAGTAACAAAATATTCTTCATTTTGTTTTCCGTCGAGTTTGAAATCTTAGGAAAAATGGCACTGATTAATAATGAATGTCTAAATTCACTTTTCAATTAAACCCCTCAACTTATATTTTTTGACCACACTGCCCCAATAGTTTTTTTGAATAGGGTCTCAAGTCTCACCAATCAAAATTTAGGAATGATGATGGACAAACTAGGCCAACTATTAGACCGAACAATGTTATCGGCTAAGGTGGTGTTTGCAAATGCTTTTTGAAAGTGATTATGCGGTTTTTTTTGCTCATAATCTGTTTTTAGGTGTTTGCAAAATTAACTTTTGCTTTTGAATCTCTTAAAATAATATGCTTTAAGTTATTTCTTTAAAAGCACCCCTAACCCTGCTTTTTCAATTTTAGTTCATTTTCCGAAATATTTGCAAACACCCTAACTTTAGAAATAAGCACTAAAAACTAACTTACCGTGGTGTTTGCAAATCATTTTTTAAAATTAGAATGTAGAGATATTCATACATATAGCTTGTTAGTCGCAAATGACTAAAATGTGCGGAGTATCATCATTATTTTCACAAATCGTATTCTA
>NW_012192939.1:721463-739858 GCF_000504015.1 Erythranthe guttata
TATTTTTTTTTTTTTTGGGAAAGAAATTCTACGACCGTTTTTATTGTAAATTTTATGGAAAAATTGCCTTTAATAAAAAAAGGCCATCCATTCAAAATTTTTTTTTTTTTTTTTTGGCCTTTTGGGAAGATTTTAAAATCAAATTAAGGGGGGTTATATTCCGCCCGCCAAAATATTGGGCCCAGAGGGGTTCATTGCCATTTCCAAGGGACAACAAATTTTGGGGTTTTGGAAGGTACCCAAGTTTTTAGGAAAGGGGGATTCGGCCTGCCTTGGAGATTACCATCCCATTAGGAAATTTAGTGGGATCGATGGGTTTTTGAAAGGGGGTTTCGGCCCCTTTTAAAAAAAAAAGGGATGGTTTTTAGGAAAAAAGTTTACCTTCAAAAAGGGGGGTATTTTCCAATTTAAAACTTTTTTCCCGGGTTCCAATTTAAACCTTTTTTTTCGGGATTCCAAGAATTCTGAAAAATGGGGGGGGGGGTAAATTTCCCGCTCTTTTTTTGGTCCCATTTCCCAATTTTTTGTTTTCCCCCGGGCGGTCGGAAAACGCGCCTGCCATGGTCATCAATATCAATTCCCCCCCCCCCCCCCCCCCATCGTTTCTGACAGCCAACGGTCATTCGACCATTAAATGATGGTGTCAGCGCATTTAATACGCCAACGTGTATGGAGGACGCGCCTGCCATGGTCATCAATATGCCCCTTCGTACATGTCAAAGCCATTAATATGCCTAAACACGGTCACCGCGGCCCCCTTCCGAGCGCCACATATCCGTTCGGCTCTCATCGACATGCTTTCTTCACTCCGTCATTGTGACGAGGAGAGACCTTCTACGTGGCCCGTCTATTTGGACCGCGCTCTAGACGGGCCTTAATGGGTTAGATCTCTCAATAATTGGACTTGTCCAAATCAATTGGGCCATAAAATTTAGCCAAAATATAAAAAATAAAGCCCAATTAAAAAAAAATTAGCATCTTACATTTCTACCTGAAAAAAAACATATAGAGTAGGAAGGAGGGAACAACCACCGAAATAATTTCTTCGAAATTGAAGATCTTACAAATCCAATCGATCCACAACGAAGAAAATTGCAAGAGTAGAATTCAATCAGCACCAGAAGAGGAAATTTGACGAAGAAGAAGATGCTGCCTACTTCTTCATCAGCTAAGGCCCGTTCGGGCTCACACACCCGGCCCAATTCTTTCCTCCCTCATTACCTCCGCAGAATAGTCAAGGTTTTGTTTCCTTGTTTATTTCTTCTTTAATTTTCGTACGAATTATCACGTATCTTCAATAGTGTTTGGAATTTGTTGCTGAAGTTTACAGATCTGATCTCGATCGTCTGTTCTAAAAAAAAAATTATTGGATTTTTTCCGCTCAATTATTGCCTCATTGTGTTGCGATGGGGAATTTGTTGCTTGATTATGTGTTTCTGCTTTGCTGATTTTTTTTTTTGTCTGTGGAGAAAATATACCAGTCGAATAAATGGAGTGCGAAAATGGTGTTCGTGTGATTTACATTGAGTTTTCCTCTTTGTAGTTGGGGTGACACTTTTGACTTTGAAACGAATTTTTGGGGAAATTGAGCTGGCAGCTATTGATTCTGTAGAATCGTTGTTAATTGTTATCGGACGATATGGAAAACTCAAATTGATAAGTATTGACATTTGATATCTGATTGGAGAGAATTAAATAACATTGTAATAAGCCGACACCCGAGCTTATGTTAGATTTCCTCATATGGCTAAAGTTCACTAACTCGCAAGTTGAACAGATTATAGGTTATCTAAGTTTGTTTTGGTTTGTCCGCTGTTCTGCATTACGGGATACGTTACTGCTGAAAATTTACATTCTCGGTATATTATGCGTAAATTGGTTATTTATTAGGAATTCACCTCTCTTTTCCGAGATTTGATTGGATTCATTATTTCATGTAATTGATGCTAGTTTTCCAGTTCGTAGTTATTAATGGTGCAAAATGGCGCATGCTTGGCTAGAGACGCACTTGACGCATGTCCAGCAGCACCATTTTTTGACGAACGTGTACATGAGTAGAACTTGCTATCACTGTTATTTTATTTTTTCAAAATTGTACAAATTCCGAGAAACCTGACTGAGAAACAGGGTTTCGTGTTTTTGTCTAATGTCTACTTATTAACCTGTAGGTGCGATTGTTTCATTTATTATTTTCTCTGAGTGACACCAGTTTTTTTTTTTTGGATGGTTTAATGCAGTGGCAACAAATGGACATCGAATATACTTTCTGGCAAATGCTTAACCTATGCACGTCGCCGAAAGTTGTGTGGGTATCCAGCCTCTGCAAATTATACTTGTTGTTCTTCATTATTCATATCCGAAATATTTGCTTGTTCTCTGTAATTCCAGTGAAGTACTCCGGAGAGATGCATCTTGTTCTTAACTCATTATCAATCTTAAAATTTTTTATTTCCACTATTATGCCATGTGAGAAATATATATGTGTGAAATTATTCAACTTGTAATGGTATGTTGATGGAAGCCATCCTTTTCGTATGTGGATGATACAAATGCACTTATTTGATAGACCACTTAGTTACGAGAGTATGCCTATGCTGTGAGATTTTTTTCTTTCCTTAAAGCAACATGGCCAGATTCTATTGAGAATTAAATAAAGTTTATATTTCCGGTAATATCCTTAAAGCAACATGGCTAGATGAAGGGCTTTGCTTTCGACTATTTGCTTTCTGATGAAGTTGTTTCCATATTTTTTGCATGTAAACCATATAATCAATGCAGATATCAGCACACCAAGTATCACAAGCGTAAGTCTCTTCTCTGTGTTCTCTTTTGCTATGCCTGTATAATTAATAGAGTATAATTTTCTATATCTGAATAGTTTTCAAATTCTTGCTACTAAATAACCAGCCCCACAAAATAAAGTAATTCTTTTGTTGTGCAGAAACAAAGAACCAATGGGCACGTGACGATCCTGCATTTGTTGTCATATGTAGTCTTCTTTTAATAGTTTCTACAATTGCTTATTGTGCTGCGTAAGTAACATCTATGCTTTTATATTGTGGCTGGTGTTTCATGATCTTAAAATTCATCGCAGTCCGCTTTCTTTAATTCATACACTAAAAAATTATTAACTGTACCTCTGAGTGTTTGGAGTTTTTTTTTTCTCTCTTTTAATTCTTCCATATTACATTCAAGTGTACCTTATTTTCTATCTGTCCTATGTCGTTTATTTGTATTAGGTACGATCATGGAGCAGGACATGCAATTTTCGTAGTTATTTCAGTGTTGCTCTTCCATTTCCTCTTAATAGGTGCAATTTTGGCTACCTGTTGCTGGTAAGGACTAAGGACCAACGAGAATATGAATGAAAAGATGTTGCCTATAATTATATGAGTTCGTGTTACTTTTCTCAATTCTATTTTGCATTTAAATTAGGGACCAGGATAAGTTTTCGAACTATAGTCATGCAATAATAAAATCATACTTTAAATATCAAATGACTAAAGTAGGCCTTGTTCCAGATGTGGAATCTGTGATTAGTCTGTGCTGCCCAATTTATCAGTGTAAAGAAAGTGAAAAAATATCTCTACATAACGAATTCTGTAGAAGAAGGTTAGGTGCTATTTTCCACGAACCCCATATACAGAAGTGTCATACTATTGCAGAAATTGCTGCTGTATGACTAACGACAAGGAAATCAGAAGATGTAGTTTCATCCCTTTGCAACTTTGTGTGGAGAACATAGTATAGTTAAACCTCTATAAATTAATACAGTCGGGACTAGCAAAATTATATTAATTTAGTGAAATATTAAATTATCGAACTAATAATTTAGTAGGTTTTTTCCGAATCGGGAACAGAATAAACTATTATTTAAGCGAGGTTATTTATTTATCGAGGTTTTACTGTAATTAGAGGAACTATGCTAATTTATAATGTGAGTCATATTGCAAATACCCTATTATATTATTCCCATTTGGAATGCTGAATCCAGTTTCATGTTTTGGGAAGTAACCGCAGCTCGCCTGATCATATTACTCGTATAGAACATATTATTCTGTTTTCTTTGCTTGTATCAGAAGTCTCTTAAACTTAACAGAAACGTCTCTTAACAGCACTAGGTTTTGGTCGGGAAAGCGATTCTCTATCTTTATTTTGCATTATGCTGAGAACTTTAACAATTGCTTAATGTGCTTACTTATAATGTCACAATTGTATATTGAGAACTATTTGCCAAACTTTTTCCAGGTTCTTCACTAACAATTATCTTCGAGAAGAAGCTCCAAACAGCCATGTAGTCGAGCAACGGGTCGAATGGCAAGTTCTGATCCTTTCGTGCATCTACATTTCTGCTAGCCTTTGCTTACTGACACTTTTTGTTTGCCACTAACATTTGTGAAGGTTGTATGCATTTGATGTACACTGCAACTCTTTCTTCCCTATGTTTGTGCTGCTTTACGGTAAGTTGTGAATATGTACTGCGTAATTGTCTCCAAAAGAACTAATTGATAGCTACTGATACATTTGTTGTTTTGCAGTGATTCATTATTTTTTATCACCTCTGCTGGTGGCTCATGGTTTTGTTCCTGTACTACTATCAAATTTGCTCTTCATGGCAGCTGTTTCCTACTACCATTACCTAAATTACTTGGGCTACGATGGTGAGATAAGTCTTAGTTAAAGAATTATCTCTTTCTTTATTCGTTTCATGTCAATGATTTGTTTAGACCTGTCCAAGCTCAATAATCGTGAAGTGTGTTTTTGAATTTACTGCTGCCTATATACTCAAGTTGCATAGCCATTATTACCTTTGGTATAGGATAATTGACCAAAAGAACAAGGTCTACTTAGTTTTGCAAGACGAACAAGTGCCAAAAAAATTGGGTATATCAAGACTCATAAATATAAATGAGCTCTTTGGTAATTGAGAATGATTTCTTTGTCATAAATTGTGCAAAAGAATGTAATGTATATGTCGACACCCGAAATTACGATTGCTTTTATGTAATACAAAATGCAGTTGTTGTGCTGTGCAGCCTTCAAATTGTTTTATCCCTTGAGTAAGTAGAAAATCAGGGTGCAATGTCAAGAATTACGTCTAAATTATCACAAATTCGTCTTTGCTTCTGTTGCAGTATTGCCCTTCTTGGAGAGGACCACTTTGTTCCTGTATCCAATTGGTGTTGTCCTTGTTCTTTCCCCTATATGTAAGTATCTATATCCATACGAAATTCTTAACATTGTTTGTTGTATATAAGTAAAATAATTTGGTTCTCCTATGTTTGCAGTAATTCTGAGTGGCTTCAGTCCCTCGAGATATTTTATGAACATGTATTTTAGTCAATCGCTATAGATGCCAGCTGGACGACACCTCATCACATCCCAAGAAGAAGATGTCGGTGAACAACGATGAAAAAGTTGATGCCGATCTTCGTACTGCATTGATTGAGGAGTATGATTTTTGCCTTGAGGAAAACTTCAGTTGGTATAATTGAACGGAAAGTAGTCAAGTAGTGTAGCAATTCGTGTAATGTTTTTTTGCTTCATGATTATCGATCAATCTCGCCTTTATAACCAGAAAATACACTGAAGTTGCTTGAAAGAACTACTCACCTCAATTATCATTTGCCTCCCTATAGTGAATGTTCATAATAGAGGACACACTTGCATTTTTTTTTTTTTTTTTTTAATTATTACCTATGTTTCTTGATTTTGTTATCGGATAAAAACTGATTAGTCGGGGGATTTTTGAAAAAAATCGGTATCGGATATTAAGTACATAGATTTTGATTCGTTTATTTGGTGTGAAATCACATTTTCGTCTGGAATTATTAGCTACATGCCTCGGCCGCATGAGAAACGCATCGACCGTTCTGCCGGAATTCTCTGAGACATGGTAGTTATGTTTATCACAACTACTACACACTATGTATATATAGGAGAAAAAAAAAATCAATTCTACAAGTGTGTATGAATAAATGTTTTATAGATATATACCAAGTTCCAACAAAATTGTACGTTCCTCCAGGAACTTTCATTTATTCTTTCGAATATTTTCTTAGCTTTAAATTTAAAATTTCGTATGATATATACATCGCTAGCGGCGGAAGCTCCTGACAGGGAGGTGATCAGGTAGGTCATCTTGCGCGGGGAGTTTGACGAGAGTATAAGTAGCCGCACCTGCAATAGCTCCAAGTGTTGGAGCGACAAAGTAAATCCATATCGACTTGTAATTCCCTGCAGCAATAGCTGGCCCCAACGTTCGTGCTGGATTCATTGATGCACCGGTCGAGGGCCTATATGTATATACATATATATATATGTACGCCCATCGTATCGTATGTATGTTAATAAGTTAACTACTATTTTATTTTTAATTAGGAAAATATTAATTGATTTAGTTTTTAACCTACTCACCCAGCCACAAGAATATCAAGCATAACTACCGCTCCGATAGCTAGTCCGGCTAGCTCTCCCACCTGTACGTACCGCACGATTAATTAATTACTTAATTTCAATACAAATTAATTATATTATATATATGTATATGTGTATGTATCGTACGGCGCGAGTGTCTGTGGCGACGGCGATAATGACGAAGAGCAGAAAAAAGGTGGTGAGGAACTCTAGGGCGAAGGCCTGGGCGGTTGTGACGGAAGGAACAGTGACGCCGCCGGAGAGGAAAGGGTGGAAGACGGCCTTGAGAGAGAAAGAAGCGCAGATGGAAGCGGATATCTGCGCCACGACGTAAGCCGGGACTTCAGCCCAGGGGAAGTGGCGTAGGGACGCAAAAGCTACGGTGACGGATGGGTTGAGGTGGGCCCCGGAGATGTGGCCGATAGACAAGATCACCACCATCACCGCCAGACCCGCGCACAGCGCGTTGCCTATAAGCGTCTCGACGCCGTTGTACTTCTCGTTCACTATGGGCCCGCCCACCGCCGCAAATATCAGGATGTACGTCCCCACAAACTCTGCTCCCACCTGTGTGCATGCATTTTTTAGACATGTCCTTTTGCAACACAAGGTCCCAAACTATTTGTATATTGTAATTGGCCCCAAAAACTATGTAATAAGTAATAACGAAATTAAAAAAAAAATTATCTAAGCAATAAAATACATACGGTGCCCAAATTTTATAAAAAAAATAATCTAGTGGTTAATACTTTGAAGTTTTGTACTTAGAATGAAAAACAAATTTGGGCTATTATTATCATTATATGATTAATTACTTGTACCAGTCGCGTACCTTGCGAGCGAGAGAGGTATTACGTACAAACCAATTCCGCACCATATTCATGGAGTCGGAGCGACCCATATTACTATTTGATCTCGGCATCAGCGGCATTGGTGTCGTCGGAGCCGACATATATGTATATATATATATATATATATAAATGATGACTATGGCTTTCTTCTGTTTATGTGAAGAATGTATATCAATCTATATATATATATAGACAAGCTCATATCAACACACAGTAGAAAACCGCCCTCTTTAGTTAATTAATTAATTAAAGAAGAGAAACCGGAGTGACCAAAAACTAAATCAAAATCAAATAGTTCAGAATTGTGTAATTAGAAATTATTATTATTATTATTGTTAAATTTATTTTTTGCTTATTCAAACTCAACCTAATCAAACGGGCCTCCTTGATTATTCATTCCTGCACTCCATCTTTCATCACGTTACATAAAGTCAAAATGTCAACGCAACATTACCCAATCACATTGCTACATGGACAGAATATACTTTAATTTATTAGTAATTTAATTTGATGACAGCTTTAATATTCGGGCCTATCGGGCCACTCTTATTATTTAATCCTACATTCAGCCCTCCCACTCCGCCCGTCATTAACACAAATATGGATAAAATAAATTAGTCAACTCCTATTAATTCACCCAATTACATTAATTTCCATTTCTTTAATTCATTATTTCTCCTATTTTATTTCAAACTTTTATATATTTTTATTTGATCAACACAAATAACGGGCCACGGTTCTCAGCCCGTCATTAACATAGAATTATTTATTTAAAAAAAAAGGCAAGCAAGCAAAAAACAAAAGCAAGAAAGTCAACGTCAATGCTGCTATACTATACATGGCGAGCTTCCGTACTCGAAAGAAAAGTAAACCGGCCTCTTTGATTATCGTATGTTCATACAATAAGCCCGTTAATGATTTTTCACGCAGGCAAGTGCACGTATCGTAACAAGTAATAATACTAGACTCGTGAAAGTTGGGATATCGTACCCACACGGAGCAAGTTATTTTTCAACCTAAATTTATAATTATTTAAAAAATAAATGCTATTATTATAATTTATACATGAAGTGCTTCAATACTCAAATCTTTGAGTAGCGAGGGCCCGTTAGTAGATCTTGTACAGTAATTTTGTTTCTTATCGTGTAATTTATTCCGTCTTCAAATCCGTAGCTTCCGCCAGAGGCAAGAAAAATATTAACGTATAACATGAGTGCATAAAATCAAGAAAATTAATGTACAAGGATGATTTGTATTCAACCTTGACAGTGATTTTCTTTGAGCAATAGTACGCATATGTCCCTATTTAACTAAAAACGATTAACTATTTGTGTAATAAAATTTGAAATCTAAACAACATCCGACATACTCGCGCACACTTTTCACACAATTCACTCACATATTTTTTGCTGAAGACTAGACTTCCAGATATTCCCAACAAGCAATTCCATTGTCAAAGATGAATCCAATTCATCCAAATCTAAAGCAAACATATACCTACAATATCTCGAACACTACTTTAAAGACACATGTACCGCAAAAAGAACGACAATACAACTATGGTTGCAATTGGCAAAAGCAATAATTCACGGCTTAAGAAAATTCTAGTTTCCTATTTCCCTAGTGTTCGATTAAACATGATAAATTTCAAGAATCATCTAAATAAATAGCTCAATTGTGATATGCATTACGATAAACATTATATTAATCTCGAAGAAAGACTAGTCTTACCCGGAACTTGAATCAGTACCAAAAGCAAACACGATCCTTTCTCCTCTTCTTTGAATACTAACTCAGTAAACTCCAACTTCTTTGCATGTGTGCAGGCAAACAAGCCTCTAACGTAATGCTCTTCATTTCTGCAGTATCTAGGTCGGAATTTATACTGGCATATTTCAAGGCCTGTGTAATATCGGGTAAACTCATCTCCTTACAATGAAGATGAAGACGAAACTGTTTATCGGATATACTTCCACTCTCCAACTCAAGGGCAAAAGTGTCATTTTTTACTTTGGATATTTCGTCACCCCATTTCGGATCTGAAACAGAGTCCAAATGATGTCCTAGTTTCTTGTGAGCTTGCCACCCGTACTTGTAGTCTCCAACTATAGGTGTCCCCAATACTTCGGCACAGTGAACACGAAGCTATTAAATGAAGAGGCATCAAAGCAAATAATTAGTCTTAATATTTATATTTTAGCTTAATTAAAAAAAAAAAGAGATTAAGATTGACGTCATTCCAAAACCACCATTTTTATACAAACCTGATGCTTTCTTCCAGTAAGTGGTGACAGCTCTAACCATGAGTAACCTGCAATATAACACTTCAATAAGAATAGGATACAGTCATAAATAATATTCTGATTGTTATTTTAGCAAGACTCGTTTACAGGCCAATAAATTGAAGTGGGCTTTTGTAAATAACCACCAGCACAAATTTAATGTAGTAGACAATCAGTTTCTTTTCTAAGGCAAGAGCAAACGTATTGGAAGTTGAAAAGTCACCGATGCATGCAAGCATGCAGGAATAGAAGATGAAATGTAAAGGGCATAGAAAAATTGAAGCTAAACTTAATACAGATTTCAAAACCAAGAATTAGAAACGAACCACGGGATGAAGACGCTATCACACGATATTCTGTCACAGCATGCTGCGCTGACAATGTATTGTTATTTTCTGCTACAGTGATTCTCTCAGATTTGCCATTGTCAAGCACCACCTGAATAATAGCAGAACAAGAAAAAAGAAAAAAAGGAAAAAAGAAAAAAGGCATATCAACGTACAGATTGGAAACACGATAGAGAAAAGTACACTAAGGTTTTAGTTTCATCTCCTAAGCTAGCTGCCAAATTTATACAGTACATTATCATAAACATCAACTGGAATTGAGAAGAATCAGCTCCAAAATTGTCATCCGATGACGTATTATAGATTCTGTAAAACCTTCATTTACAAATTAAACAGACCAGCCAAACGACATAAATCTCAAAACCTTTTAACATATGAATTACACACACATATCGAGCACATCAATTACTTCTAAAATTGTTTCTACGGAAGATTTGCATAGTAAAGAACACATTGACAAGAAAAATAGAACAATCAATAAGAATGAAGACAGCTTAAAAAGAACTCTTAAAGATGGATAAATAAACACCTTCACCAAAGGCACAGAAATTAGTCCTTCACGACGTCTTGGAGATCCAATAACTAGAGCCCAATACTTTTTCTGCAGGATTTTTTTATTTCCACAAACCTGTGACACGGGAAACCATGAATTAGGAGTGGAGTTCTATTGTATATAAAAATAGTACCTGTTTGATAATGATTTTATTTTATTCAAGAAATTATAAAGCACAAAATACTAATGAATCAAACAAATTGATATCCGCCACGAATAAATCAATTACATACATTATTTGATGCTCCAAAAGTCTTCTCACGAAAAACAGAATGGAGGATGGTAGTGCTCAACTGCGTCCTTCCCATCACTAATATTCCACTGCTGTCTCTATCAAGCCTGTGAACCTATCAATAAGCTTCTTAACGATAATATACACAAAAAAATAGTGTTACACATGCACACGTTCTAGGAAAATACAATATATATTTTACTATATGCAAGCTTTCCGTCGATGCTTACCTTTCCACATGTTCTGCTAGAATGCTAAAGTAAATTTTTAATATACAGTTAAACCTCTATAAATTAATACAGTTGGGACCATCAAGATTTCATTAATTTAGCGAAATATTAACTTATCGATAAATTAATAATTATTAATTTATACATTAATTAATAACTTATTAATTTATGAAATTACTTTTATTATTATTTTCAATAAATACATTTTTTTTTAAATTTTTACGTATATATTATTCATTGTACCATTCGTTCAATGCACTATAGAGCCCGTTTCACGAATGAAAGCTCTTAAAACAGTAATGGTATAGAACGATTTATGTTGAGTTATTAGAAAACTATACCGAAAGTTCTAACCATGTTAAGAAAAGTGAGGGACGAGATTGATGGTAATGTGAACTTCTACAAGAAACAAGTGAGAATTAAATTATATTATATTAACTCTTCATAGATCTATAAAATATGCACTGTAATATGTAATTTAAGAATTTTTTTTATGCATTATTAATTTATATATTATATGGGGCTTCTTAAAATTTCCGAATGTGTATTATCTTATAAATTTAGCGAATTATTAATTTAGCACGTTGTCCCCGAGTCGGGACCGGGAAAATTTATTATTTAAGCGAGGTTATTAATTTATCGGGTATTAATTTATCGAGGTTCTACTGTATCATTTATATCTTCTTAGTTTGAAGCACAACATTCACCTAAAAGGCAATACTCTGCATTCTTTCATTATACCATGATTAATAATTGAGTGAAGAAAATAAAAAGGAAACAACTCTATGAAAAAGTTTAAGCAACAAGAGCGATATCTGACGAGATGGAAATTTTTAAAATCTAATTATGTAACACCTCTTCTTGCTAGAACATACTATATAAGATATAGATTCAACATGCAGTAAGATTAAGGAATTACGTGCGGTTGGTCTACAAACTGTATAGTATGTGCAAAAAAAAACTGCAGGTGCCAGCTTGATGGGCAATCGCACCTTAACAAGTAATATTTACATATTTATACATGGAAGGACAATGAACATAATTCTTCGAACTCACCAGACGAGGAGACTCTGTGAAGTCAAATTTCAAATATTTGGCAGCCAATTCATCTAAACTTCTCTTTATCCCAATGCCACCCTAAAAAAGAAAAAAAAAACTCTGTATAGTGTGAAAGGGAAAACGTTAACTGCAATCTCATAGAAAAAACAGCGAACACCAATATATACCTGTACAGGTAATCCAGGCGGTTTATTGATGACAATGATAGCTGGATCCTAAAATTACGAAACTAGAAGGTTAGTTTTTCCCTTCAAGCATAATACAAACTACGCATAAGAAGAGATCAACTGCAGTTTTCTAGACCTTATTACCTTATACAGCTCTAAGCTACGAACAAATTCCATTTCTTTTTCATCGAAAAAGTTTCGACTCTCTGCAGTTGTTGAAGGAGAGGTTCCATCAACGGATTTAGGAAGGAAAATTCTGTCACCTATATCCATCAGATCTTTAGCTCCTATCTTTAGAAACCATTTAAATATCGCATAAAACGAGTGGAACAGTCAGATGAGACAACTTAAAAGAAAGTTAACCAGAGAATACAAAGAAACGCGAAATACGATTAATTTACCCTTTTCGGCCGCTGTTCTTTGTCTTCCATATTTGAGCTTTCTTTTCGAATCTGAGGCAAATTACATACGCATTTGTTCAAAATACTATTGCTCGAAAAATATTTATTCATTCATACGCATATTGGTAAATATCAATCATGCAAAATTGACATGTGTTAAAGCTCATATTCTAAGTCCAATCTATAGATAACAGATAAATTACTGTGTTCCTTAAACAGTTTAATTCGTTCAATTCTTCTATCAATTCAAAAACACTAGTAAGAAATGGACCTGTCTTAAGCGAAAAAGCTTCTGAACAAGACACCTCGGGATATGAGGGCAGCACTTGAGAATCCATTTCAGCGCCGTCGTTTTCGCGTCGGCTGGTTGGCCGGAAAGCCTTTTTCCGATCGAACAACCGTCGGCGTTTGGGTTAAATGGAGGCAGGGTCAGCCATTGATCGTAATTCTTTTCCTTTTCACAGTTCTCCGCAGTAGCGGCGGTGGCGTAATAACGCGTGTGTTCGTTAATTGCCTTGGTTGACATTCCTCTGACGCCGGACACGGCGGCGCTGGGCCGCAAATGGCGAAACATTTGCCGGAGGAGATGTCGCTCCGCCATAACTTAGGGTTTTGAATTTGTAATCGGAGGCTTTAAATATCGAATACAGTAACAGCATTTTCTTTTCTTTTCTTTTATTATATAAAAAAATAAAAAAAAATTGGCAATTTGCAGTAATCCCCTGTCACATTAATTAGGTTTATTATCCAGCATTTTTTAAATTCACAAAAATAAAGAAATAAAAATTGTGACAACTAATTTAAAACTAAAAAAATTGATACATATGAAATATATATATATATATATATATAAATATTAATTAAAATTAAATGATAAATCAGTATATGAAAAACTTCAAAAAAATACCAATTATAATAACCGTGAACGTTGTTACATATAGAACACGTTAAACTTATTTTAAATAGTTGATAAGCTCTTACATCTAATGATTCATATAAACTCACTTAAGTTAATATTTATTATTTTTTCTCAAAAAGGTTCAATATTTATTAATTAATTTATTATTTTATATTTTGCTAACTCAATAATATGTTTATCAATTTATAGATGTTTAATCGTTATTAGACACACAAAATATTATATTAACAAATACATTTCATACACATAACCTTTTATAATTCAACAATACATATACACAGTGGCGTATACAGTGTAGTCCTAGGGTGTGCAACTGCACACCCTTGATTTTGAAAAAAAAATATTCCCTATATATTTATATATCATATAACTGTAAATGAATAATATGTTAAATGAGATTCTGTAGCTGAAATGGTAGAGTACTCCCTACATATTCAATGAGGTGCAGAGTTCGAGACCCTTCTACTCTATTTTGTTGTTTTTTTTTTATTTCTAATACATATAATATTTCAATTGTTTTCAAAATTTTCCCCTCTATTTTGTTGTTTTTTTTTTTTTATTTCTAATACATATAATATTTCAATTGTTTTCAAAATTTGAATATTTCAAAAAATCAAAATCTCTTAATAAAACATATATTTTGCTATTTACAACTTTAAGTTATTTACCATTCCTTTAATATTTTATATAATCTAAATTATTCCAAAATTCTTAATTTTATATATATATATGCTTGTTTTTATTTATTTCTAATACATATAATATTTCAATTGTTTTCAAAAATTTTGAATATGTGGGTATTTTTGAATATTTCAAAAAATCAAAATCTCCTAATATATAATATTTCAATTGTTTTCAAAATTTGAAAATATTACATATTTTTATTATTTAATGTGTATAGTATTAAAAAAAAATCGGGGGCGCTGCCCCCGAACCCCCGTAAACTTTTACCGTTATTACTATATTTAATTCCGAACACCCTTGACAAAATTCCTGGATTCGCCACTGCATATACATCACATATATATCCCAAACGTAATAAAACACCCTGAGCACATTGACATAATTTGCTATGCATAAATATAATGCTTAATCCAACTTAAATATAATTTTTTTTTTTGCTTTTTTTTTGTTTTTATGATGAAAATAATCATCGATTGATATCCATAGAATGAATAATTAATTTAAGCACTTATGGCTTATTTTTATAAACGAGCTGCACCGGAACATGTTTGTGGCCCTCGCCAGGACTCGGGCCTAATTTGTCGACCGAATCCATTTTTTTGTCGAAACTGTTAATTATTGGATGTCCTTCGCCTGGACTCGGGCCCGATTTATCGACCGAATCCATTTTTTTGTCGAAACTGTTAATTCTTGGATGTCCTGCGCCTGGACTTGGGCCTGATTTGTCGACCGAACTCATTTCTTTATCGAAACTGTTAATTATTGGATGTCCTGCGCCTGGACTTGGGCCCGATTTGTCGACCGAACCCATTTCTTTGTCGAAACTGTTAATTATTGGATGTCCTGCGCCTGGACTTGGGCCCGATTTGTCGATCGAAATTAAATTATTTTCGAGATTATAAAGTTGATGTCCAATTCCAGGGCTTGGCACGGACTTGAAAGGCTGAATCGCCTCCTCTGATTGCAAATCCGATTTCTTCAATGGTAATAATCGAGATTCAACATTGTATAAATCGGGATTTAGCATTATAGCGACGAGAAGGAACGATATGAAATGTGCTCGAATATTAGCCATCTTTGTGTTTGTAAGACTTGGGAGACTTTTTTTTTTTTAATAAAAAAA
Organism: Erythranthe guttata; assembly: GCF_000504015.1. The sequence goes on from NW_012192939.1 coordinate 736,729, forward strand.
TAAAAAAGGGAGAAATAATTGATGGGTAAAATGCCTGCTATTGAGAGTGGATGTTCCAAGATAATTGGTGCATGAATTTATAGAATCAAGAATTAGGGTAATTAATGGAGATGGTTTATAGTGAGAAATTTCGTTTGTTTTTCATTTGTCTTAACGTGCATTAGTATTGTTGATGGCTGATATGAAGTCAAATAATATAGGGTAAACTACGGCCACTCCTGAGGTAAGGTCAAATTACGAAAAAATCCATCATGTTTAGGTAATTACAATTACTCCCCTAAACGAGTAAAAATTCAACATAATATTCTCGATTCCATGTAATGTTCTCTAAATTATACCCGTTTCGTGCAAAAATGCAGTTTCTGATGCATCATAATCTGATTGTTACAAGCCAAAAAGCCATTTTGCAATTTCTAAAAAAGTTAATTAGAAACATGTTTGAATAATGATTTTTAGATATTTTGGTTACTTTCTTAATTAATTACATAATTTATTGATCAACTAGACAACTACAAACTGACGGTTGATAATAATATTAATTTTGAATATTTTTGTATGTAAATATAAAGAAGAAAATATATAAATAAAAACTTATATATGTTTATATAACATGCATATTTATAAATATACTCATATACTTTTAATACTTGTACATTTCCCCCAAATTCCCGTATCCCTATTTTTCGGACATGTTGTTTCCCCTGCCCGTTTTCTGCATCGCCGTTTTTCGTGCTACATAGCCTGCACCGCATGCATACATTTTCAAGTGAATCTTGACTTTAGTCTTATTTATTTATTTTAATTTAATTTTTTTTAGGGGAACCCACAAATACAATCACTCGATCGAATCTTGATGTAGTTGACAAAATAAAGTCATGATCAAATTAAAGTTGTAAGAAGTAACCTAGAAAAAGAAAACGTGGGCATTTTAATGATGAAATGCCGCCATTCCACCTTGAGCTAGCTCGCTTGTGGTTGTGGTTAGGGAACAAATATTTTATTTTCAGGTAATTAATTAATTAATTAATTAATAATAATAAAATATATAATTTAGAAAATGACTCTATCAAGGTGGAAATTAATTAAATAATTAAATAATCAAATTAATGGGCCATTATATAGGTGGTGTTTACAAACGCTTTTATAAAGTGATTATGAAGTTTTTAATATTTAAAAAAAACTGATTTTGAAAGAAAAAAACTCATAATCACTGTGTAAAAGTGTTTGCAAACACCACCATAGTTTACGACTTTTCGTAGTTATAAAAAAGAAAATAAAAGGGAGTCATTTTCAGGAAGTGATTAATACTGTTTATATATGCATGCATGGGGAGAAAGCCACAAAAGTTGCTACATCTCCATAAACCTTTTTAGGTCAAATTCTTTGTGATATATATATATATATATATATTTCTTTTTCAAGAAATTGATTCTTAATTTCTCTCAAGTTCTTGTCGGTTCGGTTTCATCCAATTCAACCCATTACATGATAATACGGACAAGCCAAATTTATTAATTTAACGAAATATTAAATTATCTAACTACTCCCTTCGTTCTTAAATAATTGTTGTTTTTTACTTTTCACAAAGATTAAGAAACTCAATAAATATATCTTGATTTTAGAAAAATCATATAAAAATGACTAAAACGACCTTTATTATTAAATGATTTATAAGAGAAAATTAATGAATAGAGTTTCATTAATAAGGTTAAAACAGGAAAAATGCATTTAATGCAGTATTGAAAATCTAAAATGACAGATAATATGGAATAAAAATATTTTTAAAAAGAGACAGTTATTGTGGAACAGAGAGAATAATACTATAGTAGATTTTTACCGAGTTGGGACCAGAAGAAACTATTATTTAAATGAAGTTATTAATTTATCGAGATTTTACTATATTTTATTATTTTTAACCCTAACTATTCAATATGTATATACATCCATCCATTGGTGCAAGATGAAATTCTATCCAAATACTCGGAATAATTTCGTATATATCTCGATTAAATAAGGTGATTGAATACGTCAAACAAATGTACGTAAATCAATATGCTATTATTAAATCAACCTATACACCAAAATAAGTTTTGCACTTACGTTTAGAATAGCAAAAAATAGCAAAGCCAAAAGAAAATTTGTTAACCATCTGTATAAAATCACACGGTACCCTTTTTTTTTCTCTTTCTTTAATTTGCCCTACACATATACGTGTGTGTATATACACACACGTATATGTGTTACAAGTAATTGATAGTATGTATATACGTACAAAATTATAACAATTTCCGTTTTAAAAATGGGGAAGGTGGATTACCACATAAATTAAAGGTTTAATTAATGAAGATAAATATTCCATATTTGGTGTCAAAGATTCTCCATTGGGATTTGTTTGGCAAATTTCTTTTTCATAAGTGCTTCCTTACACCGTGGAGACAACTACTAGGGCTTTTTAATTGCTTCTATTTGCCTAACTCCAATGAATAGCTATGCAATTTTTTTGATGCATGTATAGATATGCAAAATTTGGTGATTATTTAGCTTTTTTTTTTTTAAATAATCAAATAAGTAAAATAAATAGATAAACATTGTGATATGTCTAATAGGGTCAGCCCAATAAGCCGTATGATTTTTCTATTTACTGGGCCACAATCCCGATTTAGAAGAATAATATTACGAAAGCTCAATCACATTCAAATAAGGTTTGGGCCCAACAAATTAACATCAGCACAATTGACAATATATAAATAATAATTTAATTCATTTATTAAAGGTCCGTCCTATTATCTGAGCAAGACTACAATTCGTATTCTCTCAATTATTTCTACAATCCACACTTCTGACTTGAGTATAGGAAGGGTTTCCGCCGGATCAACCCGGCCTAGTTCACGTGTTCTATGTTCGCAGGTATCTCATGACCATCTAGCACGTGAGCAGTGATCCACTTTGCTCTCCCAGCTCCTTCTATCTCAACTACTTAAGGTGATCTAATACTAGTATCATCACATTGAAAATATTTTCAGGCTACGAAGCACGAAACCCTTGCTTTGGATTCAGGCAACGAACTCCGAACCTATTATTTTTTTAAGCTTTCTGGCGCAAAAAACCACGAGCACAGTCACTGTGGAAG
>NW_012192939.1:752290-801344 GCF_000504015.1 Erythranthe guttata
CCACTCGCTGATCCACCACTCCCTGCTCCTCGAATGGTTCAAATAACCGAGGATGCGTTCCAACGCATGATAGCAGAAGCTTCAACTCGCGCTGCCACTGAGGCCGTGACCCAATATATCGCCACGATGGGAGCAAATGCTCCCAACGCGATACCAACACCTGCTCCACATGTGGAGCCACCTATGGCACCACCGCCATCGACTCCCTGGGGGCTTACATCTGCCCCCAAAATATTTCGTTCGCCAAGGGTTATCGACTCCCTGGGGGCTTACCTCTGCCCCCAAAATATTTCGCTCGCCAAGGGTTATCGACTCCCTGGGGGTATACAGTGCCCCCAAAACATTTCGCTCGCCAAGGGTTATCGACTCCCTGGGGACTTACATCTACCCCCAAAATATTTCGTTCGCCAAGGGTTATCGACTCCCAGGGGGTTTATAGTGCCCCCAAAATATTTCGTTCGCCATGGGTCATCGACTCTCTGGGGACCTACTTCCGCCCCCCCTCGAACGGTTCAGATAACCGAAGAGGACCTTCAGCGTATGATCGCCGAAACTTCAACAATATCAACTTCTACTTGCTCCTCTAACGGTTCAGATAACCGATAAGGACCTTCAGCATACAACCGCGAAAGCTTCAACTCGTGTTGTCACTGAAGCAACGACACAACCGTGTGCATCCACCTCAGACCATAGGTCTCGAGCGCCTCATCCTACAGTGGGTAGTTAACACATCTCAAGGTTGGGCATCACCATTACCTTTCAACCCCAAGTGGGTTCACATCACATCTCAAGAGACGAGACAAATCTCCCTACTCAAAAAATAGAACATCCCAAGGGGTGAACATCAACTACCAAAATTAAAATAAAAATAAAAAAAGGGCAAAATCGCGCACGCGAGACCCAAGAAAAAGAAGAAGAAGAAAGACGAAGATGAAAATGAAAAAAGAAAGAAAAACTAAGAAGAACAAAAAAAAGAAGACGAGAAAAAAGAAAAAGAAGAAAGAAGAAAAAAAAAGACGAAGATAAAAGAAAAAAAAAAAAAACGGAAAAGATGAGGCTGCCAGCGCGTGGAGCACCGCGCGCCTCGGTCGCCGCGCGCGAGAGAGAAAAATAGAAAAAAAAAAAAAAAAAAAAAAAAAAAAAAAAAAGTAAAAGGTTGCTGGTGCGTGCGTAGCACGCGCGCGAGGGCAGCCCTCCATTGGGCCAAATGCGCGCCTCGGTCGCCGCGCGCTATTAAAAAAAAAAAAAAAAAAAAAAAACCAAAAGGGATAAATTTTGAAAAAGCATTGCAAAGCCTACGTGTGGCAGCCATCACCTACCAAAGCTGCACATGTCTAATCATGCTTTCAATCAAACAGCTCCCTTTCTCTCTCCTCTCCCGGGCTCCGTGCCGGCTCCTCCTTTCACAGAAAAATGTGCAGCGCGCGGCTCTCTCCTCTCACACGGAAATTTGCGCGACTTGATTCCTCGGCTCACCAGCCTCCTCCCCTCCATCCGATCGCGCGAATTTTAATGCACTCCACCAAATCGCGTTCGGATTTTTACACATTTCATCAAATCGCGTCCGGATTTTTAAGCGCTTCACCAAATCGCGCACGAATTTCAACGCGCTCCACCAAATTACGCGCGCTCTCCAACGCGTCTCAGCAAATCGCGCGCGCTCTTCAAGGGGTAAATAAAAATTAGTATTTTTGCACACCACGCCAACAATTAACGGTACACCACAACACCAATCTATTGTCAACTTGATTCCACGCAAATCGCGCACTGCACGCTTCGACATCTCCAACTGCGCTACGTGCGTGTGCCCATCTCCACCGCGGGACCATCATTCGCGTCCGCGATCTCGATCCACGTAATCCTCTACCGAGCGACCTCGACCCACGTGATTCCCCACCGTGCGACATCGATCCTCATGTGCGTCCCAGATACACGCATCACTCCACAGAAGTGGCGATATCGGTTCTACAAACATCAATTCGCGCGCGCACACCTTCCTCCACTCACTTAATCGCGCGCAACTTTCACTGCGCACCAACAAATCGTGCGTGAATCTTAACGCGCTCTACCAATTCGCGCAAGGATTCCAACGCGCCCAACCCAATAGCGCTCGTTCTCCGCAGAAAAAATAAAAATTATTATTCCTCCACGCCATGCTAACGATTAACGAAACACTACAGCACCCGATCTACTCTCACGATCCGGTACCCTTTTCGACGTGGCTCCCACATCGTCTCGAGAGTGGAGGGCTTGCGAGACAACTCCCACGAGGAGCCAACTCGCTCGGAACTACAACCCGTAGCGAGACAACTCCCACGAGGAGATAACTCGCTCGGTCATATAACCCGTTGCGAGGCAACTCCCACGAGGAGCCAACTCCCTCGGGTCTACGAAACCACGGCGAGATAACTCCCACGAGGAGACCACTCGCTCGGTACTACAACCCGCAGCGAGACAACTCCCACGAGGAGCCAACTCGTTCGGTACTACAACTCGGAGCAAGACAACTCCCACGAGGAGACAACTCGCTCGGTACTACGAACCCGCAGCGAGACAACTCCCACAAGGAGCCACCTCGCTCGGTAAAAAGACTCGCAGCGAGACAACTCCCACGAGGAGACAACTCGCTCGGTACCACAACCCGCAGCGAGACAACTCCTACGAGGAGCCAACTCGCTCGATACTACAAATCCATTGCAAGGCAACTCCCACGTGCAACCACCTCGCTCGATAATATTACTCACCGCGAGACAACTCCCATGAGGAGACAACTCGCCTGAAATTCACTATATAATTGCAAGCTCAAGTTAGCACGATTACAACCCTAGAAACACTTAGAGATATTATGAGAATCTATATAGCCTGGCCAGCTTGATTACTCAAAATTTATCTACTTGTTTTCGATGGGTCCTTCATTAAAACGTGGCCACGGTCCAAATATACTTACGACCCACGAGGTCTAACAAGGGGCACGATCCCCATAAAAAAACTCTTGAGAGTCTGATCCCCTCCTCAAGTACATCACGCACAAGGCTATATGTAAACACATACAAGCAACGCGTCAAAACATTGACAATGTCGATAAATAACAACTCCCACGAGGAGAATACTAGCTCCGTGCTACTACATTATCACGAGACAATTCCCACGAGGAGATAACTCGATCAACTCTATTACCCCACGACGAGACAACTCCCACGAGGAGATTACTTGATCCGTGCTACCACATTATCGCGAAACAACTCCCACGAGGAGATAACTCGATCAACTATATTACCCCGCGACGAGACAACTCCCACGAGGAGACAATTCGCTACTACATCGTCGCGGGACAACACCGACGACTCAAATAACTTACATAGCGACAACTTGGTCGCGCTACGCGCCAACGCGCATTCACGCCCCTCCGACACACGCTCCAATGCATTTTCGCACACCATCAGGCCATATGCCAAAGAACGAACACTACAATTTTCACTCTCGACACGATTGAGAACCAATTTCAACATGGCCCCCACATCGACTCGAGAGTGGGGGGCTTAATGATATGCCTAATTGGGCCAACCCAATGGGCCTACAATTTATTTACCTACTGGGCCACGAGCCCAATATCGAAGACAATTATCACCGAGGCCCAATCACCTTCAGGTAAGGTTCGGGCCCGACAATCTCAACTAAGATATAAATAAAGGTTTGAACTCATTCCTCAAGGTACGTCCTATTAACTGAGCAATACTACAATACGTATTCTCTGGACTATTTCTACTATCAGCATGTCTGACTTGAGCGTCGGAGGGGTTTCCGCCGGATCAACCCCCGGCCTAGTTCACGTGTTCTATGATCGCAGGTACCTCAGGATCATCAAGTTGTCAAGCTACTGATCCGCTTTACTCTCCCAGTTTATTTTCTACACTACCCCAGGTGATCTAAATATTTTAGCATCATCATATATATATATATATATATATATATATATATATATATATATATATATATATATATATATATATATATATTCAATTAACAAAAAAGAAAATCTCAAATCTGGAGAATTGAAGTACATGATTTTGAGAGTACAGATTTTGAGGATACACAACTACTACATCGTGGCCCGAAGTACGAGAAACAACAACATTAACAAATAAAATATATATATATTCACTTAACAAAAAATAAAATCTCAAATCAAGAGAAGTATATGTTTTTGAGAATATATAGCTACGACATAATGGTCAGAAGTGCGAGAAACATCAACATTAAAAAATTACTACGAATAAAAAAAAAAATCACAGGGCAGATCGATTTTTCTATAACGATCCCTGCTCAATTATATATTAATTTGTGTATAATTATAAATTGCAGATAGAGTAATAGAAAACTCAACAAAAGAAAATAAAATTATAACAAATACTAAGAATTTGTCAAAACTGAAAAAAAAAAACTTACTCAGGAATTTGAAGAATTGTCTTGCAGAGTTCTGCTATGGATTTCAATGATGTGTGAGCAGTGGTGATGAAAAGGCTCGTAGAAGGGATATATTTTATGATGGTAGGGTTGGAATTTACAAGGTATTTATGAGTAAAATAAATAAAAAAAAAATTTCAGAACTAGGTCTGACCGAATAAGCGTGAGAATTGCGGCTGAATCGGTAAGCAATAAATCTTTCAGTTAAGAGATTCCCTCCAAACACGCTAAATATTATTATGCTGACCGAATCAGCGGAAATTAGTCATTAAGAGGCCAATAAGAGATAATCAAACGGGCCCTTAGAATTCTGGGCCTGCATTCAGCATAATGCCCAACTGCATTTACCATTCTGGGCCTGCATTTATCAGCTTCATAGATTTTTTTATTAAAAAAATAAAAATGTTTATTTTATTATTATTTTTTATATATACCGTTGTATTTTTTTATTTTTATTATTATTTTAATTTTTTAATTTTTTAATTTTGTTTTATTTTTTAGTTTTTTAATTTTTTTTAATTTTTTAATTTTTAAATTTTTTAATTTGTTTTAATTTTTTTCAATTTTTTGATAAATTTACTGTACTGAAATAAATTGACTACACATGACTATAGTATACGACAGTCATGTATAGTTATATGTAGTTATGTACTATTTTTTATCCCAAAATTATGGTCGACCGATTATGTAACCCGTTGATTATATAAAAAAAAACTTCATTTATACCAACAAATAAATTTACAATTTGAATCTTGTTATTATAAATCAATTAGTGCCCAACAAAAAAATCGAAAAACACAATCATTAACACCATCATCAGTATACATCAGAAGAAACGCATATCTTTTATATAAAAATATATAATTACATGCTACTAAACGTGACTATATATAATTACATGTATATGACTATATGTGACTATATATGACTACATGTATATGACTATATGTGACTATATATGACTACATGTATGTGACTATATATGACTACATGTATATGTATATGACTATATGTGACTATATATAACTACATGTGACTAACTATATGAGTATAGTCATGTATAGTATAATTTGAATTTATAGCTTCAAATCTCACTTTTCAACCCGACAACTCCGATCTATTGAAACTAGAACACTAAAAGCAGGCTCGGTTCGATCCCAAACCAAATAAAACGTAAAATAAAAAAAGGAGAAAATCCACCCCCTATGAAACCCTTCCCCGTCGCCACACCTGGCCACCGCAAGCTCCTCGTCGACCGCTCAAAACTGTTGCACATAAAATACTAATACTATCAAATTCATTCGCCATTAAATCCATAAATATTAATAATTAAAAGAAATGTCAAGGCTCACAATCCACTCTCTCCAACACACACACACATACCCTCACTTCCACACACTCACAACAGTTAACTATACAACAATTACATGCTAGAAGATTATGAAGGTATTTTCCTCAAAACTCAATTTAGGAATGACATACTCACAGAAGCCGCCATATAATTGTATGTGCCACTGCAACCTAAAAATTAAATTCAACCAAACCAATCATAAAAAACAATCAACGATTCAATTTTTCGATTAAATATATACAAAATATTAATGAAAAAAAATGAGACCCAATTAGAATCACAGATCGGAAAAATCACCAAATTAGCCTTGTTTTGTTTTACCGGAAAAATGGTTTTCAGAAATCGAGATCGGTTTTCGGGACATCGGCGATTCTGAGAGCCCATGAAATTAGCATGATGAGAAATCCAGCAGCCAAAGAGAGCATCGATGTTAGCCATGGAAATGGGTACGCGTTCAGGCTCCACCACGTGGTGAAGTAAATCCCGATCTTCAGTTTTCTCGTCGCCTTCGACGATTCTAGAATCGGCTCCGATCGACGGCCTTGTACGCCTTGCAGATAACCAGAGAAGATCGCGCCGTCTCTCTGTCAGTAGAAGTGACTGGACCTTCGAGACGTGGAGCGGTTTGGAAGGGGAAATAGTGCAGCTCCGGAGAGTTTTCGCCGCCGCGAGTGATGGCCAGATCTGGCGACAGAGAGTAAGAAAGAGGGAGAGATGAAGAGGGATGGAAAGAACGGCGGTATGAGTTGGAAGAGAGAAGATTAGAAGGGTTAGGGCATATATTGAATTAAAACTAAAAAGGGTAAAATAGGTACTTCAAATTATCTAGGGGGTCTCACTAATTAAGATCAGAATTTGGGTTTTTGACTAGAGCAGAAAAATTTGTTGGGCCTCCTTATATATATTTTCAAAACTAGGGGGTTATCACTCATTTCCCCAACATAATTTATCAATTTTTTATTAACTAATTACACCAAACACAACAGATTTAACCGAAACCGAAACCGAAACCGAAATCGAAACTGTAACCAAACCAAAACGCTTCGTATTATTAGCATATAATATATTGACAACACAAATTAAAACACCCTAGTAACATCATCGAGTATTCGCGTTAATTAATTAAGCAGTAGCATATTTAGCTTTATAGTCCGTCCAGAGCTGATCGACAGTCTTCCCCAACAAATCAACGAAGTAACTATTACTATACCCGGTTTTCATCTTCTTATTTAATTCAGCAACAAATCCATTCCTAAGTCCGTTGCAATAATCCAAGAACCTGGCCGTAACATCGTAGCCTTGGTCCCACCTGTCACCCTTACCGGGGCCCACCCAGTGACTCGGTGCGTAACCGGCCTTGAGCCTCACAAAATCTGCTACACCTTCGATCAGACCGCCAGGTGTCTGCCCGTTTCCATTCCATTGCCAGATGTGTGTCATCTCGTGGTATAATACCCCCGTGAATTCTTTCTTTACGTCGCCTGAGTAACTCTGGATGTACCTGCATTAGGGTGTTTTGAAAATGAGATGTTTTAGTTGAAAAGAATGAGTTTGTTGCATTAGTACCCCTGTGTTGTATCGAAATTCTGCAAAAGTCCCGTGTTATAAATGTTAGCAAAAATCATATACGATGATTTTCTTTAGTTCACAACCTTCAACTTTGTCATGTGGAACCTCATCTCTGGTTCATCGATATAATCATGAACTAAACTTTTGGATCCTCTATTTCAAATGGTGAGTCATCATATATTACATTTACGAATTACATATAGAAACCACGTACAGTTAAACCTCTATAAATTAATATAGTGGGGACTAGGGAAATTCTATTAATTTAGTGAATTATTAAATTATCGAGTTAATAATTTAATACGTTTTCACCGAGTCAGGACCAAGAGAAACTATTATTTTAATCGAGGTTATTAATTTATAGAGTATTAATTTATCGAGGTTCTACTGTATGTGATTTGTGTGATCCATAAGCAAACAATTAATATATCATATCAAAAGAATTCTTTTTACACAACCAACATTTAATGTAATAGAATCAGGGGACGGTACCTGGCGCTGACGTGGATCTGATTATTACTCGCATACGCGACACCGTCCATGTCATCGATAAATAAGCTCACTGTCTGCACAGTTTTCCTATCAGCTGCGGTGTTCTGTTGGAAGGTCCGCCATATGTAACCTGTGGAAGCATTCATGGATTGCAGGGTGTATTGCACCCCGATATCTCTTACAAACCGGGCCCCACCTGCTGTGCTGGCTGCTGTATTCGTGACCGTGTACTGAACAGCAAGGATGCCTTGCAAGGCTGAAAGGATTGCCAAAGAAGACAAGATCAAAACTAAGTTAACCATTTTGTTATACTTGATACTTTTCATTTGTGGGAAAATTGAATGAGTATATATAGCTGAGTGGAGGCAAACTTCAATAGCTTTGCTCAGTCAATTTATCTATGATTTTTCAATTGAATATCTTGACTAGAATGATATATATAGGGTTGACGGAAAGGCTATATAATTAAGGGACCCAGTCTACTGTAATTTCCATTCATTTTTTTTTTAAATTAAGATACAACTAGCCTGGTATATATTTAAAATTAATTGACACTGTTATTGCTGAATGAATACCATTTAGATAACATCAGTGTAATATTCGTCATTTCCCTTTTTTTTTTCTTTTTTTTTTTAACTTGTATTCATGATAAATATAAATCTACGTCAAGCTTTTACCTAGGGGTGGAAACCGGACGTATCAGATCGGAATAAGCACTTTCGGAAAAATTCCGATTTTTTTCCGGAAGTGAAAAATCCATTCCGAAGAAATCGGAAATTGGAATGAAAGAACTCGTTCGAAAATCGGAAATTTTAGGATCATAATAAGCGTAAATCGGAAATTCCAATTTTTTAGTCACTTAAAACATAAAATGTATAATAATATTGCTATTCTAAGTGTAATTTTCAGAGAAAAAAATTTAGGAACTTTTGGAAATTGAAATCGTCTCATATATATTCCAATTCCGATCCAAAAAAAAAAAATTGGAATCGGAATGTGGAATGAAAAATATTGTTCCAAAATCGAAAAACTTCGGATCAGAATCGGCGGAAATCAGAAATTCCGTTCCAATTTACACCCCTACTTTAACCTACAGGTGTTTACTTCTCTAAAACTTTTGTATTTATATCAATTAAAAAAGTATTTTCTTGATGGGGTTTTAATGATTTTTAGGCACCAATATATTTTTAATAGGTTTTTAAACATCTACGGCCGACCTCTAAGGTTTCAACAAGTGGCTCGTGATATTCGTAAGAAAGATTGATAAGATTTTTCTTATTCTAGAAGTATAGTATATCGCTCTATTTGCTACGCAACTAACCGTTCTACTATATTGAGTATTTAATAATATCTATTTACCGATGAATTTGACTATTCTTTTTTCGCAAAATTTCAAACTGCACAAATATTTGACTCACTCCACACTTAAAGGGGTTTGCCAAATGCCCTAGAAAGTAGAAACAATCCAAGTCAAGTCAAGGGCAAATGAATTAGTCGAAAGCAAATTTAAGAATCATCGGCAACTCGTTTATTTGATCACTAATCTGTCACACCGTATCCCTTCTTCCACCGCAACCTGGCCTAATATAAAAATCGAACCAGCTTAACGCTATTTGTTCCCGTAGTTTATTCTATCCTACACCTGGTCAACTTCACCTTGTAATATCCAACTATACACGTGAATTTATCAATATACGTTTTACACACACCCAAAGGTTTATGTGTGTGATTTTGTGTAAATCAAGGGTGATATATTACGGTCTCGAAAGCCTTGTCACTGTAACAAATTGCATAAACACGACCTAATAAAGAGTTGCACCAGATCTAGTAGACAGTGTCCCATGAGCCTAACCTAATATACACTTGCACCAATTAATCAACCAGTCTAGTAACCTGTATTCCATCATCAACTTGGCACAAATTGCACCAAACCTGAATCTTTGGTGTTAATTAGCAATTGTGATGTTATGTATTACAAGTTTGGAGGGCCTCTACTTGAGTGAAAAGTGAAGAATTTAAACAAAATTAACGTCGTTAGGCAGTAAAGTTCATTGAGTGGAAAATTGACCAATCATTTATTTTCAACGGCAAAATAAAGACAGCACTTCTCGTTTAAAAAATATACAACTTATGTTACCACTGTAAATAATTAAACCATCAAGATTCATACCTGACAGGTTGACCGTTGAACCTTATCTTCATCCCCAGCAATTGTGCTTAGCCTACAAAACCACATCTCATATACTCAAATCTGAATACAGAAGAGCAGAAGAGACACGAGACAACATTTTACAACTCTAAAAATTACATGTTCGTCAAAACTGCAGCTTTCTTTATAATTTTTTTTTTTTTGCCAGCTAATTGTTGAGTTCAGACACCTAAAATCCTCGCGCATTCTAGGAACTCGTTTGGTTGGTAATATAAACCATGATTAATTAAATAATTAGGCCTTGATGTTTATTAGTGCATTAACTTTTTGGGCATGCTGCAATTATGGAAAAATGAGCTGTTATCTTGGACTTATTGGAGGGCTGTGTATTGAACCTTCTCCTACCTGTCACATTTGGCATCATGGCTAGATTTCCGGTGCTAGGAGAGGTCACAACCAACAAGGAAGTCTTCGTTCATCTACGACCAATAAGAAAACCACAGCGAAGCCTCAACAAACCAATTCTACAAAGGAGGGATACTGAGAGTTCCTCCATATTCTTCACCCATCAACCTCTGAAAAGGTCAAAGTACCAAAAAGTACAAGTCATGTTAACGATTATCTTCAAAGCAGAACAAGCAACTTCTCCTCTCGGTCCAGGAAAAATATACGGAGCAATGGAATGTCTGAAAAGTCAAGGAGCAAACAGAACCTGCAAGTGAGGAAGGATGACGTTGTTGACCTGTATGAAAATATCAGACCTCCCACATAACCTGGTTCACACGAAAAATGAGACAATGATATAAAATTAATAAATAAAAAGAAGGTAATACGATGACGCAACCTATAAATCAAGCTACGCAACTCAAACCATCATCGGCTAAAACTTGCTAGAAACTTCTTTTCTCAGGGATTGTATTCATACTACTCATTTCCTTTAAAGCTCGAGCAAGGCTTGATAAACGTAGTTTACTAATATATCAAAATCAAAAAAATAATTGTGGTGCATTGCCCCCAGCTGTATAAGGGAAAAAAACATTTTGTTGCAGAACTAGATAATTTAACTGATTTTCATGACCAATTTCCATACACCAACAGAGAAATCAAAGATGTCCTGACAGAAGCATCATTGTAATGATAAATATTTTATTCTAGTATAACCACTTACCTCCTTAGAAGGCGTATACAACAATATATCTCCTCCATATCTGTTGCTATTTTGAGATCTATATATTGCTTGAAAAGCTCGCACAGCCAACTAACAGCATCATGGAATCCATCAGCGCCCGCATCTATCGGTGGAAATATCTCAGAAACCATACGCTGCAGTAGAGAAGACAAACATCCACCACATCCATAGTGATACATCTTAGCGAAAGTATTCAATATGCTGCAGGTGCTGTTTTTGAACTTCTCAACCCACTTTGGAGGATTTCCAATCCAGAGGTCCTTTAACTCGGAAGATTCAAATTCAGGCTCTTCATTAATCACATTACTGGAAGAACCTTTAACAAATTCTGGTTCTCTGTGCTGTGGAAGAAGTTCAATTATGTCTTTTCTCAACTCTTCAGGCAGTTGTTGCAACACTGAGCGATCTACTTGACTTAGAGATGAGGGCATTAAGTTTTTTAGAGAAAATGAAGTGGGCACAGCAACACTAGGGGGTGCTACCTCACCAGACTGCATTTGAAACACGAGATACTATTTAATAAGCTGGAAAACATATATCAACTTAAAACAAACCAAGCAAATATTACAGGATAATAACTTTCACCCCTAGAATACCCCGTGAAGGAAAATCTAGTTTGAAATATCAAAAAGGTGTGCAAATAAAACTCAGCACCATCTCAACTATGCAAAGCAAGAATGCAGTGAATACCTCATTGTCAGCAGCAATTGTATTTGATTCTACAAGATGAACAGCTGAAAAAGATTCTGTTTCCTCAACTGAGGCATCTAAATCTGAAAGCAGTATTTCCATGAGGCATTTACACGGGTTTAAGTAACAAATTACTAGCAAAGATCTGAAACTTACCTTCACCACTTCGGGATGATATAGCATCCAAGTTTGTATCGGCAGTTTTCCTTCTATTTTCAGAAATGAAACCTAATAACTTCCCACCGTACATGTCATTAATTTCTGAAACCACTTCAGGCGGAAGAGACTCTATAACGGCCACATCAAGATCTTCAAGAGGGGGGAGGCTCGCAGCGCCTGTATCGACGGATGATCCTGATACATTGGAGCACAGATGACACAAAATACACCACTACTCAGTCTCGACGTATCAAAATAAGTGAAAAT
Source organism: Erythranthe guttata (assembly GCF_000504015.1). The sequence goes on from NW_012192939.1 coordinate 764,621, forward strand.
CTACCAAGTTAATCATAACCAACACATCACAAACAAAGGTAATTTTCCTGTTTCAGGTCCCTTTCTAAGACTTCCAGTAGAATGACAAAGCAGCATTCATGCTAAGTCACACCTTGCATTAAATCGTGCTAAAACATAGCACAGAAAGATCAATCTAAAATATACGAACTGATGTTTATATGTAATCATGCTACCTGCATCACCATGGTTTGAAAGCTGAACAGGTTGGTTTCGGTCTCTGTCCTTTGATGAAGTGGAGACAACCCAAGGAAGGATGGAATTTCTTTTGTGAACTTCACAATGAAAAGAATCAATCTATAAATGCAACATGGAACCAATACATAGGGCCACTAGTAGATATACTCTATGAATAAACAACTTAGTCTTCCTTCAAAATGATTATATAGTTGCAAGAGTTCATCGCAGCACTTACCTAGTTTGCTATCATCAGCACCTTCAAGTTTCGAGACCTGCAAGCCCACACCTCGAATATCTTCAACATCTGGTATGGACATTGCTATGTTACTAATTAGAACAAGAACAATTTCCATCAAAGTAACATTTTATTATGTGGGGGTGCCCAGGTGCACCAGAGAATGAGTGAGTTCTCAAGGAAACATATCAACAATGTCATCTAGTGGTTTTCCAACCCAAATGTCTAAAACATACTCATTACATTTGGCGTAAACGAACACACCAACAAATCACCAGTTTAGTATTGCTGGTCATCCTACTAAAAAGTACTTTAAAATTATCATGTTGATAAAGCACTACAAGAGTATCAAGGTGGAGAGAACAAATCGAAACTAGCAGTAATGAAATGAGAAAGCCACATTCAAGAAAAAAAAAAACATATCAAACTAGAACTTATTCGGTTGTAAGCAAATGTGGAGAAACCAAGCATCATGTATAACGGAAAGTAGAGTTTATTATAGAAAATCAAGTTAGCTGTTTTCTCAACAAAGATAATTCTCAATGAAGTAACTGAAGATACAATTAGGTTTCGTGTATGCTGGATTCACATGAAGTTCAAGTTAATATCAAGTAAACAAAGCACTACGAAAACATTTTGGTGGTAAAATAAAGATATATTAGGCTGATTGACTACCTATGTGGAAATAACCAAAGAGCTGAGTGGCCAACCTCTTAAGCACGTCCGCATCATCCGTGGCCATTGGGATCTATTATTTAGAAATTCTCGTAGTATAAAAATGAGCTCAGGAGTTATCCCGTGAATAAAAAATACAAGAAAACTGGTCGTGAGTACTATATTACCGTTATTGAATGGCTCAGGTTCTCACAGTCTCCACAGCCCATATACTTCACTGGTTCTCCCGCATCACCTCTCTTCTTCTTTATCTGTGATAAAGCTTGAGTAGTTGTTTAAATCATCTAAATATAAGTTAATGACTCTAATGCCCCAAGCTTTAATAATAATAATTTCTACTTTGAAGAAACAGGTGAACACCTTGAGAGTAAATGATCGCCCTTGCACTCCGCATCCCTGCAATCGAAGCGCAACCTCCTTGCACAGATTCTCTAGAAAATGCCGAGTCTAAGACAAAAAAAAATTACCAAATTAAGTTTTCAGATAGAGGAAGGGAATCGGAGTTTCTGATATGGGGCACCAACATCATTTCGATTCCTGAACCTCACACCCCAGTTCACTTCAGCGCCAATGGACTTGCTTTCCTGCAAAAGCAGGTAGAAGAGAAATTTATTACAGCAGAGAAATTTGGTTGATGAAATACTTGCAAGCTCCTCCTAAATGCTGTTGCCAGTTCTTCAATAACTAGGAACCGGCACCAAAATGATTAGAGGAAAAAAATGAATGTAAACTTAACCATACTGATACCTTATGAAGGCATACTTTCCTAAGCAAATTTTATCAAGTCACTGAAAAGCCTGTAATTTTTTAATGAATGGGAGGTACAACTATTATAATTGCTAAACCACGGCGAAGAAAACAGTTAAGTTAATGCCTTGAAAGGTAATATGTAGTTTGAAGCTCAAAAGTCACACCCCTTATTACAAACTGGCTCAGAACAAGCAAAAGTGAGTACCATCTCTCTCACCTGAATCAATCCAACTAGTCGGTTGTCTATCCCTCTACTATAGTTCCAGAGCATCTCTCCAGTTTTCATTCCAAAATCTTTCTGAAGAGACTCCTGCAAATGTCAAATAGTGTTGAGACAGGAGGATCCAAACATTTCTTATTTTTGTTGGAAGTACCTCTTTTTCCCTTCATCGCATATGAAGCACATTCAAAGAGATAAATTACAGGAGTTCAAATTCAGTTTACGTATTACATTTTAAAACTAGCCAACAAACATGGAAAATGCATAGTAATGATGTAACGTAAGAAAACAACAGAAGTTGGCAAATAACTGAATAAGCATGGGATTCAAGTACTGTAGGACTAAACAATTCCTGAGCCACCCCAAAAAATATTGAAAGTAACGGACAATAAAAATTAGTCTCGATTGGAAGATTGAGATTACCTTGGAGATTGCGCGCAAGTGCGCACAGGTTTTAATTTGTTTCTTCTTCAATTTGTCTTCCAAAATATGTCCAATACCTGGAAGTGCCTTAACTGGAAGTTCGGATAAATAAGTATCAACCTGGAATATCAACAAAATTAGGTCAACAGCATGTTAGTCAACACTCAAAGTGTGCATAAAAAAATACTATTCCATTGGAGTTCCACATCATGATTGCTGAACTCAGAACCCTTTTGAGATGCTATATTTCTATTTATGATATTGCGAAGAGATTTTTGTAAACTAGTAATAAGTATATGTAGCATACTCTGAAACAATTAAGAGTGAAACATATACCTTTTCAGGAGGAATGTAACACAGGCCATCTGGTTTCGCAGTTTTCGTAGCCAGACGAGCCATAAGCATATTTCCTGCAATTCCTGCACTAGCAGTGCATCCTGTAGTGTCGAAGATCTCCTTTCTGATTACTGAGGCTAAAAGCTGAGGATCGCCCACTTCCGATTCAGATACATCTAAAAATGCTTCATCACAGCTGACAGCCTGCAATGAAAACTATTATTTCAAGAGCCACAAACAGACCAAATATAGCTTTTTAACATTTCTGAGGATAGACCTGGACTTTTTGGCAGTGCTTGTGCAAAATGTCATAGAATTGATCTGCCACCTGCAACAGATAAACATACTTTACTGGAGACCCTCATGACCAATAATGCAACATGAAGGAAAGAGATACAGATTCATAAACCGTCAAAATCCTCAAACTAGCTAAAAACTGAATAGTTACCTTCTCATAAGCTCCAAAATCATATGGAACTATTACGAGCTGAGGGCATCGAGTCTTGGCATCTTTGACAAACATTCCAGCCTTCACTCCTGGAAGCAAGCAAGTATCAACTTCAGCACATATGGAAGATACTGTAAAACATATTTACAGAATACAAGCCCAACCGTGATCTCGAGCAGGATAATTGGCAGATGATATTTCAGCAGTACCACGGGGATTATCTGAATGACAAACAGCAACAGGTTTGTCAAGTAATTCAGGATAGTTCCTGGTGACAACTGCAACAAAGAAGCAGTCCTGCAGACATTTTCCAATTGAAGATTTTACTGGTCAGTCAATTGATAAGATGAAGAATAGGGAGAAAAATGAATATATGTACAAAAGTAATGCCTCAATACCATTTGATATAGTTTTGGCAGGTGAGAAGGTGGGTGGAACAACTACCACTAAAAATGGCACGAAAGGAAATAATGAGTAAAACTCGAGAGCTGCAACATATGGACTTACCATGTCAATATGTATTATGGAATTATTTTCATTTACAGCAGTGTTGAGACTAGAACTTTTGCACCTATACCCATTAGACAAGCTGGAAAACCGTTTACGATATCGGTTTCTCCACGTACCGATAAAATGAAGCCTTGAACTCTGAAAGTGGTAAAAGATGATTAGGACATTATAAATAAACCCCAAAACATTTACACACCATGATCTTCGGTACTGTTTGAACCAAAGAACAAAAACAGCGGTGAACTATATAACCAAGATTTTTTGGAGTTCTTACCTTAAAATAATTTTCCACAAAATTGGGGTCCACAAGAGTTGAATGGCCCTGGTTAGGAGCTAACTTGGTCCTGGAGCTTGAAGGATTAGTAGAATTATGAATACTGAGGCTACTACTGGAAAGTGAAACAGAAGCCTGAAATGTGCTAGACTTGTGCTTCAAATCAGAATTCTTCTCATCTAAATCTGGAGAATCATTCAGTTCGACCCCTTTTACTTCATAGGAACTTTCTACGCTGCAAGCTGGCTCTTCAGATATCGGTTTGTTAATGTTCAACTGTGAGTGGTCATCCAGTTCTTCACGGAACCTGTCTGTTTGCTCTAAAGATGCATTATCTTCAGGGAAACTGGAATCCACCCTACTCGGTGATTGATTATCATTTTCAAATATTTGTTGACCATCAACAAGAAATTCTGCACTCTCAGATACTCCATCTTTTTTTGGAGTAAAGAAGGTAGATAGTTTTGATTGGTTATCTTTTTCAGTTCCAAGTTGATCAAGCTGATAGGGAATCCCTGGCAAAACAAAACACCAAAGTGTCATAAGAGGGGGCATAAATTTTTCGTCAACCTATAAACAGTGAAATATGACGCTGCAAATCAATTGACCTATCGAAAGGAAAAATAAATGAAACCTTGATATATAGAGCCATAAAGAATATTTTATACATAACATATCTCTAGGATTAAGGACGGGCGTAGGGACAAGGAATTGTTGCATATGTGAAAAAATTTCAATCACGTTACGTCATTTTTCAGAAACTAGAAAGAAAGAAACAAGCAAACGAAAAATGAGATGAACTCTTACTATGATATATCATGCTGCAGTTTTGTTGTTTTACAGAGTGAACTGCAGCAGTTCAGGATACCACATTTTAAGTTGATTTAGAAGAACAAAAACTCAATTCCATGTAATTACATGAACCCAGAGAACTAACAATTACGAAATACCTCTTCAAATGAACACTTACAACTAAGAAGTTTATTAGCAACAACTGAATCAAGCAGCCATGCGGGTTTAACTACTGGAAGTCCACCACTGAAAGCCCTATATCAATTACAAATAATCTTCAGTAAACAAAAAGCACACTAACAGAGCAGTTTGGCAAGAGCTATTTTCAGAGGGTAAGAATGAACCTCAAATTCTTGATTTTACTGTCAGGGAGATTACTGCATATTATATGTGTAACACGATGCCTTGAAAAATAATTCTCAAAACATCCTCCATACTTCAACATGTATCCTCGAAGCTCCTAGAAGAAGAACATGTATAAATTAACTGAATGGGTCGTATTATGAAAACCCAACCAAGGAGAAAAATTTGAAAGGAGTTACTATCCTAAGATTTTTCAGATATCATGCATCTAACAGTTCTACGTTCCGTAAACGACAATCAAGTTTACTGAAAAGAGAATGCCATAAAGCAACGGAGTTCAAAATAAACCTGATTTGAAGGAACAGTATATCCATCAACAAAAATCGAAACCCCACGAAATATGGACTTCCCAGAGGTGGATGCACTATGAGAAGAACTCGAAGCAGCAGCGTCAAACTGTTCGTGTAGTTTCTGATTCTTTACAGCCATGTAACTAAACAAGTACTCCAAAAACCATTGAAAAAAAAAAGGGCATCAGATAATAATTTAATTCCATATCCAAAAATCATCAACACGAGGCAAAAACGAACAACTGCGTCCGTTACTGACTTCAAAAATTATCAATATTTTCACACTCCAAGTAGTAATTCAGAGATTTACATCCTCAATTAACATCTACATATTCGAGAAATAAAAAATTACATCACAATTTGTGAAATGAGATGATCACAAACCTGCCGAAATCAGCGAAGGGCGAATTGCGGGAGGCGGAATTAGAAGAAGCGCGGGAATTAGCACCCCAAGCCATGCCCAGGGTTTTCTGAGCGGTCTTCCTCTTCTTGCTCGAGCTTTTGCCATCACCGCTGTTGTTACCAGAAGAAGAAGGGTTTGAGGACATCGATTTGAAACTCCTTTTCGATTTCGAATCCGAATTAGCACTCATTTTCGTACAGTGAATACTGGAATTCCTGAACAAATTAACTGAAAATTAAAGTTAAATTAAAATCAGAGAAACTTGCGGAGGAATTTGAATGAAGCGGTAGAGTTGGAGCTGACCAATTATGTAAGCGCGCATACGAGATTTGTCTCCGGTTCTCTTTCCTCCGGTTCTAATAAGACCCGGCAATTTTGAAACTATAGTCGCGTTTCTGGATTAGTGTAACCGCCATTTTTACAGTGACGGCCTTTGCAGCACGGATATTGAAACGGAATGTCCTAAAAACAGTGATATCGGAAGTTGGGAGAAATGTATAAATATTAAAAATATAGAGGTATATTTATGAATATGTTATATCAATATATCTAAGTTTTTGTTTATATATATAAAAAAAATCTATAGTTATAAAAAAAAAATATATATATAGTTTCATGCTAACATATTCAAAATAATTTTACTATTAACTATGAATTTGCAATTGATCTGAAAATAATTAGGAGAGCAACAAAAATATTTGAAAATTTGCTATTCAAACATGCTTCTAACTCTTTAAAAACCGCAAAATGACTCATAAAATGTCTGACAGGTGTCTTCGAGTTTCCGACACGAAATATTTTTAAAACACGAAAATATTAAAAAGTTGAAGTTTTTCGTGCTGCATAGATAACGATTCTAGGTTAGTTGTAAAACTAGGTTAGAAAGTAATGACAATGTTGTGAAATTGAGTTGGAATAATTGTAAGCAAAATTAAAGAAATTGCACACACACACACACACACAATAGGTGTACATGGTTCGAATTAGAAGAATCTTATATTCACGGCGCAATAGTAACGGCCTAACGGGATTTATTAAGGAACAAAGTAACACACACAATAGGTGTACATGGTTCGAATTAGAAGAATCTTATATTCACGGAGCAATAGTAACGGCCTAACGGGATTTATTTAAGGAACAAAGTAACAGATCTTACGACAGTCGACACACAATACACAATATAAAAAGTTCTCAAGTTTACACACCAGTTTAACATTTGGTCCCCTATGCTCATAAAAAATGCATTTGATCTCTTCTGTTTCAATAATTTCACATTTTTTGTCATTTCCGTCAATTTTCCCTAAGTTCGTTAGTTACTGTAGTGATTTAGTTACTGTAGTGATGGACACACGTTAAGTTTAATAGAAAATTGACAAAATGACTTATAGTGTTGAATTTTTTAAACTTGAGGGACCAAATGGGTTTTTTTTTCTGTAAACATGGGATCAAATATGAAATCGGTAAAACCTTGAGGGATGAAAACTGTATTTTTAAACTTTGCCAAAATGCCAAAAAAGTCCCTGACAAATGTACATAATTCAGTACCACCCACCATCTCCTCCCCTTGGTATTTCAACACACAAAAAATGGGGGCCAAAACCTCCTACTAAACATCTAATATTTACCACAATTTCTTTTTCTTCCTTTTTTTGACCTTACAATCCCTGCAAAATTGTTCGAAACTTGGGGGAAAAGAAAATCGAGCGATCAGCTTGAGGAAACAACACTGTCGATCATAGCAGCCGATGACCACATATCAGCACCGTTGGATTCGGCCACGTGTAGGGTGAGATCGATTGGTACGAGGCACAATCCCCTGCTTCTCAGATCGTTTGTTCTTCTCTCGTCGGCTTTATTACTCTCTCCATCTTTCTGTCAAAATCAACGGTTCATAATTAAGCCACGGACAAGTATCATACATTTAACAATTTTATATCTAGACATTTATTATATTTCGAGTGTCGTATTTTGGCGCCCTAAAAATTTTTTTAATGCATAAAAAAATGTTAAATGTATGCTAAATTGTAAGTTAATTATATTGAATCAACTCAATAGAACGAAACGAACCGAATGCATCTAATTAAAACTACATCATTTATCAAAAAAAAAAAAAAATTAAAACTACATTGGACAAACAATTAAGTTAATTATATGCTAAAAATTTGCAAATCCAAAAACAACAATGCGTGCGAAAAATTACGCGAAATAAATAAATAAGAATCGCTTACGGGACGCTGCAAATACGGAGAACACAAGACCTGCACTTGATCATGCAAAAATCGAATATACCCCAATGCTTCGTGAAGAACCGATGCCGTATCGGTCTGTAGTTAATAATCAATCAAAATAGTGAATCAATTAATTAAAGTGACTATTTGTAATTAATTTCCATTTTATTTTTTTATGTAATTTAGTAATTAAAATAGATCAATCAATAAATAAATAAAATAAAATAAATTGACCTTGCCAAAGGGCGAAACAAGCTGCTGCAACGCTGCGATTCTTTCCCCTAGCTTCTCTTTCTTAACAACCTAAGACAAATAATTAAAATAAATAAATAAATAATGTGGCAATTTTAATATTTTTTTAATTAAGAAAAAATGTGTGATTAAAGTTTTTTTTTTATCACAAATAATCTGACCTTTGCATGGCCGCCGGTGATTGAATTCTCCGGCTTTGACTTCTTACTGTTCCTCCGACTTCCGGTCGGGCCGCCCGAATTGAGAATACCCGACCCGTTTCTCTTCTTCTGCAAATAAAAAAAAAATTAAATTCACGGGTGGATTTTTTTTAAATTAAATAAAAAGTCATACTATTATACTGACAGTGGAGTTGGGCAATGAGCTGCTAATCTTGGTTGAAGAAAGTGAGGTAGGATCCACCACCATGCAAGCGGGTCCGGGTACCCGACCCGTTTCCTTGCCATTCTCGTAATCACCAAAACACAGCATTTTCGGAGTATTTACAATATGATTATCAGACGAGAATATTGAAGAAGATCCGAACCCGAAACAACTATCCGTTTCAAGACCCGTAATTATTTCGTCCCCACAAAGAAGCTGCGTGTAGCACCCGGCCGGGTCATCCTCAAACCCGCCATTAACACCCGCCATTATATATATGTATGATATATTATATATTTATATATATAAGTAGCTAGGTAGCTAAGCTATGCTGCTGCAAAGTTTCAGTCTATTTCTCTCTCTCTCTCCAAACAGTTTCTCTCTCTATATATGTATATGTGTATGTGTACTTACAGAAGTTTGGATTTTTTTCTCCTGCATTTCGAGGAGGGGAGAGAGAGGAGAGAGAAAGAGAGAGAGAGAGAGAGAGAGAGAGTAGGGCTTTGGTATTGTCGTCGTCTCACAGTCAAAGTGGCAAATTCCCACCCGAGAAAACCGTGCTTTATTTTAACCAAAGCAAAAAATGGTGACCCGTACCCGAAAGCCCGGATTCCCGACCCGTTTTATTTCGTCGTCGGAGGGCGTGGCAGAAGCTGTGGCCGTGATCCACTGAATGTGGTCCATTCGTCCCGCATGCATGATATGACTCATCATTTATGACCCGGCGAGGGCAAATATGTAATTATAATCCTGGGTTACAATTTTGGGTTAAATACAAATTACACCATGTACGGTCACTGGTGACTCGTGCACCATATAACCCCATGTACTATAAAATATGATAGAATGGCCCATCAATTTAACGGTCAACCCTCAAATACACTGTTAGTTTATGTAGCGTAGTTACTTTTTTACCCTTACATTTACATGATATGAATCGGTGATTTTTGACTTAATTACTTGGTCAATTTTTTTACTTTATTACATAATACTCCAGTGGCATCGACAAGTGATTCTAGAAAAATATGTCTTGTAGTGTTTGGACGTAAAAAAATGAAATGCATGAATTTGGAGAATTAGAACTACGGGAAGCATTTTAAATCGAGAATTTTTAGGCGGTTCAATTTTATTTTTCTTCAAAAATCTAAAAAGAATTTAAAAATATTAACCAAAATAAAAGAAACTCATAAATTATGTATGATATTTTTAGGTTGGAAATATAATTGCAAAATTTCATAAAATAAAAAAAATATATAAATAATTTTTAGAATATATTTTAATTTTCTAAAAATTTGGCGGAATGTTTAGGCAATGTTTGGAACCGTTTTGGATCTTATTTTGATTTCATTTTGAGGAAATATGTTTTGGGGGAATAATTTGAGAATGAAAGTAATGTTTGTTTGTATTTTGGAAGGAGATAAAATACACTGTAGAAGTCAAATCATGTTTAAAGGTGTTAGAAAAAGATATTTTTGAAGAAGAAAATTGAAAGGTGAAGTGATGTTTATTTGTTTTTTAGTGAAGACATTTTTTACTGTAGCAATCAAATCATTTTACTGTAGCAGTCACATCATGTCTGGAGGAGAGAGAAACTTTTGAAATTGTTTTGAGAAAATGATTTGAAAAGTGTAATAAATCTCATTTTGTTTTGGGGAAACAGTGAGAACAAAATAAAAACGGTTCCAAACATTGCCTTAGGTTGTGGAAATTGAAATCAGTGAAGAAACATGGAAAAATAGAAAGTAAATTGAGTACAAGATATAAAGAAATAGACACACTTTTTATGTACATTCATAGGGTATTTTCGTCTGAAATTGTCCAACATCTAGTGCAATAGTCAACCAACTTAAAAAATGAACGAATTCTTTAATATACAGTAGAACCTCGATAAATTAATAATCTCGATTAAATAATAGTTTATCTCGGTCACGGTCGATGAAAACATGTTAAATTATTAACTCGATAATTTAATAATTTGCTAAATTAATAGAATTTTCATAGTCCCGACATTAATTTATAAAAGTTTAACTAGTTCAATGTGATGGGCCATTTTGTCGCATTTTATTGTACACAGGGTATATGCAACACCAATAATGGTACATGGGTGCAATTGATAATTAATCCTATTATTTTTGGATTCCACATAAAAAAAAAAAAAAGAAATTGATATAAGAAATAAGAAAAAAAAAAAAAAATCGAAGGGACACGTGTGGAAAAGCATGATAGGAAGCGTAAGAAGTGAAGAACAGTCAGAGATCATCATTAATCAGTAATTAATTAATTAACTAATAGATTTTGTTTTAATTATTGGTTTTATTAATAAAATCCCATTGAATTAGCAAACATCTTTCGGTTCATGCCCCGATGTCTATTTCTCCAACGCGCACACGCGCGCACACCTCGTTGCTCGTTCTTCTTCTCTCCAACTTCCAAAGCAATAAACATTTGACCACAGTTTTGACAGTTTTTATGATCCTCTATTAATATTCTCGTATTTAATATTTCTTAATTGTATGGGTTTCATTTATTGCATTTAGCACCCCTGTATTTACTTCAATTGTTAAAAAAGCTCTCTTGTAGTAATTTTGTCACATAAAACCTTGGATACTGTCATTTTATTTGGCATACTACTTTCTAAAAACTAGGTGCGTAAATCGGACGGATCAGATCGAAATCAGGTGAAAAACTAGTTCCAATTCCATTCCAAAAATATCGGAAAAAATCACGAATCAGAATTTCGGAAATTGGAACCTAAAAAATTGTTTCAAAATCGGGAAATTTCGGATCCATATTGGTGAAATTCGAAAATTTCCAATTTTTTGGTCACCTTAAATATGAAATGCATAATTATATTTGGAAAAAAATCGGAGTTTTCGGGATTATTTTTTGAACTTAAATTGGATCGGAAATCGGAATCTCATGTATATTCCAATTCCGACCTAAATATAATTTCGAAAAAGTCGGAATTTCGGAATCTAGATTGAAAAATGTTATTCCAAAATTAGAAATTTCGGGTCAAAATCTGTGAAAATCGAAAATTACATTCCGATTTTCACCCCTACTAAAAACTCATACTTTAGGTGATTTTGTGCTAAAGATGCATTACGAGAGGGATTTTTTAATACAACGGTATTCTTTTAGCAAGTCGATATAATAATAAGGTATACTAAATGCAAATTACTCTTTATATATGTTAGATATGTAGATGTTATATGTAACCCCTTTTGATCTTCCTTTTTGAGTCATTTTTCGAAATATATTAAGCATTTTCATTTTTTTTTATTTGTAACATTTTCGAGAATGTTAGTGTTTTATTATTTCATTTTAAATTTGAAGTAATATTATATTTATTTTAATTACATCAAAATTATCTATCCTACATTAAATGTGTAATGGACCAAAGCCTAGAAACATATATCAGCAACCCCATAAAGGCAAATAAATTGATGCATCTAAGTCCAAAGGCCTAATCAACAAGCCCATAAAGGCACACAAACCAAGTTTAAGTCGTCTAAAACTTAGGTTGACCACAATCTAATATTCGGATCCCAGTTCGCTTATATGCTCATAAGTATATATTTCTCGAGAAAAAATACTCGAGAATCTCACAATTAAAGATACAAAATTCATAATTCTCGAAATTGACTTGAGTATCCGAGGATTTGACGCACGGACCAAACTCCAATATTCTAAGTTTCCTAACGACATTTTGTGATGCACGTAGTGCCCAAGTGAAGAATCAAGAAGGGCAGGGATGAAATGTGAGGTGATCTGGAATCACACCACATCAGTCCACGAAAATTATTTATTTTACTAATTAAGCTGATCATAGTAAGAAAATTATAAATATATTTGCATATTTTACTTGAAATTCATAATACATGCATATTTGTATTTTCAAATATTATAAAAAAAAAATATTACCCCTTAAACCATTTATTTACAAACCAAAGGGGAAAGAAAGGTAGAAATTTGAAAACACTGCGAATTTCCCCCAATTTACAGTACACACAGCGCAACAACAATGGCGTGGCGAGGTTCGCTTTCTACATCCCTCATTTCCACCGCTACCTCTTCCGCATGTTGGTATATATATATATATATATAACTGTTGGGTTTCGGGCACGTGTACGCAGCGGAAAACAAAAATTTAATGTGATTTAAACGACTTTAAAGCACACAAGCACATGCCCGACAAATTAAAATCAATTAATTGCGTACCTTTGCGCTTCCAGCGAAAATAAAAACAACATACATGCTAAATAATTTAACCGAATTTAAATCAATTAACATGCTCGCGTTTAAACCAATAATCATGCTTGCAACGATTAACACGATTACACATAATCACATAAAATCACATGATAGCAAACATGAATTCATAGTTTAAACCTAAACGAACCGAAACTAGGGTTTCGTGTATTTACCTCTTGAAGCGTGAGGTAGGAGCGTTTAGCAAGTCGAGATTGCTACGGAAACCAATCCGTACAATCGGGGCAGCAGCGGTGCAGGAGCAGCAGCGGCGAATCAGCCACGGCGGCGCGTGAGGTACACGCGCGGTCTTCCTGGGCGGCGTGTGGGGCAGCGTGCGGCTTCGGCTCGTGCGCTGCTCTTCGATTCCTCGATCTTCGATCTTCCTCCTCTCGGATTTCACCTCGTATACTTCGATCTACTAAACACGTGGCACTAGACACGTAATAGTTAGAATTAACGGAAGAAAAAGAAAGAAGAAAAGAGTACCGAAAGGGATCGGCCAATAGATGGCCGATTCCGGCGACGGAGGAGCGGCGACGACGCGGTGGTGGCCGCGGGGAGAGTGGCCGAGAGAGAGAGGCGGACGCCGCTAGGGTTAGGGTTTGTTGTGTTTTTTTTGTGTGCAAGGCCTATAAATCAAGTATTTATAGTCCCTTGCATAAAACCCTAGCGGGCTTAAGTTGGACCGGGCCCAACAGCTTAAGCTCGTTAGTTCCTTTACTTGCTCGTCTCTCTCAATTCAATGATCGGAAAATTGTAACAATTACATATTCGGATTCATTATAATTTCCTCGTCATTACGAGTGCCATCTTTCATTTTCCAACTTTCCAAAAGTGGAAACCCTAGTTCAGTGGACTTTCTAAATTTGGAAACTTCCCGATTTAGAAAGTTCACTAACACGTTCGCCTATTCTTTTCCTTTTCTTATTCTCATTCATAATTCCAAATTACGAATGTTGGACCCAATCATATTGACTTCCAATCATGCAAAGATAAACCATTTTATCTCTGACCGTTTATTCAAAGATCTCATGTGCACGAGCAGTGTGACCCTCGATGGTTCAGGTGTAAGCTAGCCGTGGGCCCACAACTCTTTGTGGTCAAAACTCGTCCCCTTAGAGTTACGATTAAGATGAAGCTCGTTTCACCTTAATCACCCAACGAATCAAGATTGGCGTCTAGCAACTACGCGTCATGATTCCCTAGATACAAATGAAGTGCCTGCAAGAACCTTCAGATATAGTTAACGTACAGTACGGTCCCTTCGATACATATGTCCCGATCGAACTAGAGGCATTGGTTCATCGAGACCTCTTTATATGTTCGATGACGGTGCGATCGTTCCAAGTGTTGTAATCGTCACGTGCATGACTTAGAGAATCGAATTCTCTAATCATCACTTAGTCAGCTCTGGCCAGAGACTTAGAATGATTACAAACTTTCAGAACACACAGGACATCCAAGACTATTCTAGCGATCGAATCCCCGACTATAATGCACAGACCTCCCACTAGATTTCGGACTGCACGAACACTGGCCCTTGGGATGGTCCTCGGTGGAACTCAGGGACAGGTCACGATACAGCTGGTCCTCTAGTGAAGTCACGGTGATGTCTAGGTCATAAGGACTAATGGTGTACAACTATACCATAGATATCTCTACTCGATTATTGGGAACCACTTAGAGATTTCTAGGGTGAGGGAGTTCAGTGAACTCGTCAACTTACGAGCACCCACTTATGCATGCCGATATCCGTTTACTGATGAGATGCAGTACACATACACTAAGTGCTAGTCTTAATGGGAAAGGCCGATATCCTCATTAGTGGCGTAACCCTTCGACTAGGAACACGTTTAACAGTTATAATACTTAAGTAAATATCTCACGATCCTAACGATCAATTACTAGTACTTGTAATAACTGTAAGGACTATATCTATGCTTGTGACAAAGGGACAAAGATATAGAATGCCAATGTGTTTTATCATTAATACGAATAAAGGTTCGTTTATTACAATAATAAATACGAAAGACCACAGCCACATGTTGGCTTGTTGGTCACCTACTCTAACAATCTCCCACTTGACCTAAAGCCAACTACCCATAAATCGCAATCCCATCGACTCTCGATGTTTCTCATGGACCGATCTCGGTAAAGGCTTCGTGAAGGGGTCTGCAACGTTCTCTTCCGAGGTGACTCGTTCAACCTTAACTTCACCTCTATCAATGATCTCTCGGATCACGTGATACTTCCTCAGAATATGCTTCGACTTCTGATGAGATCGTGGCTCCTTAGCTTGCGCCACGGCTCCGGTGTTATCACAGTACAACGGTACTGGATCACTAGCATCAGGAATGACACCCAACTCTTGGATGAATTTCCTTATCCAAGTCCCTTCCTTTGCAGCTTCGGATGCTGCAATGTATTCCGCTTCGGTAGTGGAATCGGCCGTCGTGTTTTGCTTGGAACTCTTCCAACACACGGCACCACCATTAAGCGTGAATATAAATCCAGAATTCGACTTTGAGTCGTCCACATCCGATTGAAAACTAGAGTCAGTAAAACCCTCTAATTTCAACTCGGCACCCCCATAGACCAAAAATATATCCTTAGTCCTTCGCAAGTACTTGAGGATATCTTTCACTGCTTTCCAGTGAGCCGGGCCGGGGTTAGACTGATATCTGCTTGTGACACTCACAGCATACGCAATATCGGGTCTCGTACATAGCATGCCATACATTATGCTTCCTATGGCAGAAGCATAAGGCGTCCTTTTCATCTCCTCGATTTCACTAGGTGTTTGCGGACACATAGATTTCGAGAGACGAACCCCATGGGACATTGGCAAGAATCCCTTCTTGGATTCTTCCATGCTAAACCGTTTCATAACGGTGTCTATGTACAGGCTTTGGGATAAACCAAGCATCTTTCTCGCTCTATCTCTATAGATGCGTATTCCTAATACGTAAGATGCTTCTCCCAAATCCTTCATTGAGAAACGCGTGGACAACCATGCTTTCGTTTGCTGCAACATTCCTACGTCATTCCCAATGAGTAGAATGTCATCAGCGTAAAGCACTAAAAATATCACTGCCCTCCTACTAACCTTCTTGTATACACAAGGTTCCTCCGGATTCTTCTCAAAATCAAACTCTTTGATAGTTGAGTCGAACCTAATGTTCCAACTACGGGATGCTTGCTTCAATCCATAAATGGATCGCTGGAGCTTGCAAACCTTTTGCTCACTTCCACAAGATATGAAGCCTTCCGGCTGCGCCATGTAAATTTCTTCCTCAATATCTCCATTAAGGAAGGCGGTCTTCACATCCATTTGCCATATCTCGTAGTCGTACCACGCAGCTATGGCCAGCAAAATCCTAATGGACTTCAGCATCGCGACTGGCGAAAAGGTTTCCTCATAGTCAACACCTTGCCTTTGAGTGTATCCTTTTGCTACCAATCTAGCTTTATTGGTCGATACCTTTCCATCCACTCCAATTTTCTTTTTATAGATCCACTTGCAGCCTATAGGAACAATTCCATTGGGCGGATCTACCAAGGTCCATACCTTGTTGGAGTACATGGAGTCCATTTCGGATTTCATGGCAGTTAGCCAATGTCCCATGTCCGCATCCGATACGGCCTCTTTGTATGTTCTTGGATCTTGTCCAAGATCAACATGATCTTCATCATTTTCGAGGAGGAATAACCTATCCGGCATTTTCCGAACTCTTTCGGATCTACGTACCGTAGGTTCATGAGGTATATTAATGGTTTGTTGTATTGGTTCGATTACTTGTTCTTGCGTTTGAACTTCACTTTGTGGTTCTTGAACTACTTCAAGTTCTATCATGCTGCCCTTTCTATCGGATAGAAACTCCCTTTCCAAAAAGGTGGCATTTCTCGAAACAAACGTCTTTGCTTCTTTGACATAATAAAACTCGTATCGCATTGAGTCTTCGGGATACCCTACAAAATAGCACAAGTCGGATTTACTATCCAACTTATCTCCCACTAACCGCTTCACATAAGCGGGACAACCCCATATCCTAATATGTTTGTAATTGGGTTTCCGGGAATGCCAAAGTTCATAAGGTGTGGATTTAACTGCTTTGGTGTTAACTCTATTCAGCAAATACGCGGCAGTACGGAGTGCATGACCCCACAAGTATGCCGGTAAGTTTGTGAACCCCATCATGGATCGAACCATATCTAATAAAGTTCGATTCCGACGTTCGGATACTCCATTAAGTTGAGGAGTTCCCGGTGGAGTCCATTGGGACTGTATCCCATTTTCTTTTAGATAGTCAATGAACTCGATGCTCAAGTATTCTCCACCACGATCGGATCGCAGCTTCTTAATACTTCGTCCGAGTTGATTTTCTACTTCATGTCTAAAATCTTTGAACTTTTCAAATGTTTCAGACTTGTACTTCATCAAGTACACATACCCATACCTAGAATAATCGTCGGTAAAGGTGGCGAAGTAGTTATATCCACCCTTCGCACTAACACTTAGTGGACCACATACGTCTGTATGGATCAAATCCAAAAGACCCTCGGCTCGTTCCATTTTCCCTTTGTAGGGTGATTTGGTCATTTTCCCTTTAAGGCAAGATTCACAAGTTTGTAGTGATTTCACGTCCTCCAAAGAGAACAATCCTTCACTAACAAAATCGTTCATCCTTCTTAAAGAGACATGACCTAATCTAGCGTGCCAAAGTTGTGCGGGGTTTTGATCTATTCCTTACGTTTTGCTGATATAACATTAATAGGTATTTCATTTGGATTTAGTTCATACAAGTTGTTTAATAGTCGTCCTTTGCAAATTAAATTCTCATTCTTTTGTATAATGCAAATCGAATTTCCAAAAACAAAAGTAAAACCTTCAATATCTAATACAGGAATAGAAATAAGGTTTCTAATGAGCGACGGAACAAATAAACAATCGTTCAAAACAATAGGAAAACTAGAATCCAAAACATTTAAGTAAATTGTGCCAATGGCTTCAGCAGCAACTCTTGCTCCATTCCCCATCCTTAGGTAGGTCTCACCCGCTCTAAGTCTTCGACTTCTTGTCATTAGCTGCAAATCATTGCACAAATGTGAGCCACAGCCCGTATCCAATACCCAAGAAGAAGAGTTGACAGACAAATTTACGTCAATGAAATACGTACCCTTTTCAGAACCTTTCTGCTTTAGGTAAGCCTTGCAGTTGCGGCGCCAATGTCCTTTCTTTCCACAGTGATGGCAAGCATCATCAACTTGTTTGCTAACCTTTGCTTTGGGGCCCCCACTACCTTCACCCACTTCGAACTTGCTGTTTGGGAAGGGAACTCTTTCCTTTCTCTTCTTTTGGAAAGAACTCTTCTTTCCAGAAGTAGCAGCAATGAGAACAGACTTCTCTTTCTTAATCGTGGACTCGAAGCTGACCAACATGTTCATTAACTCATCCAAGGGAGGATCTAGTTTGTTCATGTTGAAGTTCACTATGAACGATTCATAGGAACTAGGAAGAGACAACAGGATCAAATCCAACGAGAGCTCGGCCGGGAGGGTGACATCAAGATTCACTAGCTTTTCAAGGAGAGTGATCATTTTGAGACAGTGCTCGTGGACCGAAGTCCCTTCGCGCAGTCTCGCTGTGATCAACTCATTTGTAGCAGCGTACCTCGATGCCCTAATATTCTCACTATACATGCTATCGAGATGAGCCTTTATATCGAAAGCATGCAAGTGAGACTCATATTTCCTCGCAAGCGCGGGCTCCATGGCGGCTATCATATAGCACCTAGCATGAGTGTCATCTTTCTTCCAAACTTCATAAGTTTCCTTTTCAGCGTCAGTCGCTGTGGCAGGTATAGTGGCGGGAAGCCTCTCGTTCAAAACATAGAGACGCCCCTCAACAGTTAGCACAAGCTTAAGACTACGCAACCAATCTAGGTAATTAGGGCCATTGAGTTTATTGTCGAGGATTGACATTATGGGATTCTTAGACATAATTATCTGAGACATATAGAGAAGAGGATTATTAGAGATTCGCGTTAAATGATTGTTACAATTAAATGTTTGGACTTATGTTATTTAATTGTTCTCCCACTAATTTTATCGAGTTCCACTTCCCTCTAGTAGACAAACGAGAAAACTGATTTTTCTTAATGGGCTTTAGGTCCAATAGACAAATATAACCCGTAGTTAATCTAGCCCGATTATATTTGCCCAAAGGTAGATCACAATCAATCATATCCACAATATGACCCTAAATTAATTTTCCTCACACTTGATAATGACCTAAGTTAATCTCGCGAATATCAAAATCGTCGTGTGTCAAGTCTAACCTACCAATCAAAGATGCTCATAGAACTTGATTATGCCAAACTAATGCAGTCCCTAGTTAATCTAGCCGACCACGTTAATTCAACATAACCCTTTTCTATGGCTACCTTCATCGCTATGTCAATTGAATTACAGCTTACTCTACCACAGCACTCCCCGCTAACACGGCTTACTACACTATAGTAAAGGGCTACACATAATCCAATCGTTGGCAGAAGGAAAGAAATAACTCAACAGATTGGGTTTTTCTTTATAGCTTGAAATGATTCTTAATTAAATTAAGAATGAGAGATTTTATTAAAATGTTTTATCTCATCAGAAGGTTTGGATTGGTCTATGTGATTCCTACATCTATGTTCTCTAAAGGTATATGGAAGCGCATATTGTCCTAAGAGGAACATACGACCTAATTTCATAATTAATTACATTAATTAATTATCGAGTTTTCAAAATAATTATAGAACCTCAACTAGCATAAATCATTCATATAATGTTGAGGTACTACTAATTAAGTTGAATCATAATCAAAATTATGAATGTGTTCTATAAATTGAAATCAATTTAACAATTTAAATTAATTAATTAATATAACACCTATTTACTAAAATAGACGATTGTCGATCCAATTATCTAATTGGGATTAATTGAAAATAATTTTCCAAAAATTAAAATCAATTTGTTTTAAGTTTAATTTTAGAAATCTGAATTTTTTTTTTTTTTTTTTTTTTTCAGTGAACCGGTTCGGCCCAACCGGTCTGACCGGTTCGGACCGAAGCGGTCCGGTTCTGCCCGGTCCAGCTGACCCAAATCAGTGGGCCGGGTCAGTCGGACCGAGAACCGGTCTGACCGACCCGAATCCACGTGGATTCGGTCAACTAAATCGTGCACAACCATCGAACCGGCCGGTTCGACCGGTTCGATCCGAACAATTAAAAACCGATGTTTTAAAAATAATTTCAGATCCGATTTTCCAATTTTAAACAATTTTAAAGCTGGAAAAACTCTAAACAATATTTCAAAAATATTTTAAACTTACGAAAACTCCCAATTACATAATACGACAATCACTACTTTAATAAATCGAACATGCATAAAATCATAGCATATTAAACGACGCAATTAATTGCGCAACGAGCTCTGATACCACTGTTGGGTTTCGGGCACGTGTACGCAGCGGAAAACAAAAATTTAATGTGATTTAAACGACTTTAAAGCACACAAGCACATGCCCGACAAATTAAAATCAATTAATTGCGTACCTTTGCGCTTCCAGCGAAAATAAAAACAACATACATACGGCTGACTTCTCACTTTTCCGTTAATTTGGGGGCTTGCTGTTAGCTGTTCCATGGTACATTGCCACGTACTTGTCCCGATCGCTAATAGTTTCTCGGTGAGTTTGATGATGCTGTAGTTTTTTAGGATAAAAATGCAGAAATCGAAAACTATGTGTGTGATTTTTTTTAAATTTTTTTTTATGAGTGGATTATTGAAGTTATTGAATTATTGATAAAATGAGTTGAAATTGTTGGGATTGAATCGATCGATAAGGGGAAATGGAAATATTCTCTAATCTGTAGCTTTCGAATTAAGATAATCTCTACGCGATATATAATACATATATATATATATATTGTTCATTTTGCAACTAAGGGCCTCGAATTCACAAGAGTTGTATGTGTTCTTGAGAATAAAAAAAAATGTTATTTTAAGTAATGTGGATGAATCGGTTGTTATGGATATTTGTTGATTGCGTTTTCATTCTTTGCCTTCTGTATGAAAGTCGGGAAGTTTAAATGTAGTGAAGTGACCATGGGGTTGAAGGAATCAAGGGATATAGCAATTGAAGCACAATGCAAGATGTTATATTTTGCTTGTTCGACTTGCATGCGTGTTAATTGGTTTATGCACGTGGGCCTTGGTTTCGACGTCGAGTTTATTGTATTTAGTGCCCCTGCGTTATACCCACTGGCGGTATTTGGTACTGTATTTTTTGAATATTACTTTTGACCCCCCAAAGTTTTTGTAAATATGTGTCTTAGCCCTTTATTTTTTTTGTTTTTTCTCCATAATCTTATATAAATTATAGATAAATATATCATATTTAATATAAAATATAAAATAAGATGGTTAATATAAAATATAAAATAAGATGGTTAAAACTTGTATTATTTTAAATATCATTTATGAATATTATTTATGTTTGAATTTTTTTTATCAACGCCTTTAAAAAATAATTAGATGAGATCTGCCATGAATCTCCGATCCGAAATATTAAGTGCAATACATTATTAGAATAATTTGAATTAATTTAGAATTTTTTGTGATGATTAAAATATGATATAATTATAATATATATGATATTTTAATTAAAAAATAGTAATATAAACTTATTTTTTGCAATATTTTGTGAACCTAAATATTATGACTGCGAATAACCCCTTTAGAATGCTTCTTTTAGCACACAACGCCCCCAAATATTGAGTTTAGGGGGCAGTTTGCTATAAAAAAAAATTGAATCATAGGGGGGGTTCTTGCTATTTAATAACACGGGGAGTTTTTGAGCTATTAGAGAAAACACGGGGGTGTTGCATGCAATAAATCCTTCCTTCTTCAAATTTAGCTATACGACAAAATCTTGTTAATTTGCCTTAATACAGCTACCAACTCTTCATGGTATGTATGCCTTTAATTTACCCATTTTTATGGGATTTACTGAAAATTAGACCTAGAAATGCCGAGTGAATAAGATAAACGTGATGTCTCTGCTATTTTCATGCACGTGTTTTGAGATGATAATGCTCGTTTTACATTGTCGCGGGTACTTGAACATATTGTTGGATTTGGCACAGCAGGTGTTTTAAACATCTATTTCTCGGTCAACATGTGCATGGAGTTCGATTTTTGGTCGGTTTCGGTTTTGGTCTCAGGGTTTACGGTTCAGGTCGGTTTCGGTTTTGTAGATATTGTGAGTGGTACTGCATGCTAGTTATAGGAAACAATGTCACGGTGGATACCATATCAAGCGTTTTTGACCAACGATGAATCATCGGCTTTTGTCATGCTACCAAATGCAGTATTAAACTTGATAATTAGTAATATATCAAGGTCGATCAAATTTATCGAGCATTACTTAAGTGTACTAGAATATTTATTTCTTCATCCATATAAAGCTAATGCCACATAAATCTTGTTGCGGTCAAAATTGAACTCTGGTCAAAATTGAGAATGGTCAAAGGTCAACCGTGCTGCGGTTAGGGGTGACAACACCATGTGTTGGGCCTATTTAAGCATCAAAATCGACAATCCTTGGTGGTTAAAAAAGGACAAAATAAAATCCATTGACAAGATTTTGGTGAGTCATCAGGTGGTGCAACTTTCTCATCTCTGTCAATCCACATCATAAACATTGTTATGCCGACACTTTGTTCCATTTAAAACAAAAAATAAAATGTAAATTTAATCATCTTTACAATCTATATAATATATAAATTGAAACCCTCATAGTCTAGAATTACGACATGTGTCATCCATGTAGGCATCCTAATCATCAGCCATGTGTCACTATATATTACATATATAATCAAATTTGATTGGCAAGAATTCGTTATTTATGGCATCTTACTCATTACACATATGTAATAATTTATTTCTTTTTTTAATCACTCCATTAATGATCCCAAATTATTTTTTAATTTAGTGCAAAATTGCATAACTATTGCTCTGATTCTTAACCACTATTTTAATAAGGAAAGGAAGATGTTGTCTTACCAGCTTACCAATTATATTTTTTTTAGTATACCACTAAAATAAGCTAAATTAAGGAATCAATTATTATTTTAATCTAATATTTTTGTAATAATTTCTTTAAGGTTGCAATATAATTGTTATTAATCATTATTTATTTACATTTACATTATAATGCAAGATAATAATTAACCGACATTTCATATAGATAGAGTAATTTAAATATTAACTATATTTTTTTATTAATAAATTATAGTGATCATATATCTTTTAATATTAGTTATTATATAAAAAAATTTAATTAATGGATTACCAAAATTTACGCAATCAATAAACGGATTGCCAATCAATTAAAAGAGAATTTCAAATTTTATACATTTTTATTTCCAAATGGTTGTCAACCAATTTGCACCAACTACAATCAGTGACCGGATTTTGTGTCAATCATTTCTATTTTTAATCTTATCAAATTAATTTGAATTTATTCTAATTATGTTCAATTATGGTAAAAATATATATTTTGTAGGTACATATATCCGATTTTATTTATTTTAAACACATTTTTTATACCATCAATGTACTTTGACCGTATTTTGACACAGTTAGAATGAGTATTTTTTTAAGGAAAATTGATTAAATATTGCCGCCAATTGAAAATTTTGAAATTAGAATTCTTAAATTTTCCAACATGTATGCTTCATTGTGAAAACTATATAAACCCCTACATCGATATAATTTTCACTATCATTTACATCTACTCCACACTTTATAACAATGTATGGTAGTTCGTTTTTTTTCACTAGATTCTTATATTTGTTTTTTTTTTTTGTGCTCAATATTGTCTTTCAATATTCACGATTGCTACATGTTTTACCGCTATTTACCTGTTACGATTAGTATATTTATTGAGTTTTCATATTTTATTCTTTGTTTTTGTTCTGTTTGTAGCTTTGCATCACAATTGTTTGCACAATAAAGCATTTCGGTATACCCTACATTATAATTACACAATAATGATTCAATATTATATATATATTATTATATTTTTTTACAGTAGTTTTTAACGAGTATTTGAGCATTCCTTATCAGCCTTGACTTATCGTAAGTTTGTATTTCGTGATCGAACCAAGTTTTGACACATTGGTGTATTTCGTCTCCATCGAATCATCGATAGATTCTTTATCGTTGTAACTGTCGGAGCTGAATGTTTCGTGTATTGACACATTACATTACCAAAAATGTTAAATGTTAATATATATACTTAGTTATTTACAGGTATTATCATTTAGTTTCGAGCATTTCGGGTTCTTCCTCATCATTATCTTTCATTCTATTGCACCCCTGGCGCTTCACCGAATTCTTTATTAGAGTTACATAAAGCCTTAATTGTCATCAATGTATGTCGATTAAAGTAATGTATTAAAAAGTCATTAATGTCAATTAATGTATTATAATTTTTATTTATATTTAGTACGTAGTTCTATTTGTTTAAGTTTCCATATCTTTATGAAGTATTAATAATAAAAATAATTTTATCATTTGCGTACTATAATCTATCATTTTTGGTGTTGTTTATATCATTTTTTATATTATTATGTAATGTTATTAATTTGTTGATACAATTGTTTTCATTAGTTATCTTCACATGTTAATCAACCTTTTATATTCATTATATAATCGTTTGATGTAATAGAACAATAAATTCTCAGCATTCCTATTTATTTATTTATGATATTAAATGTAATTACAATTTTTTTTATTCAAAATTCGACTACATGATTTGTCATTATGTTTGTAGAACTAATTTAATTATATTTGAAATATTATGACAAAAGACATTTATTTTGTCATTATCGAATATTTCTTTATATCAAATCCTGTGAGTGAACTTATATGCTTTCTATTATGTAATCTTTACTTTTTATTAATTCAACAATCAATTTGCATTTTATTTCTTTGAAAATCATTTTTTTTTATTTTTTTTGTTGTCTTAATAAAGATTATGGATGAAGATATGAACAATTATACAATTGGGTGATTTCATAAATACCAAAGTCCACCACCTTCATACCACGTCTCCACAATACAGATTAGCATTACCATCAATATTATGATTATGATTAACATTAGCACTGGCATAAGCATATTAAGATTATGATTAACGTTAGCAGTAGGAATAATAGTACGATTATCTTTAGGATTATGATTATGATTAGGATTGGAAATATATACCATTAGCATTAGAATTCAGATCATCATCATCATCATATGATATATGATTAATATTACCACGAGCATTAACATTAGCATGAGCGTTAACATTAGCATGAGCATAAGCATGTATGATTATGATTAGCATTAACATTAGTCTTAGCATTAGCCTTGGCATTAGCATTAGCATATTAGTATTAGCATTAGCATATTACTATCAGTAGATTAGGATTAACAATAGCATTAGCATTAGCAAATTATGATTATGATTAGCATTAGGATTAGCATTAGAATTAGCATTAGCATTAGTGTTAGGATTATGATTAACATTAATATTAACATATTAGTATTAGTATATTGGTATAAGAATATTAGTATTAATATTACCATTATCATTATCATTATCATTATCATTAGTGTTAGTTTTAGTGTATTAGTATTAGTAATAGTAATTGTAATAATGTTATGATTAGTATTAGGATTAGGTTAATGATTATGATTAGTATGAAAATTAGGAATAGCATATTAGTATTAGCAGATTATGATTAGCATTAACATTAACATTAGAATATTATAATTAACATTAGCATTAGTATTAGGATTAGGATGAGCATTAAAATTAACATTATCATTATTATTATTATTATCATTAGCGTATTATTATTAGTAATAGTATTAGTAATAGAATTATGATTGGGATTATGATTTGAATTACGATTAGGATTAGTATTAAAATTAAGGTAATGATTGTGAATAGTATTAAGATTGTGATTATGATTAGTATCATGATTATGATTAGCATTAGAATACTATAGTTATCATTAGCATCAACATTAGGGTATTAGGATTATGATTGACATTATCATTAGCATTAGCATTACGATTAGGATTGGCAGTAGCATTAGAATTATGATTGGTATTAGGATTAAGATTATGGTTAGGATTTTCATTAGCATTAGTACTAGCATATTAGAATTAGGATTAACATTAACATTACACCCATTAACATAATAGTAATAGCAATACCATTAGCATTGTGATTAGAATTATGATTATGATTAGAAATAGAATTAGCATTAGAATTTAGATTAGTATTAGGAGTATGATTAGTAGTAACATCAGCATCATCATAATAGGATTATGATTAACATTTGCAGTAGCATTAGCATATATGATTATGATTAGCATTAGCATTACTCTTAGCATTAGCATTAACATTAACATTAGCATATTAGTATTAACATTACAATTAGTATTATTATTATTATCATTAGCGTATTAGTATTAGTATTAGTATTTGTAATAAGATTACGATTAGGATAAGGGTTAGATTAGGATTAGGATTATGATTAAGAATATAATCTTGATTAGGATTATGCTAATTAAGGATTGTGATTAGTATTAGAATTAGGATTATCATATTAGTATTATCATTAGTATATTATGGTTATGATTAGCATTAGCATTAAAAGATTATGATTATTATTAGCATTAGGATTAATATTAGGATTATGATTAACATTAGCATTAGAATATTAGTATTAGCATTAGCATATTAGTATTAGTATTAACATTAGCATTAGCATTAGAGGATTATGATTAGCATTAACATTATCATTAGCGTATTAGTATTAGTAATAGTATTTGGTAATGTCATGATTAGGATTATGATTATTATTAGGATTTGGCTAAGGATTATGATTAGTATTAAGATTATGATTAATATTGGAGTTAGCAGTAGCCTTAGCATTAACATTAGCCTTAGCATTAGCATTAGCATTAGCAATAGCAAGTTAGCATTATCATTAGTATATTAGTATTATAGGAGAGTATGATTTACACTAGCATTAGCATTAGGAGTATCATTAACATATTATTATTAGCATTGACATATAAGTATTAGTATTATCATTCTCGCATCATTATAAGTAATAGCGTTATAATTAGAATTATGATTAAGATTAGGTTAGGATTATGATTAGTATTAAGATTAGGCTAAGAATTATGATTAATATAATTAAGATTAGGATAAAAGTTAGCACTAGAACTGTTGATGTTTGATTAACTCTCTCCACCGTGTTTTCAATTCCTGTTTTGATCCATCCGTATACTTGCTCCATGTGTTAATGTCTGTCTATCTAACAAATAAAATATAATATTTATTCGTGTTTTAACTTTTAACATATTTTTAAAGTCAAACTTTTTTTCCAGCATGTGTTTGTAGTACGGTGGATTTTAAATCGAAACGGTATAGCAGCAAGTTAACTATATGGAGAAATAATTATTGAGCCGTTGTTGGAGAACGTACTTTTATGTCAAATTCATAATTATCGTATTTATCAGTAATCATATAGGTATTAGTTTTATTTTTATTTATGGCCCACAAACCTTTTAAATTTAATTTATTAATTGTAGGTAATTCAATTATGGAATTAATGCTGATTTATGGTAATTGATTTGTAGCGTATGATGGGTAGGATTTGTCTTCTGCCGTTACAAAAGAATCGTGGCCATCTTCTCTCGAAAATAGCAAAAACGACCATTTTGCTGGAAAAATGCGAAAATGAGTTTAACCATAATTATATTCGTTTCGCAGTATTAGAAACAACCCAACTGACACAATCATCATCAGATGTTTATATGAATTGATATGAAATTTCTAAAATTTTCCTAAAATAGCCACATTTGATTTCTATGAGTCGAAACAAAGTCGGATCACTGAAATCTGACGCGATTTATGAGCAAAGCTCATGATTTATGTTCGTCGGACCGTTTTGTTGGGGAAATGGTTGTTAACGTGCTATTAATACTCGAAAAAACTTAATGAACATGGATAACGACCATTTTGCAGAAAAAATGCGAAAATGAATTAAAACCTAATTCTAATATATCTCGAAATTTTACAAGTAACACAACAGACGAAATCTAAATCTTATGTTTCTTGATATGAATTTTCTAAGAATTTCCTAAAGTAGTAAAATTTGATTTTTGGGAGTAGAAAAGGCGTCGGATCATCGAAATCTTACGCGATTCATGAGCTACGGCCATGAGTTTCATTAGTCTGGCCGTTTGATTGGGGTAGTGTTGTTAACGTGCAATTAAAACTAAATAAACCTTAATAAGTTGGGGAAAACGTCAATTTTGCTGGAAAAATGTGTTGAACCAAACCCAACTAACACAATCATCATCATATGCTTATATGAATTGATATGAAATTTCTATAAAACCTTATAAACCGGGATAACGGCCATTTTGTAGAAAAATGCGAAAATGAGTTAAAACCTAATTCTAATGTATCTCGGAGAATTAAGTAACACAAATGACGGTATCCTCATCTGAAACTTCTATAAATTAATATGAATTTTCTAAGAATTTCCTGAAATAGTAAAATTTGATATTTGTGAGTCGAAAAGTTGTCGGATCACCGACATGAGTTTTGTTGGTCGGGTCGTTTGATTGAGATAGGGTTGTTCACGTGCAATTAAAACTAAACAATCGTTAATTAGTTAGGAAAAACAACCATTTTGCTTGAAAAATGCGAAAATGAGTTGAACTAAAATTATATTAGATTTTGCAATATTAGAAACAACACAACCGAGAGAATCATCATCGGATGTATATATGAATTGATATGAATTTTCTAAAAGTTTCCTAAAATAGCAAAATTTAATTTATATGAGCCGAAACGAAGTCGGATCACCGAAATCTGACGCGATTCATGAGCATAGCTCATGAATTTTGTTCGCCGGGCCGTTTTGCTGGGGAAAGGGTTGTTAAAGTGCTATTAATGCTAAAAAAAAACCTAATAAATTGGGATAACGACCTTTTTTGCAGAAAAAAATGTGAAAATGAGTTAAAACCTAATTCTAATGTATCTCGGAATTTTAGAAGAAACACAAATGACGGAATCCTCATCTGAAGTTTCTATGAACTGATATGAATTTTCTAAGAATTTCCAAAAATAGTAAAATTTGATATTTGTGAGTCGAAAGGCCGTCGGATCACCGAAATCTTACGCGATTCATGAGCAAAGCTCATGAGTTTGTTCTTTGAGCCGCTTTGCTTGGGAAAGGGTTGTTAACAAGCTATTAATGCTAAAAAAAACCCTAATAAATCGGGATAACGACCATTTTACAGAAAAATGCGAAAATGAGTTAAAACCTAATTCTATTTTATCTCGGACTTTTAGAAGTAACACAACAGACGGAATCTACATCTTATGTTTCTATGAATTGATATGAATTTTCTAAGAATTTCCTAAAATAGTAAAATTTGATTTTTGTGAGTAGAAAAGGCGTCGGATCACAGAAATCTTACGCGATTCATGAGCTACGGTCATGCGTTTCGTTTGTCAGGCTGTTTGCTTGGGATAGGATTGTTAACGTGCAATTAAAACTAAAAAAACCTTAATAAGTTGGGGAAAACGACAATTTTGCTGGATAAATGCATAAATGTGTTGAGCCAAAATTCTATTATATTTCGCAGTATAAGAAGCAACCCAACTGACACAATCTTCATCATATGTTTATATGAATTGATATGAAATTTCAAACACTTTTCTAAAATTGCGAAATTTAATTTATTTGAGTCGAAATGAAGTCGGATCACCGAAATCTGACGCGATTGATGAGCAATGCTCATGTTTATGTTCGAAGAGCCGTTTTGCTGGGAAAAAGGATTGTTAACATGCTATTAATACTCCAAAAAACCTAATAAACCGGTATAACGGTCATTTTGTAGAAAAATGCGAAAATGAGTTAAAACCTAATTCTAATGTATCTCGGAATTTGAGAAGTAACACAACTGACGGAATCCTCATTTGAAGTTTCTATGAATTGATATGATTTTTTTAAGAATTTCCTAAAATAATAAAATTTTATATTTGTGAGTCAAAAAGACGTCTGAAATCTTACACAATCATGAGCTACGGTCATGAGTTTGGTTGGTTGGGCTGTTTGCTTGGGATAGGGTTGTTAACGTACAATTAAAACTAAAAAAAAACCTTAATAAATTGGGAAAAACGACCATTTTGCTGGAAAAATGCATAAATGTGGTGAACCAAAATTCTGTTAGATTTCGCGATATTAATAAACACCCGATAATGACAGAATCATTATCGGGTACGGTTTATATGAATTGATATGAATTTTCTAAAAGTTTCCTAAAATAGTAAAATTTGATTTATATGAGTCGAAACGAAGTCGGATCACCGAAATTTGACGCGATTCATGAGCGAAGCTCATGAGTTTTGTTCGTCGAGCCATTTTGCTAGGGATAGGATCTCGGAATTTTAGAAGTAACAAAAACTGACGGAATCCTCATCTAAAGTTTCTATAAATTGATATGATATTTCTAAAAAAAATCCTAAAATAGTAAAATTTGATTTTTGTGAGTAGAAAAGGTGTCGGTCACCGAAATCTTACGTGATTCATGAGCTACGGTCATGAGTTTCGTTGGTCGGATCGTTTGCTTGGGATATGGTTGTTAACGTGCAATTAAAAAAAAACTTAATAAGTTGGAAAAAACGACCATTTTGTTGGAAAAATGCGAAAATGAGTTGAACCAAAATTCTATTAGATTTCGCAGTATAAGAAACAACCCAACTGGCACAAACATCATCAAATGTTTATAGAATCTACATAATATATCTGAAATCTGACGTGATTCATGAGCAAAGCTCATGAGTTTTGTACGTCGGGACATTTTGCTTGGGAAAGGGTTGTTAACGTGTTTATCATTGTATAACATATGCAGGTCAATTGCATTGTATTGGATTTATTGCATGCGTTTAGGGCAGTTGGTATCAAATAAAATAACAGTGATTGTTTGGATCAAATTCAAGATTTGAATGTTCATATGTTATTATGGTTGTACAAGTTTGGGACCAACGATATATTCGTTCTTACTGTGAGGAAATAAAAACCTTCGATGTGTAGTTTTTCATTTATTTCAGCTTATTTCATCACTTACACCATACAAATTAGTTTTTCATTTATTCCTTTATTACATATCAACAATTGATCTTACTATTTCGATAACCTTTTTGTTATTCAATATTTGTTTTACGATGAATACCCCGTGCATCGCACGGGTGTAGTACTAGTACTAAATAAAAATTAAATTGTAGTTATAATAGTTAATAATGATAATTACCAACCCTCATTAGGAGAGTTGGTACCTAGCCTTTACCAATAGGGTAAAGGTCTAGGGTTCGAGTCCCCCCTCCCCTACTCCCCTTGTAATGGACTTGAATTTACTCAAAAAAAAAAAAAAGTTAATAATGATAATTCAAATTAAGATATAAAATCTAGTACCTTCTTACTAGGGGTGTGAATGAGTGAGCTTGCCAATTTTGGCAGTCTTGAGCTCTAAATAATAATAATAATAATGATAATAATTTTATATATATATATAAGAAGCTTGCGAGTCGGCTTGCAAGCTGTCAGACAATATGAGCTCGAGTTTGAACTTTTGTCGAATGAACTCGTCGAGTTCACGAGCCGACTCTGTTCGTTTACCACCCGTACTCCTAACAATGTTCGTTTTATGTTGAAGTCGATGAATGTCATAAAATTGTACTCTATTATATATATTTGTGTGATTGTATGAAAAACTATAAATATGTACTCACAAGTGGAGCATGTACAAAACGGTCATTGTCCAATCGTAATCGTTTTCTTTTCATTTCTCCTTTTATATATAGACATTCCAAAACGGAGTTTGTTCAGGATGCGATTGACTACAGTGACGAAGCCATAATTTTATTACTTGTGAGGCCAAATATATAATAAAAATAAATTAACTAAACATTGGTGAGTTAGGACCAATATTGTAAACACCGTCAAATACACCCTTTTAATTTCTTCTCCAA
Organism: Erythranthe guttata; assembly: GCF_000504015.1. The sequence continues at coordinate 796,800 of NW_012192939.1, forward strand.
ACGTTGATTTTGCATCCAAACTAGTATTTTTCACCCATTATTCTTTCGTTTCCACAATTTTACCTATAAAAATACTAAGAGCACGAAAGTCGCGTATAAAGAATAAGAAGAACTAAGAAACGAGCAACGATCCCTATCAGAAAGTAATACTTTCTGAAATATAATGCAAATCATGCGCTCGAAAGCGCTCTTCGGACAAGCTAACCGAAAAAAAGACAGCATAATATTGACAAGAAACCCCAACATGAAAACACCCACGTAGAGATTCTATTTATATTCCTACCCCACAAATATTTTATCCTACTTTTTTATTATGTAACATTATTGCCAAGTCTTAAGAGTAGAGTCAAGACATAACAGTTTCCACAAGACTTTTGTTTAGCATCCAAACATAAATAAATGAATAAATAATTATAAACTCAATATTCATTTAATATTTCATATTTAAAGTGTATAGAATATCCTTGCAATTTTGCAAATTAAACTATTATTTATATATTAAAAAAATATTATTTAAAAAATTGGTGGGAAGTGACATGTCTGGGCCAGTTAGCAAATGGTTGTTGTCGATTCTCTTAAAATAATAATAAAAAAAATGTTGAGAGAATAATAATCATTCAAAATCATCCCCTAGTTTGGAATGTAATTAAATATGATAGGTACACTTAAAACATGAAAACATTATATATTGTATTTTTGCTTTTGTCTCTCTATAATTAGTTAGAGAGAAACAATATTTGGAGGTGATTAAAGTATTGTTTAACAAGAGTTAAATGGTATTTATCAGGAAATTAGATGATCAACCTGGTTATTTATAATGGGTGAATTTGAACCGTAAAACTACACATAATTACACACACCAACGTGTATGTTGAATAATCAGGTGTAACATCCAACTTCCTTTATTTATCTTATTTAACTATTTATATTTGAAATCTAATATTTTCAAAGTGACTTATATCTTAAAAATATAGCATATTTTCTTAAATGGTAGAAGACATAAATGTCAATCTTCACAAGCATTATTCTCCCTTAAAAAGTTAAAATAAAATAAAATAAAATAAAATAATAAAAAAAATAAAAAATAATGAAGAAAAAAACAAAGGCACCACTTATGTGGGGACAATAATCATACATATGAATTAATAGATCGAAACATGTCTTATAATATCTTCATCTTTGTCACTCCAAACTCCACTTCACCCCCTCTATATATGATAATTACAACCAATAATATTTTTTCAAGAATCCAAATAAAATAAAATTTAATAAAAAAAATAAAAATGCAAAGTGAAGATCAACAACAACATCCACAAGAGTGGTTGAGTCTAGGACTCGGCGGCGTAAAAAATCGACGACAAGAACTCAAAGAATCACAATCGCCAGAGCCGAAGATTTTCTCATGCAACTTCTGCATGCGGAAATTCTTCAGCTCGCAAGCGCTCGGTGGGCACCAAAACGCTCACAAGAGAGAGAGAGTTGCTTTTAGGGATTACCAACATTCACACATGGCGATTGTACGGCCTAGATCGCTCGGGGTTCAACCTCACTCCTTCTTGCAAAAATCAACGGCCACAATTGCAAGATTTAGCGAGGCTAATACTAGATTTGAGGTAGAAGAACCGTCGGAGGATTTTGTGTGGTATGGAAGCTTCCGGATCGATCGGCCGGTTCATCGGCAGAAGCCGTCGGATTCTTCGGATGTGCTCGACTTGAACCTCAAGCTCTAATAATCAGTTATGTATCTATCTATTCATCTGTTTATATATATATATATATATATATATATATATATATATATATATATATATATATATACCAATATTATTAACTAAAGTTTTATGCATGTATTCTATGAAATAATTTCCAATTTTAAGCAGTTGTTTACAAATATTTTTTATTTGCGAGAAAAATAAAAAATAATAATTAGCCATTAAAATATTGGGCTCGAGCTATTGAGTCTCTAATTGGATGAAAATATATGGACTCAAGCCCATTGGAATATGAAAATACGATACGATACATGAGTGGATTAATCGGCTCCGATTATTTATGAGCAAGGGGTAATTACAAGCACCCATGAGGTATGGTCAATTTACGAAAAAATTCCTCTTGTTTGGATAATTACATCTACCCCTCAACTATGACTTTTTCTTACACCTCCACTCTTATGGTGTCAAATTGAACATAATCATCCAGATTTGCATGGAATGTGCTCTAGTTTGTACACGTTTTGTGTACAAGTACAGTTTCTGATGTACCACAATCTGATATATATATATATACAAGCCAAAAACACATATTATGATCATCTTGCTTCAAAATATGGAGTTCGAATGGGATAAAGCGTACAAAAGTGATAATATTCCATATAATCTCGAAGATTCCACTAAATTTGAAAACGCAAGGGCGGACGTGTGAGAAGATTTATAGTTAAGAGGGGTATCTGTAATTACCCAAACAGAAGAAATTTTTTTGTAATTAACCATACCTCAAGAGGTGGTTGTAATTTACCTTTTTTTTATTTATTAATAATTTGAAGTTAAGTTCTTTTAAGTATTTTGTAATTACATCTGCAAAATTTTCGCTTACGAATCAATTGAGTCAACTAATCAATCGTTTAAGTCAATTGATTTATAACTGAGCCAACTAAGACAACTGAGTCGCATGATATAAATCAATTGATGCAACTCATTTTAAAAAAGTTGAGACAACTAATTTACAACTAAGTCAGATGAGATGGAGAAGAGTTGGATCAACGATTGAACGGTAGGTTGTAGGATTCGAGAAGATGATGTACTTATTTCAGGAGCCGCTCGCTTATCGCTAATTGTCATAGAACTTAGTATTGTGCTTTGATAAACTAATGAGCGAGTCAAGTGATTCATGGTAATTCAGATAATTTATTAATAGATAGGCATTAGTTATCGAAATGAACCCACATTTATGAGATTTAATGTATTTCTTAAATTTAAATTATCTCAAATACGATCTTATTCAATACACACCAAATGCGTGCTAGCATAATTAATCAAAACAATTATTTTGGTGAAACTTTCAATTCTGGCACTAAAAAATAACTTAGCTAGATTTGAAGATATTGCCTAGTCTAACTAGCAACTGTTTGGCGCCTTCAAAGAACTATAGTTAGGATTAGGTATCACATATTATCCATCTAACTTAGCAATACTTAGGCCTTGTTTGGTTGAGAAAATTATCATTATATTAACAATTTTATTGAATTTTATTTGATGTTTGACATCCTAATAACTTATTAGGTTGATTCGCCAATATTATGTTATTATGGCTTATTTTGCCATTTAGGCATATTTGTTATTAATATTCCAAGATCTAATAATATAATTGAGTTTTCATTAAGTTATTTAATCTTATCTTTTTTAATCTTATACTGACAACCAAACGAGGCCTAAAAATAATAATAAAAATAATAACGGGAGAGAGAAAAATAAGAAATTTTTTTTTTTTTTTTTTTTTTTTTTTTTTTTTTTTTTTTTTTAATAATACGTAATATAATAGAAACCCCCATTATGTTATGGGTTGATTACATGAAATATATATAGAGAAATATTGCAAGGTAATAGAGTTTGACTAGGTAACTAAATCCTAATTAATATAGGAAGAAGAATAGAATAAGAAGGCAGCGGCTAGGTTTTAGGCCATGGAGAAGAAGAAGAAGAAGAAGAAAAAGATAGAGAAGATACACCACCGAGAGAGGAAGAAAATTCGGTTTGGTGTCGCCGGCCATTGAGAAGAAGAGAAGCGGCGGCTAGGTTTTAGGCGTTTTAGGCCATGAAGAAGAAGAAGAAGAAGAAGAAGAAGAAGAAGAAGATAGGAAAAGATAGAAAAAGAAAGATATTAAGAGTACCACCACCGGGGGAGGGAGAGAATTGGGTGGTCACCGCCATGGAGAAGAAAGGCGGCTAGGTTTCACCGCCATGGAGAAGGAAGGCGGCTAGGTTAAAAAACCTAAACCTGGTGCTCTGATACCATATAGGAAGAATAGAATAGGAGAAAGAGAGAAATAATAATACGTAGAATAGAAACCCCCATTGTGTTATGGGTTGATTATATGGAATATATATAGAGAAATATTGCAAGGTAATAGAGTTTGACTAGGTAACTAAATCCTAACTAATCTAGGTAACCGAATCATACTAGAATCCTAATATTACAAGAGTTCTATAATATAATATTCTCAATATTCTCTAACAATTTCTATATAATAAAGATAAGAAAAGGTCAAGTTACAACGAAAAGAATTATAGTAACAAAGATAAAAATGCAAATTACGGCCAACCCCCTAAGGTAATGCTAAATTACGAAAAAACCACTCTTGTTTCGGTAATTATAGCCAACCCGCAACTATGTATTTTCTTACACGTCCACCTTTACGGTGCCAAATTACCTACTCCATAACGGGCTTTTTCGTACAAATAATACATAGTTGAGAGATAGTTGTAATTACCTAAACATAAAGAATTTTTTCTTAATTTAATTGTTACAATAACTACATAAGTTTGGCGC
>NW_012192939.1:801444-819827 GCF_000504015.1 Erythranthe guttata
CCTATGTTCACAAAAAACACATTTGGTCCCTCGTGTTACAATAATTTAACAGTACTTTTGGTCATTTTCATCAATTTAACGTTAATTCGTCAGTTAATGAACTGATGGGCACAAGCTTGATTCGGTTAGTACTATTGGAAAATTGACGGAAATGACTAAAATGTGTTGAATTTTTTAATTGTGAGGGATCAAATGTGTTTTTTATGAACATTGAGGACCAAATGTGACATCAGTGCAAACTTGAGGGATGAAAACTGTATTTTTCCCAATATTTATTATACTACTTAAAATACCTTTTGTATTTTACCTAAATGTGTATATATGGCTTAATCCCACTTAGCACCCTTAAAATGAAGCCTTTTGGCACTTTGCACCCTTAAAAAATAATAATTGCACTTTACACCTTCAAAACACAATAAATTATTCACAATATATCTTTAATTGAATAATAAAAGGATAAGTTATTTTTTTTATTGGGTTTACTTTGGGTGCAAAATAACAAATTAAATTGTTATTTCTTCAACCTCCAACCTAATTCGAGCACACAAAGTGCGAAAAAATTACAATCACACCGATAATTTTTTTTTTTTTGACATTTTCTTAGAAAATAAAATCTAAGTAAAATTTTATCACTGAATTATTCGATTGTTAGATATTTTATTGTAATTGGTGGAAATATTAAGTAGAAATATTTGGAATGAAATAACTTGATAACGAAATAGCTGAAGAATTTTTTTTCGTATTATATTTTTTGTGATAAAAAGTATAACGTTTAAATACAACTAAACATATTAAATTACCTTTACTAGCTTTAAAAACTCACGTGAGGTGCATTGTCCATGATAATTTGTGTTTCAAGAGTGCAAAATGCCAAAATAGTATATTTCAAGGGTGCAAAGTGGAATTAAGCCGTGTATATATATATATATATATATATACATGAAAATATGTTTATACTGAGCAGCTCTGGAACATCGAGTGGTGAGCCAAAGCTCATTCCTTATACCAAAGATGAATCCGATCGTCGTCTTCGTCTTTGCAGTCTTATCACTCCTATTTTAAATTTGTAAGTATACACTATATACAGGGGCGAGTCCACCCAAGGGCTAGGGTGGACTCAAGCCCCCCCTCACTTCAAAATTTTTCCCTACTATATATATATATATATATATTCCTTTTTTTTTTGTTTTTTTTTTGCCTACCCAATTATATTATTTTATCCACTTAGGGCTCGTTCGGTTTCCTATATTGGATTAGATTGGATTACATGAGATTAGATTAACTCTCTACTGACTAATTAATTAATTAGTTAGTAGCATGTTCGATTTCTTAGATTAGATTTTCTATTAAATTGTTAAAATCGGTTATTATATATGAATTGTCTATAAAACCACTTAGTTTACAATAATAAAATATGATTTTAAGGATAAAAGTGTTTTTTTCCTTTTTAGTCACCCCCTATTAAATTAATCTCAGGGGGAGGGGTGCTACTAATTTAATGAAATAGTAGCATCTAATAGCGGGCTTTGATTTTAGTAGCGGTTTCGAATAAGTGTGAATCTTGCCAACCGGACATGCTATTAGCCCCTACTATTTAGTCAGTAGAACCTTATAGCGGTAACCGAACGAGCCCTTACTTTTACTCTAGTTAAGTTCACTTATTCAAAGTCGTCTCACTTCTCAAAGCCCCCTTCATGTCTAACTTGTTTCGTCTTCTATTTCCCAACTTAGTTCTCGTTATTTGAAAAAGAAAAAAAAACTTTGTTCTATTGCATAGGCGCATTAATGGCGGTTAAATTGCTACCCACCGGCGATCGAACGTACACTGGCGATCAATTAACGTTTGATGTCTTTTCTTTCATCTTAAGAATATTAATTATAAGTCAATTGTGTAAATTTCATAATCGACTTGATATTCATGTTTCTTAGATTTTTATAGTAATTTAGGCAATGTTTGGAACCATTTCCATTTTGTTTTCATTGTTTCCCCAAAACAAATGAGATTTATTACACTTTTTAAATCATTTTTTCAAAACAATTTCAAAAGTTTCTCTCTCCTTCAGAAATGATGTGACTGCTACAGTAAAATGATTTGACTGCTACAGTAAAAAATGTCTTCACTAAAAAACAAATAAACATCACTTCATCTTTCATTTTTTTTCTTCAAAATACTTTTTTCTAACACCTTTAAACATGATTTGACTGCTATAGTGTATTTTGTCTCCTTCCAAAATACAAACAAACATTACTTTCATTCTCAAATTATTCCCCCAAAACATATTTACTCAAAATGAAATCAAAATAAGATCCAAAACGCTTCCAAACATTGCCTTAACTTTCGCGATTCGTTTTGGTATTATCTTACGAAAATAGAGAGAAAAAAAATTCAAATCAAATTTTCATCTTAAATTTCTTTGATAGCAAAAATTTTTTCGGGGCCTCTGCCCCCGAACCCCCGAATGTTTAAGCCCCCCCTCACAATTTTTTCTGGCCTCGCCACTGACTATATATACATGTATTATGAAAATATTCCTATTGTTTGCATAATTACATTATATCCCATAAAATATGCATCGTCTGACATTTTCACCCTTATATACGCTGTCAATAGTAATAGATACTTTCGATTCGAGGAATATTTCTTTGAAATTTTAATTTACCCATGTGAACTATTAGGGGTTAGGGGGTGTTCACTCGGTCGATAAACCGACCGGACCGTATCGAATCAAGAACTTGCTTCGTGCCAAATACCAAACCAAAAATTTGGTTCGGTATTCAGTATTTTTTTTAAATTCCAGTATTTGGTACCGTATACAATATTAATGTCTGGTATATTGTACCGTATCGAATACCTAAATATTTTAAAAAAAATCTTTTATTTTAAATCTTTTAGGGTTATAACAAATTATAAAATACTTGTTGATTGATAATTTTTTCCATTATTTGCATATTAGCCTCTATTGGTAATCATATTTTGTTTTTAGGGTCCATTATTGAAATTTGAACGTCAAATTCATGAATTATTTCGTAATTATTAACGTGTAAACTTATTCGTTTTCGTTGTTTCTTTTGCGCGGAAGGCACGTCAACGGACTCGACAAAGGAAAAACACTTATGTTCATGTATACAAAGCCCGAAATAAAAACCAAGGGCGGGATTATTGCACGAACCACCGCGACAAGCTTGTTCAAAACGAATCTTTTCAAAACCCGGCCCTATAACTCTAGCAACAATGTTCACACAAGCCCCATCGAAGCCATTCTATGTGGGGACCCATTCCAAAGCACCTACACTCAAATGTTGTGCGGACTTTATGAGCGCGAACGGATCCTCCGTGTAGGAACGTCGTTCGCCTACGGCCTAATCCGGATAATCAAGTTTCTCAAGAACCACTGGCGAGAATTGACCCACGATATCCGAACCGGGTCGCTCCATCCGAAAGTGTCCGACCCGTCGATCCGCGGATGCATGACCCGTGTAATCCGGCCCGACCCGGATTTGGCGGACTTGATCGCCCGGGAGTGCGCGGACGACAATTGTGAGGGAATTATCAAGAGAATTTGGCCGAACACGAAGTTTCTCGACGTGATTGTCACGGGAAATATGTCTCGATACATCCCGACTCTCGATTACTATAGCGGTGGGTTGCCTAAAGCGTCCACGATCTACGCGTCCTCGGAATGCTACTTCGGGCTCAATCTGGATCCCGTGTCCGATGGAGCATCCGAGATTTCGTACACCCTCATGCCAAACATGGCCTATTTCGAGTTCCTGCCACTCGTCGTCCGCGATCAACGGGAAGTACTCGTTGACCTAGTGGATGTTGAAATTGGCAAGGAATACGAGGTGGTGATCACCACATTTGCCGGTTTGTATCGATATCGGGGAGGTGACATCCTCCAAGTCACCGGATTCCATAATTCGGCGCCAAAATTCAAAATCATCGGGCGGAAAAACGTGGTGCTCAATATCGACTGGGAGAAGACAAGCGAGGTTGAACTGCAAGCAGCAGTTGAGAGTGCATCTCAACTGCTCCAAGAATTCAACACGAGTGTGGTTGAGTACACGAGCTTTGCGGACACGACAAAGATCCCGGGACACTACGTGATATATTGGGAATTACTATTACCGACGAAGGGCTATTCGGTCAATTTACCTAGCGACGGGGTCGTTCTAGAAAATTGTTGTCTAGCCATGGAGGAGTCGCTCAATCCGATGTACCGGCTACTACGGGTTGAAGGCTCGATCGGACCGTTGGAGATTCGATTAGTGAAAAGTGGTACATTTGAAGAGGTTATGAACCATGCAATCTCTAGGCCGGGTGCTTCCATTAGTCAATACAAGGTGCCTAGGTGTGTTAGCTCTAAACCAATAGTGGAACTTCTTGACTCGCGAGTTGTGTCGACTCATCTGAGTCCATCATTGCCGAAATGGAACTCGGAATTCGTAAAGTTTTGAAGTTTAAGTATTTGGTTTTCTTTAAGAAAATAAATAAATTGTAAGAGCAACTCCAACCCATTGTTATCAAATGGGGTTATCAAATACTCATTTGATAATCAGGATTATACTTTGATATCTCTATACAACTAGTGAACTCCGACCGCAAGTATCAAAAAACAATTATCAAACAAATTTATGATTATTTATATATTATTTATTTTTCAATCTATTTTAAATAACCATACAAACCGATTTTTCTGGTAAACTATCTTCAAAATCAATATTAATCAAGTTTTTACCTTTTCAATAGAAAAAAAAATTATATATAAATAGAGATTATTTTTTTCCGTGGAACTTTGTTGAAGATCTAGAGAAAGAAAAAAAAAATGTTGAAAACGTAGAAAATTTAATTTTATTCTGTTGAGATTTTTTTTCCAGTGGAAATTTGTTGAAGTTGTAGAAAATTTAATTTTTACGTATAGGAAAGAAAACTCAATTATGTTGAGGTTTTTCTTTTTTCACGCGCTCCTATTTTTTAGGAGAATATTTGATAACTATTTATTTGGGATGTATTTTTACTCCCCGAAGGATGAGTTATCAAAATAGAACCCTATTTTAATAACCCCATTGGAGGAGATAATTTTTAAAATTGGGGAGTCAAATGGAGGTTAAGTGATTTGATAACCCATTTAATAACCCGGTTGGAGTTGCTCTAATAAAGTGATCGTTAGATGATATAGCAAATATCTCTTGAACTATCTATCCCAAGTAAAATAATAAGATTACCACATGTTTCTTTTTTAATAAAACCTTTATTTATTTTAATTTTCTTCTAATTCGAGTTTGTTGTGAATAAATAGGATAAAATAGCACTTATGCCCCTGTGGTTTGACATTTTTGCACATGATCCCCTTATACTTTAATATGAGCACATAATCATCTGCTTGTATTAATTTTTTTGTCTTACTAATTAGCATGATTATTTGTCAAATGGAATGCCAACAAGGGTGTTATGTGCGTATATTAAAAGTATAAGGGGATCACGTGTGAAAAGATGAAACCACACGGGGCTTAAATGTTATTTACCGTAATAAATATTTATAATTATAGATAGACCCCCTAAAAAATTGGGGTCTGCCTATTGGGCCAGCTTTAAAAAGAGTAGCCCACGTACAAGCCGGATAAACAAATTCACAGGCCTTCAATTTATTTTCCTTTTCTTTTTTCTTTTTTCTTTTTTGTTTTTTCTTTCTTTATTTATTTATTTATTTATTTTACACGTGGCATACATTTTTCAAATGCATCAGATGATTTTGTACTAGATTTACATAAATAATCACCCGTTAAGCACACAAATATATATGGTAATATTAATTACAAATGCCTCTTCGAACAATTTCTTTATCTCACAATTACATTCTCATGGAGTTATGAGTAACTGAATTTTGAATTTCCAAATCTATTCTCAGGGGGTAAATGTAACATATCCACACAGATGTAGCTGTAATATTTTTTTCTTACCTCAAGGAGTACGCGTAATTTATCCAAATATAGTTTAAACAATTCATTCATTCAGTTAGAGTTTATAACGGGCTATTAATTTTAAGAAGATATCTGCAATAATACAAATGCCACATAATTTGTAAATATCCCTAATTTGCCCTTCAATCAATTATCAAATGGACCAACTACTTTTTGTGATAGGTAATTGACCCACAATGTATAGTCATTAATCAGATAATGAATTTTATTTAAGAACCACAAAACAAATTGATTGAATTTTGAGATAGAGACTAAACAAATTGATTGACAAATCGTATCTGCCAAATTCCATACTATAGCAAACGTACTCACCATGTTAGTTGTTCTAATTTTGATTTAATTGCAAACCCTTTTTTGTGTTATTATTAATATTGATAAATAAAATAATTTATTATTTATTATTATTAATTAATAGAATAAAATTACATGGTGGAAAATATGGAGAGTAGTATACAAGAACAACAACAAAAGTACAAACGGCGGAACATGTTCAATTGTCAAATGATGTTCGCCCAATTATTATTATCCGACAGAAAGACAATTTTGACTAGTCAACTCTTATTTTCTCTTTTACCAGATTTTCCAATTTGCAATTATATTTTAAATTAATATATTATATATTATATGGAAGATATGACGTAGACACCTCATTTCAACTAACATGCATATACTTGTTATTTTCAATTCAAAAACCAATTTAATAATTAGTCGAACTTTATAAGTTTTCTTTTTTAAATAATATGGATCCGTTTATAAGTTTTGCTTATGGGTGTAAATGAGCAGAGTCTGCACCTGTTTTAACGAGTTCAAGCTCAAATTCATCGAATACTTTTTTTGGTCTCGAGCTCGAGGTCATTTGGATTTTGTTTTTCTAACTTATTTATATTATTCATTTTTAATTATTAAAAAAGATATTTATATTATAATGAATGAATTAAGAGATGAATAATTAATATTTATTTTTTAAAATTTGTATATGCACCTTTTATATTATTATTATTATTATTATTATTATTATTATTATTATTATTATTATTATTATTATTATTATTATTATTATTATTATTATTATTATTATTATTATTATTATTATTATTATTATTATTATAGTTTATATTATTATATATTATTTTAATTATAAATGATATACAAAAAAAGTAAAATGAAAATAAAAGGTAGGCTCGCGAGCCAGCTCGTGACCTGACGAACAACTAAGAAAAAATTTCAAGTTCAGCTCGTCAGAAAGTTCGTGCCCGAGTGCGAGTTCGAGTTTTCTTCGAGCCAACTCATTGAGCTCACGAGCCGGCTCAGCTCATTTATACCCCTAGTTCTGCTTGCAACCGCGTAATTTCGCCGATATATGTATAAAAATAAACTAAACAAAATACGTGGAGTTTAAGATCGAATCGAGCTACCTTATGTTTGTTTATACAATAAAACCAAGAAGTTGCATAACAATAACTTGTCTTTTTCATTGCAACTTGAAAAGGGATGTCTCATAAAAAAAAATATGTCTTGTTTTTCTTGTCTTCTTTTCTTTGTACTTAAGCGCGTTTATTAAGCCCCTAAACAATGGACAATTAGGGCCTTAAGCTATTCTCTAATCACAGATTAATTAAGACATATGGTGGCCAAATCTCAGTACCTTTTATAATGTTTAATTCACTATATACTAATACATGTTGATGTTGTTATGTGGAGTGTTTATAGAATATGTTCTAAACATGTGTTCTTTTATGTTAATATAGTCTTCCATTATAAATTTATAGATGTAGTTTAATTATATATAAATTTGTTAACGAGCGGAGTCAGAATTTTAAATTTATAGGGTCAAATGCATTAAAAAACTTTTATGAAGGGGTGATAATACAGATTATACGCTAGGGATTTAAGAACTGTTGGGGGCCATGGCCTCCTCTGGTCGTATACTGGCTCCGCTACTGAGTTTGTCGATAATTAAGAATGAAAGTTATGTATTATTTTAGGACTGATGTTAAAGGGTAATTCAGATTATTTTACTCTAAAAAGTATTTTATTTAATTAATTACTTTAATTTATGAATCTACTGACATGATTAATAATTTAATACACATGCATAAGATATTAACAAATAGTAGGAAATGGAATATTATAAACATCTAAATTCGATCGAGTATTAATAAAATAAAATAAAAAATCTATTTTAAGATCCAACACATGATTTCCAAAAAAATTGTGTCTAGATACGAGATCATGCAATGATTCTCAATTTGTAGTTTAAGTTAAAAAAAAGGGTTAATAAGATATAACCCCCTCATTAGAAAAAATATTAAGACTAACCACCTTACAATATTTTTAATGGGTCAAACCCCCTCATAAATGTCAATTACTGAACTACCCCTATAATTTGTAATAGCAAAGACCCCCCCCCACCGTTTTCCCTAAAAGCTGCATATCTTCAACCATTTTCTTCAATATAATTTCTCTCTCATTTCTGTTGGTTTGCTATATTTATGCCGAGAAAATCGCCCAAAAAACAAACTGCAATATATATCGGATCTTTTCCCCTTTCGGACATTGCCTTAGTTTGCTACATATCTTCAGAGAAAAAAAAAACCAGAATACCATTATTGTAAAATTCGTTCAGCAACACAGGTTGACAAACAATGGTGAAGAACGGCAAGAAGAAGAACAGGTAGTTTCCTATACACCCATCTCTATCACCGACTTCTATTAACCTAATTTTGTGCATTTACCCCATAATTTCTCTTTCTGACACCATTATCAGCGACTCCGGACGACAAATCGAAGACTCCTACAGATCCGTATGCAACAGTACGCGACGACCATATGCGACGGTTCGGAATTCTTCCATGGTTGATTATTCAAAAATGGAGTTTGTAAACAAGCTTGTTTTTTAGATCTACAGATCTATAGTCGCACTATTTGTTGACTCATAAATATTTGTTTCGTATGAAATTTGTTTTATCAGAGTCCACAACAAAGAAGAGATCATTGTTGTCGAAAAACTTAAAAATTTACAGTCATATATCCGAGTCAACTATAAAATCGGATAGTTCACTATATTTTTTCCAGAGTCAACTATAAAAATTAGATAGTTAACTATAATTTTTACGATGTCAACTATAAAAAATTGGTAGTTAACTATATTGTTGCCAGAGTCAACTATAAAATAAGATAGTTCACTATGTTTTTTCCAGAGTCAACTATAAAAATTAGATAGTTAACTATAATTTTTACGATGTCAACTATAAAAAAATGGTAGTTAACTATATTGTTGCCATAGTCAACTACAAAAATTGGATAGTCAACTACAATTGTTCCGATGTCAACTATACAAAATTGGTAGTCAACTATAGTTTTCCATTAATTCATTATATTATATTTCAATTTAAGATACTATGGTGTTATAAAATGAGATGAGATGTAGAAGAAAATATAAAGTATTGAGAAGATATAGAGAAACTAAAGAGAAAAAATGTAACAGACGGGAACAGAGGAAATGAGGGAAGAGAAAGGAGAGAGAGAAGAGAGAAAGGAGAGAGAGGAGAGGAAATTGTGGAAGAGAGAGAATAGAGAGAAGAGAGGAGAGAGGAGAGAGAAGAGAGGAAATTGTGGAAGAGAGAGAAGAGAGGAGAGAGGAGAAAGAACGGGAACAGAGGAAATGAGGGAAGAGAGAGGAGAGAGGAGAAAGAACGGGAACAGAGGAAATGAGGGAAGAGAAAGAAGAGAGAGAGAAGAGAGAGAGGAGAGAGAAGAGAGGAAATTGTGGAAGAGAGAGAATAGAGAGAAGAGACGAGAGAGGAGAGAGAAGAGAGGAAATTGTGGAAGAGAGAGGAGAGAGGAGAGAGAAGAGAGGAAATTGTGGAAGAGAGAGGAGAGAGGAGAGAGAAGAAAAATAATAAATGAATAACACGTCAAAAATGACGGTTGAGAAGAGAGGGGGAAGAGAGAGAAAGAGTGGGGGAAGAAATGACAAAATTGGAATAATAAACACGTGAGGGGGGTCTCACAATTCCTAATGTTAATTTTAGATTTCTTTACAAATGGTAAATATTAAAATGGGCCTGGACTCTATTATTTTGTGTACTGAGGGGGTTATCCCTCATTTTCCCTAAAAAAAATAGGTATGATTTTTAGTTTCTACATTGAGTTAAATACATAAGAATAATATATTACGAGCGTAACAAACAGTGACGGAGCCAGCATAGGGTCACAGGGGCCATAGCCCCCTCATTATTACTGAATTTTTTTTTTCTTCCCCGAATCTAAAATTCTGGCTCTACTAAAGATATTACGTTTACGAGTTTCGACTAGCTATTTTTTTTTTAACAAAGTAACTAAATTTATTTTCGATGACGAATTTTCATTAGTTATTCCTTCCGATATTTTTTATAAAAATTTGGATGAGGGGAATTGTTGCACCTCAATTAAATAAACAATACAAAAATTTAATAAGATGAATGCATAATTGTTAAATTTATAAATAATTAAGAGAAAGTGAGTTATTCATAGCACCTACTTAAATAGGCTTTAAATGTGAATGTTGGATTAATGTATCTAATTTTCTTTGTGGAAACGCATTTAAGCATTCATTATCTTATTAATTGCAAGGCTGAAATATACTATTTTGGCCCCTAAAAGTGTACTCCTCGTACCAAACGCGCCACTAAATAAATTTTTGTACCATTTTAGTCCTCCCCTGTAGTGAGAATTGGCATTTATAACCTTAACCCACAATTTTCCTATATTTATTTTTGGGAAATTACACCAGCACCACTGAGATATGTTAAAATAACTTTAAGGTCCCTATAATATTAGTAATTACAATCACCCCTAATATTTAACCTTTTTTTTTTACTTTTCACAAATTGCATTTTCTTTAGGTTGTCGTTATTTTTCCCTACATCCATTTACTCACTTCTCATCCTTTTCCCACAATCACATTTAGGGGTGAAAATTATAAAGGAATTTTTGAATTTCGTCGGTTTTGATCCAAATACTTTACGAAAAAATATATTTTTCATTCTAAATTCTAAATTTTGAATTTTTGATCATTTTTGAGTATTCTAATGACTTGAATACATATTATATTTGTTTTTTTTTTTTATGTGATTTTGATTTCCAAAATTTTTATTTTTCGTGTGAAAGTCACTTATGATATCAATATTATTATGTATTTTATATTAAATGTGACTAAATATTCGAATTCCGTCAATTATGGCCCGAAAAAAGTCTGATTTTGTAATAAAAAAATTCCGTTCCAATTTCCTACATTTTCTTTCCGAAAATTTCCAATTTTTTTAGTTTTGGAATGAAATTGAAAGTAGTTATTCAATAAGATTGCCTTTTTCTTTCCTTTTCTTCTCAAAATGTTAATTTTAATTCGATTTACACACCTTATCACATTAGATAATCTATCGGCCATAGAAAAAAGTTGTAGAAAAACATTAAGAATATAAATATACATTAAATGGTGAAAGAAAAAAAGAGAGTAATGACTAAGGTATTAATGCAAATTACCAAGGGGTGAGTGCTATATGATATAAGTTCAGGGGTAGAAATGCTATAAAAAAATTGTTTGAAGGCGGGACTATTTGGTTTTTTTCTTTTTTGTTTTCCCGGCGGGGTGGTTGGTGTAAAGTAAAAAGTATTGTACCCTTATTGACATTTTGACCCCAGCGCGTGAGCTCAAACTCTTAACAGTTCAGAATCTCATCTCATCACTTTGATAAAACAGCAGCAGACTTTCTCTCTCTTCCTTTTTCTCTCTCTAGCTTAGCTAAATAACGCCACTCTTTACTCAAACGTTTTCCTCACTCCGCCATTTCTCTAACTAAAAAAAACCAACATACTTTCTCTCTCTAGAACAGCACTTTGCTTTGATGAAGAATTCAAAACCTTCGTGAGAAAAAAAATGACGACGGCGCCTATATCATGTAATCCTCGTTTCTATATCTAGTTATCGCATATAGATACATACAGAGCAGCCGCCATAGATTTTAGGAGCGAGCAGAAACTGCGTGATAGTTTTTTTCCCCTTATATATATATAGTGATTTTACACACAATTGCATATACGTACGTACATATATATATAAATATATATATCAGAAAAATAATGGAGAAACGGCAGGGCTTTTTCACGGCATTGAAGGAGGAGGTGGTGCGTGGGCTATCTCCGTCGAGGCCACGCGCCAGTAGTCCTGGTCGGAGCGCGTCGCCGATGGCGCGTCTGCTCCGACGGAAGAAGGCGGCGAGCGGAAACCACGGCGAGCCGCCGATATCGAGATCGAGCAGCCTCAGGGTGGTGGGGGAGACACTAACCCCGCTGATGGAAGGTCCGGATCCAGACGGCGGCGAAATCGGCGGGTCGAAACGCGTCGGGTCGGGTCTAGGGCAGTGGGTCCGGGGACAGCTGACCCGCAACCCTTCGCTGGCCGTGTACGAGAACGGCTACGGCGGGAACAGGACCTCCGATCTGAGGCTGCTCCTTGGGGTTTTGGGTGCGCCACTCGCTCCGGCGCACGTTAGCTCCACTGACCCTCTGCCTCATCTCAGTATCAAAGACACCCCCATTGTATGTATTAAACTTCCTTTCTCTCTCTATATACATGTATAAATTTATTTATTTTTTTGCTGAATTATATATGATTAGGGCTGTTTTAGGTGGATTTGATTGAGATTTAGTTTTAATTTGATTTTTGATGAATAAACCAATAACATGAATTTTATCTGAAAATAAAAAAAAAATTGAAGGAAAATTCATCGGCACAATACATACTGCAACAATACACAGCTGCTTCAGGGGGTCAAAAAGTACAGAACTCCATTAAAAATGCTTATGCAATGGGGAAGTTGAAAATGGTAGCATCGGAATTCGAAACTGCAACGAGGGTAGTGAAGAACAGAAATGCCGATAGAGCCGTTGAATCAGGTAGTTTTGTGCTGTGGCAGAAGAATCCAGATATGTGGTACGTTGAGCTGGCAGTTGGCGGAAGCAAAGTTCATGCCGGCTGCAACGGCAAGCTCGTCTGGCGGCACACACCGTGGCTCGGCCCGCACACCGCCAAGGGCCCCGTTCGACCCTTGAGACGTTCTCTTCAGGTTCGAAATCCATACGAAAAAAATTCCATTGTTGACTAGTTTTCTTGATCAATTATGTTTTTTTTTTTTGAAATTTACCGGTGGTGGAGCCATGATTTTTATCATTGTGTACATTTGGTATACTTGAAAATTATCAAAAAAAAAAAAAATGAGTTTATTGACTTTAGTACCCTTGTGTTGTGTCGAATTGCTAAAATAGTCCTCGTGTTAATACTATTAGCAAAACCCACCAGTAATGCATCATATTTAGCACATCCCCTAAATTTTCTTAATATATTTTGTTAATATATTTTTTTTAACAATTAGAGTAAATATAATGGTCTTGAATTCAGTAAATCCAATCTGTATATAAATGACCATGTTTCTTAGAACCAATGGGGGGGCGGGGGGCCGGACCCTGCCACATGCTCTTAGTTGTTTTTGGTTTTTTTGCCTAATTTACTCGGGCTTTTTTTCTTCGGATTTGACTAACATACTATGTTTTTTTTAGAAACAGTGGGGGGCCATGACCCCTCGTACTGCTACGCTGGCTCTTACATTGTTTTTTGACTACGCAGGGACTCGATCCGAGAACAACCGCGAGTATGTTTGCGAACGCAATTTGCATCGGCGAGAAGAAAATCAACGGTGAGGACTGCTTCATTCTCAAACTCTCCGCCGACAACAAAACCCTAAAATCACGGAGCGAACCACCGGCGGAAATCATACGCCACGTCCTCTTCGGCCACTTCAGCCAAAAATCGGGGCTTCTCGTCCACATGGAGGATTCCCATCTCACGCGCATTCAATCAAACGGTGGAGATGTCGTCTATTGGGAGACAACAACAAACTCCTTCCTACATGATTACAAACCCGTCGAAGGTGTGATGATCGCCCACTCGGGTCGTTCGATAGTGACCCTTTTTCGGTTCGGAGAGACCGCAATGAGCCACACGAGAACGAGAATGGAGGAATCTTGGAGCATCGATGAGGTGGCGTTCAATGTGCCGGGGCTCTCGGTTGAGTGCTTTATTCCGCCGTGCGATTTGGAAGACTGCGAATTCCCTCGAGAGGAGAAGGGTAAATCGGTAATTTCGGTTCCAGGGCGCAGAGCGAGAGTTGCGGTGGATAATGTGGTTTGGAAAGTTGAGATTTGACCCGAGTTAGGACTCGTCGATCTGATTTTACTAACCATGGTAGAAGTGATTGTTTATGTATGTATTATAGAGGCTAATTTAGTCATAGGTTTCCCTCTTGAGGAAAGTTTATGGTCTAATTGTAGAATCCAACTAAAAGTAGTTGGAGCTGATTTTTCCTAAGCAATTGGAGGTTAAACTATTTAGTTTACTTGTTTCTGTGATTTAAATAAAATCGGAAAATGTTCTTACTTGTTTTTGCATTTCGATTTCTTGTCGATTTTGGCCTCGTTCGGTTGCAACTATGAAATCTTAGTAACATGTGAGTGAGGGTGTAAATGAGCCGAGCCAGCTCGATGAGGCTCGACAAAAGCTAGAGTTTTTCGAGCTCGAGCCCATCATTAGTTGTTCATAGCTCATAAACCAGCTCACGAGCTTTTATATATATATATAACAATAACTATATTTATATATATATTTCAAAATTTTTTAATTCCATAACATTTTTTATATTATAAATAATTCTAATAAATTATAATATTATATTATGTTAAAAAAAATAACAATAAAATGAGCTCGAGCTTGAGGTTATCGACTTGAGCTAGATAGGAATTGAACATTTTTAACATCTCCAATAATAATTTAATTTGTTTTTATTTTGGGGAAACTACAGATAAATCCCTAATCCAAAACTCAAAACACAGATCAGTCCCTAGGTAGTTTCCCTAAGCAATTCAGTCCCTATTCACGCGTCTGACATGCAGATCAGTCCCTAATGTGAATTTTATATATTTTATTATATTATCTCTCTTCTTTTTCACTCTCACCCTTTTCTCTCTCCTCATTTTCTCTCTCTTCATTTTCTCTCTCTTCATCTTCTCTTTCTTTCTTCTCTTTCTTCATTTCTATCTGCTCTCTTTCTTCTCTATTTCTTCTCTCTTTCTCTCCTCAGGTTTCCTCTTTTTCCAAAGAAAATATCATTGTAAAACCCACCCACCCCACAATGGCTACAAATGATGTATCTAATGATGTACCCACTGTGATTCTTGGAAGTTGTCGATATAAGCATCTGATAATGAAGATGAGTGTGGTCGACATTGTCGTGATCCGCAAAGATGAAGCTAATTCGCGTGGAAAGAGGGTTCGCACCGATGGCTGGTAGGTCTCCATATTTTTCTGTACTGCTGAAATGCATTTCTTTATGGTCGTTAATTATTGTGATACATAGTATAAAATATGGCACGTAATAGTATCATGCTAATATAAATATGGTATGGACGTATGGTACTTACAGTACGTAATCGTTGTTCGTATAGTATGCGTGATTGGTAAATTTGGTACTGTTGGTGGGAAAACATAGTATCATATAATGGGGAAGATAATACGTAACCTTCATCTGAATAGTATGGGTGATAGGTAAATTTGGTACTGTTCGTGGGAAAACATAGTATAATATAATGGGGAAGACAGTACGTAACCATTATTCGGATACGTACAAGCAGGTATATCAATTCACGATTAACCCAATTCCCTCGTTTGATGAGGACTTTGACTTGTACGATGCGTGTAATGCTCCGCCCGATGTCTTTGTTAATGCAGCTGATTGAGAACTCGACCAGGACGTAGAAAGACAAAAAGAATTCATTCACAAGTGCAGTTCGGGTTTTACTGTTGCCCACACCATGGTTACTCCCATTGGTGTGAACCATTTGAAGTTGGGCAAACTTTTTCCAACTCAAATCGTGAAGAAAATGAAGCTACAAGTGCGTCGATGAACCAAGTCCATCGAGAAAGTGAAGTGACGAATTGCAATTCTGAAGGTGGAGTAGTTCATAGTTTGATAGTGTTGAATCTAGTAATATTTGCAGTCTACATGCTATGTAAAACCTATGTACTGTTGTTTAATTAGTGAACATAAGAGTACAATGTATAAGCTGGTAAAGTTAGGGTTATTCGTGAATATAGTACACTTTGTACACATGTGAAGTACAAGTGATTCGTGACTATAGTACGCTTTGTTCACTGATAAAGTATATGTTTGTCATTCATATAGTATTGTTACACTCTATATATTATTGTCGGGCCAATGCATCCATATGATCGCATTTGAAGACACAACTCTTCAGTTTAAGACTATTAAGAATGAATGGAGACAATGTGGGAGTTGATCAATATCGATTATGGTAACAATTGAGGAAAATATTAGTTTTACACTTGAGCATTGTAGGCTTGTATGAATATATTGTATAGTATATGAGTATCATGTATGAAATTCAACATATTTATGGGATCTTGTATTCCAAACGCAACAATAATGCTCACCTACCTTAAAATAATCATCTAAAACATAATTTATGCATCTCCCGTACTTATTGATCATTAAAGCGTCAATGAAATTGGTACAATTCAATTCATCAAAAAATATGGTACGCTTTGTTCATCAAGTAAGTACAATGAATGCACATGTGAAGTACAAGTGATTCGTGACTATAGTACGCTTTGTTCACTGATAAAGTATATGTTTGTCATTCATATAGTATTGTTACACTCTATATATTATTTCCGGGCCAATGCATCCATATGATCGCATTTTAAGACACAACTCTTCAGTTTAAGACTATTAAGAATGAATGGAGACAGTGTGGGAGTTGATCAATATCGATTATGGTAACAATTGAGGAAAATATTAGTTTTATACTTGAGCATTATAGACTTGTATGAATATATTGTATAGTATATGAGTATCATGTATGAAATTCAACATATTTATGGGATCTTGTATTCCAAACGCAACAATAATGCTCACTTACCTTAAAATAATCATCTAAAACATAATTTATGCATCTCCCGTACTTATTGATCATTAAAGCGTCAATGAAATTGGTACAATTCAATTCATCAAAAAATATGGTACGCTTTGTTCATCAAGTAAGTACAATGAATACACATGTGAAGTACAAGTGATTCGTGACTATAGTACGCTTTGTTCACTGATAAAGTATATGTTTGCCATTCATATAGTATTGTTACACTCTATATATTATTGTTGGGCCAATGCATCCATATGATCGCATTTTAAGACACAACTCTTCAGTTTAAAACTATTAAGAATGAATAGGAACAATGTGGGAGTCGATCAACATCGATTATGGTAAGTTTTTCGTGAATACACATGTGAAGTACGCTTTGTTCATCAAGTAAGTACAAGTCTAGTGTTGACAAAGTATCTTCGAATAGACTAGAAAGTATTTGTTGCTCATTTTTATGGTACGCTTATATTCTTTATACAAACTAATTAATCGCAAAATAAAGTACCATGTGTTCAAAAGGTAAGTACATTTCATCGAAACATGTAGTACAATGTATACAATGGAAAAGTACGAGTAGAGCTAATCAATAGTATTATTAGCTCTACAACAAAAGGACAGATTGTTTATGGCACAAAAAACACATTCATCTATTTGAAAAGCGATCGGTGAGCACCTGCAGCCTATTGATAGCTTACTGCAATCTTCTTTTACATCAATTCCTGCAATTACATACACATAAAACTACAATTATAACAAATACAACGTACTATAAAGTTCAACTACTAGTACTTCCAGTAATTTCGTTCAATACCATCCAAATGCACTAGCAATACCATTGTTGCATATGACACATACTACACTACAATCAAACATTATACTATTCGAATGCACTAGCAATATCACTCAACAGCACTAGCAATACTATTGTGGCATATGACTTATACTACAGAACCACCAAACATTATACTTCAAGTACCCTGTGTCAATACATCTAAATGCACTATTAATACCATTACTGCGCATGACACATACTATAGAACCAGTACGAAAAATACAATAAGCCTCTTTCCCATATCATAAGAATAATACCCAAGAGAAAACTATTACAAAATCATGAAATTCGACAACAAATAAATGATCTTTGCAAACCCAAACAACAGAACAACAGATATTGGAACCGATTTAATGATTAGGGGAAACACCGAATAAAGTCGAGGCATAATACCCATGAGTGGATATGTTCAAAATCATGCAATTCTATAACAAATTAACCTTTTGCAAGCTCAAGCAACACCCAAATGGGTCTGTTTCCAATAAAATGAAAAAAAAAAAAAAAATCAAACCTTGTTGTTTACCATGCTTCACCATTG
>NW_012192939.1:839964-854612 GCF_000504015.1 Erythranthe guttata
CTATATCATACATTCCCAATAGCCCCAATAGTAATTAATCCATCTCTCGAGATTTATATTTAATTCCCAGTAATCCTATTTTTTTGTTTAAATGTATTAACAAATTATTTTCCACAATTCTCAAAAAAAAAATAAAAAAAAATATATATATTTTACACATATTTCACGTGTTAGTCGCCTTTCACTCTAAAACCTCCAGTAAAACCCCACGCCAAATACACTTCACAACCTCCAAATCCAAAATTCCATGGCCGCCGCCGCCACCACCGCCGCCGCAGTAACAAAAAACGGCCTTCTCAAAATCCACCGCCACCGCCACTCCCTCCGCTGTTCCTGGCAAAAAACACGCAGCCAACACTCCATACCCCATCCTCCGCCGCCACCGCCGGCGAGCATCGGCAATCAACTCCAACAAACCAGATGGTGCTCCCGCTTCCCACATTCCACCTCACAGAAAACCGCCACGGTAATATCATCTTCCATTCCCCACTCTCCTAACTCCGGCGTGATCGGCTGGTACTTGTCCATGATCAAGCACCGCCCAATCGCCACCAAAAGCATCACCTCCGCCCTCATTTACACCGCCGCCGATCTATCCTCTCAGGTAATTCGAAAATCAAATACCCCCATTTCCCCTCTTTTTTCCTTCTCGTAAGGGTATAAACGTAATTTACACAAATCGTTCAAATTTTTTTTTTTTTTTGGTGAAGACGATTACAGGGGGAGATTCAAATTCAGATTCAAACTCATCTGGCTATGATTTGGTGCGGACTTTGCGAATGGCTGGATACGGGATGTTAATAATAGGCCCTTCGTTGCATTACTGGTTCAATTTCGTATCTCGTGTTTTCCCGAAACGCGATCTCTTCTCCACTTTCACGAAAATGGTGTTAGGGCAGATGGTATATGGCCCTACTGTAACTGCATTGTTCTTCTCTCTCAATGCTGCTTTACAAGGTATGTTTAGAAAACACGAGATGCGATCTCATAAACTTCGTTCGTAGCTTATTGAACGAAAATATATGTTCAAACTTGGCTACTAAGTATGTTGAAGAAACTGCTTTTAACAAATCCAATTTAGTAGCTTGATTTGATTTTCAGCCGTATTCTGAGTAAATAGTATATATATATATATATATATGTATGTATGTGTGTGTGTGTGTGTGTGTGCGCGCGCGCGAGCGCGTTTCTTGGGTTGTTTTCATGAATCATGAGTTTATTGCACATTTAGTACTCGTGTGTTATATGGAATTGCTAAAAAAAATCCACGTGTTATAAATATCAGGAGTTTTTAGGGGTATTTTTGTCCAAAAAATGCATCATAGGAGGTTTTTACTAATATTTATAATAGGAGGTTTTTTTAGAAATTAAGCTAAACACAGGGGTATTGAATGCAATAATAAACCCTTGTTTTCATGTTCAATTTAAGGAATGGGAATATAATTGCAATATTTGCTGTTTAGCTGAACATTACTAATGTTTGAACATTGCCTTTTCATTTTGAGGAACTGAGTTTAATCAGTTATTTATTTATTTTTTCATTTTTTTTTTTTGCAATTTTCTTATTTTCATCCGAGATATAACTTGAGCTTATAATTCTCAGGTGAAAGTGGTTCCGAAATTATTGGTCGATTGAAACGTGATTTAGTACCTACACTGAAAAGTGGCGTTATGTACTGGCCGATATGCGATTTTGTGACGTTCAGATTCGTCCCCGTACATTTACAGGTGAGATAAATCGTATATTGCTTTCTCCATAAATGAAACTTTCGTAAATATTTTACGCATACAGAATTAGAAGAATGATTTTAATTTTTTTATAATGTGGATTTGATTTTTTTTTTTGGGCAGCCTTTGGTGAGCAACTCATTTTCATACCTATGGACGGTTTATCTAACTTACATGGCAAGCTTGTCGAAAGTTAGTACGAGTTGAGATCGTTTATCGACCACTAAACACACGCCACCTAGCATGGCATCTTCATTTTATCCCGTTAGAGTCGGGATTCGTTTTATTCACCAGAATTACATGATGTAACTAGCTTTTTTTTCTTTTCTTCCTTTTATTCTAATTATTGAAGTAATGACAATTTACATGGTGAAAAATTAACTGATCCGATTTCCGCCAATTCCAATACAAAATTTACTTAATTAAATCTTATTTGAACTCAATGATTGACGATCCAACGATAATAGATAACAGTACAATATCGAGAGATTTCGACCAAAAAAAATGAACATATATTTCAAAGATAGGAAAGCAGAGCCACATTCATTTTATTTGTTCTCTTGAAATACAACTACAAAAATAATAAACAATCTAGAAAGTATCTATCCACCCTCGAAATTGGAATACAACTACAAAAATAGTAAACAATCTAGAAAGTATATATCCACCCTCGGAAAAAAAGTAAAAGTCTATTGCACATAGTTGTAATAATAGACTATATGAGATGTTAAAACTACATCAAATGTGTAAAAAGAATTGCATGTGTAGTATATCAGTATATGTATGTGTTCCCTTTCTACCAACTAAAGTACCCGTTGACTCGTTTCTGCAGCCGATACTTCCGAAGAATAATACTACGCCAAAAATGGCTCAGTTTCATCCTATAAGTTACTCCCACATTCTCTAGTTTAATATAGGGTTTATTGCATTCAGACACCCCTCTTGATTTCTCTAATTGCTACAAAACTCCCAATGTTATTTTATCGGCAAAAACTCCCCTTTAATTCAAGTTTTTTAAGCAAACTACTCCCTAAAAACTCACTCTTTAGGAGATTGTATACTTAAAAAAAAAAAGAATTATAAAGGGTTTTTTTTGCTAATATTTATAAGACGAGGAGGATTTATATAATAAAGGGGTACTGGATGCAATAAACTCACTTGTTTTAATGTAAGTCATAAATTGCAGATCTTTTCGAGTTGAACCGACCGGTCTTCTCCAAGTATAGAAGGTTTCGACTCCACGGCAACACGAAAATCCACCATACTCGCGTAATTATTAACAAACTGTAATAAATTAGATTGCCTCCCAACACTGGCATTTCTTGATCCGGCAATACCAATACAACGCTCGATTATCCTCTTCATATACGAATCCAAACCACGGTTCAAACAATCGGCACCCTCCGAGGAAATCCCAATGCCTTCCGATTCCAAGTTCTTCTCCAAAACGCCCCTCAATGTTTCCGTTTCGGGCAATTCACCCCTATGTCTACAACTCCCGTAAAAAGAAACAGATTTACGAGGCTTGTTAAGAACCCCGAAAGGGGCTTCAATAGAACTCCATCTAATCACATTCGAGACTCCATTAACCTCTTCTTCGCCTTCTTCATCGATTCTTGAAAACGTTTCTTCAACCGTTAATGTACTAGGGCTTTTTCCAAACGGGCCAAGTGGGCTGGGGCGATCTCGTAGTTTCCTACTCAGAGGAGATTGCATGCAGTTCTTCTTGTAACTGTTTGGGAACTTAACTCCGATTTTTCGAGGGTTTTGAGGTGGGGTTTTGGCATGAGAAGCATTTTGAACAATGGATCGGATAAGTCGATTGTGGAGAGAGATGTTTTCCCGACCGATCGTTTCGATGCAGCATTTGTCGAAATCGCACTTGCTTAGTTTCAAATTCAAGAATCTGTTTAGGTTATTGAAGTACTTGTCGGCTCTTTGATGTCCGATTCTGTTGTAGATAACATCTCTGAGCTCTAATGTGTCGACACGCGTAAAATGCTCGTTGAACTTGGCTCCCATTCTTTCCTGTTTAAGCTCTGCTACACAATCAAATACCAGATCCAATTAGTACTTACTTAAATGCGTAAATATATCGTTTTTTTATTGATCAATCATCTATTCTACGAGTGGATCGGTGTTCAATTGAAGTCTGCAACAATTCTTTCTGTCCTATTAACAAGAAAAACAAAAATAAAGATTCAATTTTTACTGTTTAGGAAGTTGTACTAAGATTCAACTTTCAAAATCAAATAGTAAATAGACGACCCATCGAAAAATCAACTTCAGAAAATAAAAAAAATAAAAAATAAATCGGATAATTTTTATTTTTTTACAGTAATTGATCAATCAAACAAAAACCCAGAAACCAAAATGTAATAATCTAGAGAGAGAAAGCTCCACAGATACTCAGATAAACCCAATTCACGATTCGACGACGAACACACACAAATAAAAAAAATTAAAAAAAAATAAATAAATAAAAACAAAAATCCAGTAATTGAATTGAATAGTGAGATGGGATTTAAAGAAGGAAAGACGGGAATTCACCTGGGTTTTCGAAGAATAGGGTTTTCGAGCAGCGTGGATTTTGACTTGTTTGATCGGTGTGCTTAATTTTGTTTGTGAGTTGAATTTTGACTCTGAAGAAAAATCTAAATTAAGTGAGAGCCTGCTCTAAATTATCCTTTTTTGGTTAGTTATTAGTTTCACAAGTACGCTTTTCTTTCTCGTACTGAGGTTTGTTATACTTTTCTTTTATTTATTTTTGGAAGTCGTACTGAGGTTTGTTCTAGTTCGGGTAAGGCCGTGTTTGGATGACAAACAGCTTATTAGTGATGACCATGTAATTAAGCACTACTCAAAGGGAAGGGATATATATTTTGACTTTTTTTTTTCTTTTTTCTTTTTTCTTTTTTCTTTTTTTAATTTTAAGTAGTCAACTTTGGTTTAAACTATGGATAAGTTAGTTAAATATGATGAGTTTCAGAGTTTCAGTGGCGGATATAGCATACGGTCGTGGGGTTTCAACTCCGTTCGTTATTTCTCGAAATAATTTTTACTATTCTATATATGAATTAATTTACTTTTGAGCACTGTAATATTGTTGCGCCTCCCCTAACTTTTAATGTTAATCTAGTGTTCGCAACAACAATACTTTAGGTAGATGGGAATTATACTTTTTTTGCTGAATTCTCCGAGTTTGAGCTCCTATTAATCTAAATATAGAAATTCTAAGATCATTTCACGCAAGTTGGTACCTTTTTAAGAAGGTTTTTGTTACTAATGTGAACATCGATTTTTGGGAAATATCGTAATCAATCTAGTAAAATGGCGAGATACAACATATGGTCATTGGGTTACAATTGCGTTGTTTCTCAATATTTGTAGTTTTTTATATGGAAAATTATTCAGTTTCGAGTACCATACTATTGTCGGTCCCCCCTAATTTTTATTGTAAATCTAGTGCTCGCGACAACAATATTTTAGGGAGACGAATATTATAAACTTTCTCGTGAATACTCCGAGTTTGAGCTCCTATTAACCTAAATATAGAAATTCTAAAAGTGATTTAACTTTTTTTTTTGATCAACTAAAAGTGATTAACTCAAGTTGGTACCTTTATATAAGAAGGTTTTTGGTACTAACACGAACTTCGGTTTTCGGGAAATATCATAATCATCTAATAAAAAGGGTTTCCATTTGAAGTCCGATCGATTCTAACAATTGATTGTTACTTTTGTATGGAAGATTGAGACGTTAGAACTACTCACGATTCTCGAATATATTTATTTTCGTAGATTGTTAAACAGGTTATTTCTACTATTTATAATAATTTATAATACTATTAGGAATTCTCTTAAGTGGTTCGGAACCCCTTGGCAACGGGGTCGGGTGAGTGATTATGGGTTCGAATCCTTTCGAGTAATTACCAAAATACCAAAACAATCGGCAAAGGTTATATTCATATGCAACTTTGTCCACCATACATTAAAAAAAAAAAAAGACCGTAAAAATTCATAGAACAGGTTGAATCAGTCCATCGATCGAAATGGAGGCGGTTGACCAAATTTTAATAAATACGCAGTTTCATAAGCAGGGCGCAGAGGCACAATCGCTTGAACATCGAGATAAGCATCACATGAGAAACACCACACCGAAAGATCACTGTTTCGAGTAAACAAAAAATAATCAGAACAAAAAGAAGAAAAAAAACCCGTAAAGGAAAATCGAGAAACAATATTATAATTCATTACCTGTAGCTAAGAGCCAAGTTATGTTGTTGGTGTTGATAATGCTGTAGCATGTGCTTGTTCACAAAACGGCTGCACAGAACTTCTTTACAGCACAAGCACAACCAATTCTCCTTTGGATGTTCACACCTTCGTTGCGTAACCACAGTAAATTTGTAAATCGAACGAAGAAAAATGCGAAAAACTCACAAAATTGAATAAAAATCAAGAAAACTTTTCAAACTCAAGGGTCGAAATGAACGGATAGCACGGAACACCAGTTGTTTAGAAAATGTTCGTCTTAACTTACATTCGAAAACACTGCGGAAACTACATCGGAAAATATTAAAAAGAGACGGATTGAAAAAAGGTCGAAACTTGAAACGAAGATTTTGATAGTGATCTCGTTTCCCCATATTTACATGTGCATACACCACTGGATTTAGATCAACAACTATAACTTGAGCTAACCAATTTCTCTATTCTCTAATCTTCTATTAATTGTACAAATTCCATAATTAAAAATTAAAAAAATCCAATATTAATTAAAATTGCTCATTCACATAGCAAGCAAAATGTGATCTTTGAAGTGATTTTTTGCCTTTACCGCTGAATATTAATTCACACCATTTACTAATCTACCAAATTGTTAACAAGTAAACTGAAATGTGAAAATCCCTCAAAAAAAAAGAAGAGAGATTTAGGGTTTAGGGTTTCGTCAAAATCACTGATCGACCACACTGTAATTCAATAATTCTAATTTTATTTATTTTTAAATAAAACCAACATCGATGAATGCCATTGTTGTGAACGAAGAGTAGTCATAAGAAAGAGTACCTGCTGCAAGATGTGTTGGGTGTTGGGATGTGAATCAGATCGGGCGACAATGAATCCAAATGGTCGCAGTGTGTTCGGGCCTCGACCCAGCCCGATTCGGATCCGTCTAATATCAATTCATCGTCTTCGCGGTTGATCTTCTGCATAGAGGACGATGAAGAAGAAGAAGCGTTTTTCGCCATTGATGGACTCTGGTTCAGTGAAATTTCAATTAATTCACATTTCACATTACATTATGTAGATTAAAAGACACTTATACCCTTACACTAAAATCTTTAATTACCATTTCCGTCTCAGAATTACATATTATAGGGAAAATTACACTTTTCACCCCTTAAGTTTGCATCAATTTCACATTTGGCCCTCTTGTTCAGAAAAATGACATTTTGTTTCAATAATTTAACATTTTTGGTCATTTCCGTCATTTTACCATTAACTCGCAGTGATGGGCACACGCTTAAGGGATGAAAATTTTATTTTTCTCCGTGTCTGTTTTCCCTATTTCCCCGTGTCCGTGCTACATAGTATAACTCATGACTTGCATTAATTTCTTCTAAGTTGTGGTGTACATTAATTTTAGGGCAAATTACGACCACCCCATGAGTTATGGTCAAATTACGAAATCCTCCTGTTTGGGTAATTACAGTAGCCTCCTCAATTATGTATTGTGTTACGAAAAAATCCCTCCAAATGTAAATTTAGGGATGTTAAATTGCTAAAACCGAAACGAGATTTCGGTATGCCAACATTCTGAATATAAGATTTGGTTCGGTAAATAACCGAGTTACAT
Organism: Erythranthe guttata; assembly: GCF_000504015.1. Next base: position 847,552 of record NW_012192939.1, read on the forward strand.
AAAATTTATGTAAAAGTATTTAAAAGAAGAGGCAGCTGTAATTATCCAAACAAGAGTGATTTTTTCATAATTTGACTATACCTCGTAATTGGGCTGAAAATTGTATTCCTTATAAAGCCCGCCCAATTCATTTCCCAAAATCTGCAATTTCCGGCTCATATAATATAACAAATATGAGTGACGTGTCATTTGCATAATTTTCTCTTTCTCAAAACCCTATAAACCGCCGCCCACTCCCACCGGAACGCCGCCCACTCCCACCGGAACGCCGCCGCCCACTTCTCCTCCTCCTAATTTCTATGGAGGCTAGTGAAATTCCGGCAACCGCGGGTATTAAATCAGCCATCAAAGTGGAACCCTTGCCTGCAATCAACGGGATTCCGACGGCTGCTAACGTGGCCGAAGAGACGCGTCGGATGATTCAGATCCACATTGCTCAAGCGATGAGCAACGGTACATCAATGGATCCCTCCGCATACGGCGATTCAATTGTTCGCCATTTCAAGGTTGTCGGATCATCATCAGGCATGCTCACTACCGATAGCATTGCACAAGTTATCCACAACCTAACCGAAAACATAACACAACAGATATCTGCAGGCCACAAAAATAATCCAGAGCAAAATCCAGACGTTCAAAAAGAGTTGCAAAATCTCAGGCGAGAGGTTCACCTTCTCAGGCAAGACGTTTATGGCCTTGCCGCCCGCCTTAGCGCAAGCAACGCCCGGCTCTACAACAGCCGTTTTGCCGAGTCTGGAAAAGTCCAGTACGAAACCGTTGTCAAGCACACAGCCGGTCATCCATTTCCCAATCCGCCTGCCTTTCCAAATTTTCAACTCGCTAGTTATTACGATGTTAGTGCCCAACCACCGGTTGGTCTGCTCCTATCAACTCGGGACGTGCTGCGATAGATGATTATTGGTCAACTTTATGTAATTCGACCCAGGTTGCGTGCGATATACGTTGCGTGCGATATACTGGTTCTACAACGATTCGTGGCTCGCGTTGGATGAATTAAGATGCTGATCTAGCTGCCTGCAACAGATTTCTCGTAGCTTTGGAGGAATTTCTTAAACTTTCGTGAACATCTGTAAGTATACTCTCTCTCTCTCTCTCTCTCTCTCTCTCTTTTTTTTCTTTCCCTAGTTTGTTTCGTATTTCGTATTTCTGCGTATTTCTGCTGTTGTTGGTGTATGGTTTTAATGGTTGATGTGGTAAAAAATTAATGTCGAAATCAGTTTGTTTGTTTATATTAAGATGCTATGAAGGATTTTGTATGCATATGTTAATTTATTCTATGATTGATGTTCCACAATCGATTCCATGAATATTGACCTTAATTAATCACCAATATTATTGTAATCTGATTAGATGCTAATCAATAATTTTAAATAAGTTAATTCGAGATTATTGATGAAAGTTATGCGACTCAGCTCCATTTCTCTATTATTTGTTAAAAAATAAAATAAAATAAAAATCGTGCGTGTGTGATTGCATATAGGTGATTTTAGTTATGGTAACTTATCCTATGATTGATGTTCGACTCAGAATGTGTTTTCGGTAGATTAGTAATTTGAATTTCTTGTAATTGGATTCTAATTGGGTAGCGTAGAATGATTTCGACAAATCATCATTATGTGAAATTGTGTGTATATATATATATGTATATATTGTGATAATCATAAGAATCACTTGTCATTTTCATTTATCTTTATGGGGAAGGTATATGCATGCTAGTACTGTAAACGACTGAGTGCAACAAATATATACTGTAAACCGAATTTACGAGTATTTATTTTTGGTTCCTACTGCTTATTTATTTTCTTGTTAGATTAATTCTCAATGTTTTCTACTGCAATTTAAAATACTCTTTTAGCTCATATACTATCTTGTGAACTAACGTTTATTGAATTTTGTCATTCAATTTTTAAATTTTAATAGAGCCGTATTTGTTGATGTGCTGCAGAACAGATAGTGCAGATCAGGCAAAGGAAACCCGTTTTATTAAGGTAAAATTTTATGTGTTTCTTCGTTAGTACAAATTGGTTTCGTATGTGCAAATCATTTGAGCTAATTGTTTGCTGCTTTTTTTTTCTCTTTTTTTTTGCAGTATTGTTTGAGTTAACAAACTGACGGGACCTCGTTCGTGGATTCTCTCTTGAATGTTTCTTCTCTTAATATATATTCTTAGAAATGCGTAAATAGAACTCGATGGTTCAATCTTATGACTTAAAGTTTAGTTATTTTCTGTGATCGTATGACTCACTACTAAAATCAAAACACTGGCAATTTAGTTAGCAGTAATATTTTTCGATATGAGAGAGAGATCTAGAGAGAGAGTGAGAGAGGTCCCTCTCTCTCATATCGAAAATCTGAGACAGGTAAAAGACACGAAGCTGAGAACGCATATAATACAACATACACCTTCCGAAGACCTCTCATTTTATTTTCCCTTTTTTTCTCCTTATTTTTTTGCACACGTACGTTTGCTGATTTGATTTTATTTCTTTCTTCTTCGGTTTTTTTCTCCTTGGACACTAACCACACGATCTGTTTTGTTTATGAGGAATTATTATTACGTACGAAGTTCCTTTCATGCATTTGCCCGTTTTCCACTCTCGGCGCACGATTCATTCTTATTCCGTAAATGGGTCGATCCCAAGAGCAGTTGCACACCATTCGATTATCATGCTTAAAGAGATCCTCCGTGCAAATCACATTAGTTGTTAATCGTGAATCAAATTCAATTTTCAGAAATACTTAAATTCCGAGATTAAATATATATTTGGCCTTAGCATTGGCTACGCGCGAGATCTCCCTGGGAAACCATGTCATAGTCTCATACCGTTGTCGGCTAGATACGAAGTTGACTCTTTATTGTGACATCGATTCTTAATAGCTTATTTTTTGGAAGTGCAGTTACCATCAGGCATATATATGTTTCTATAATATGTACTGAAGTGGAAGAATCTGTATAGTAACTGTCTGCATGCGTCCAACAATGAAGTTCAATTATTTATTATAAGTTCTAATGATCCTTCTTGTATTGTTGTTTTATCTCCGTTTCAATCGATAAATTTCTGAGTTCGTTTCGTGAGAGTCTTCTCGATATAAGATTTTTAATCAAAATGCATCTTAAGTTCGAACTCAAAAAGGAACCATCTTAAATTACTTCTTTTTGGAATTTTGTTGTTTGATGAACAATTAAATCTTATCCTTCATACATAAAAAATAACCATCTTTTTTTTTTTTTTAGGATAAATTAATTTACCTTTTTACTATTTTGTCCACCCATTCGAGCTTATTTAATTTTATTCATCACACTTGGAGTTGAAATTACACTGAAAACTGCCATTTACCGTAAAAAACAAAAAAAGAAGAAGGATTAGATATTTTTTTATGATTTTTGAAATTTCTTTTCCTGCTTATGATTAACTAATGATACAATAGTATACTTTTCTCTCTAACTTTTAATTGGACAATTTAAAAATTGTTTAGACTAGACAATTTAGAGATATTAAAGGAGTGTTAGTGTTCAATTTCCTCTGCTTTTGGATGAACGACTTAGGAGTTGGGACAAATTATTTTTATAAATTAAGACAGTGAATTGGACCAATTATATATCTTAAGTTAGATTTTTTATTATCATATTTTCTTATTTGTTTATGATTAATCTTAGATTTTTTTATTCTTGGGATATTGTTTACTGACAATTTTATTATAGGATCAACGTATGTATTTGAAAACGTAAAGCCACAAAAAATAGTAAGTCAATTTTATTTTCACAATAGGCAAACGTATATGTGTAAAATTTTATTGTTAAAATAGATACACTAATTATGATTGCAATTAGTGGAGTTTTACATTTTTGTTGTTCAATTATTTTGCTATCGTATATTTCATAGACATTTATTAATTTTGTTTATATTACATTTTTCGGTATTCCCCCGGGCAACGCACGGGGCAAAATACTAGTTAATGGTAAAAGCAATGTATATATATATATATGCAATCTTTCTAATTTTTTATGTAAGCAATTTATAGTTAATCCAATTTTGGCTAGCTACTGTTTGTTTGAAATTGTTTTAGCAGTCAAATCATATCTGGATGAGAGAGAAATTTTTGAAACTGTTGCGAAAATTATTTTTGAAAAACTTAACAAACACGAATTCGTTTCCCGTAAATAATTAAAATGAAACGGAAACGAACATTGATATTAACTTGAAAGAGCCTAGCTTGTAATTCTTTCTAGTCATCCAGCTGCACTTCATTGATGTTATAATTCTAAATTATTAAAAGAAAATACTAAAAGTTGACTCTTGATCAGTATAATTAGGGCAAATTACCAATCCCCTGAGGTATGGCAAAATTATGAAAAAATCCTTCTTGTTTGGGTAATTACAGTTACCCTTCTTCCTTTAACTATTTTTACATAAAAAAAATGTAATTCGGTTATTTATCGAACCAAATCTTTATTTAGTTCGGTAAACGGTATAAAATGTTGGCGTGCCGAAATTTCAGTTCGGTTTTACCGAATTAACATCCCTAAATTTATCTCTGGAGGGGTCTTTTTGTAAGATAATACATAGTTGAAAGGGTGACTGTAATTACTGAAATAAGAGGGAGGTTTTCGTAATTTGACCATAATTTAGAGAGATTGCTGTAATTTGCCCATATTATTAATATATTTTAATTAAATAAAATAATGACGACGATGATAAAAGTGAAATGAAGAAAAAATAGAAATACATGACCTGAATTAGTGACGTACGTACCAACACTCATTAGGAGAGTTGGTACCTAACTTTTAGCAATTGGGTAAAGGTCTAGAGTTTGAGTCTCCCCTCCCCAACTTCCCCTTATAATGGACTTGAATTTACTCAAAAACAAATTAGCGATTGTGGTGTATGTGTGGGGCCAGTGAGAAGAAGCCCATATGCAACGACTAAAAGCAGTTGTATTTGCATCATAATGGACCCTTATTTTAGGGACAATTATCCAATATTTTATTTGACGTCACCTCTTAATTAATCTTTATTTTATTTATTAATATATAAAAAGAAGTTATCGTGGGTTACTTTTTGGAGGAAACCGTAGGCCCTTTAGTGCAATTAATTATTTTGACACGTCGACATTCTCAACTCGCAACGCAATACAACTTTTTGACATTTCTCATTTCTTGAACGTCATCGTATTGTAGGTCGGGCGAACATATATTCTCCATTCGGTCAACGTAGGTCAACGTAGAGCTCGTGTGCAGTGATTCATCGCACTTTCGATCGACTCTCTAACTCGAAGTAATTGGCATGACATGTTGAACAAATAATATAGTAAATAATTCAAAAGCTTTTGAAAATATAATTGAAAACGACTTATCTTGCATGTGAATCAAATTTAGAATATATATATAAATTAAGTTGGAGTTTAAAAAATTAATAGTGCAACTTGTACAAATTAATAGTTGGCTCTTTGACTATCTCAAAAGTCAAGTAAATCATGTAGACTTACCCCTAGCCCTAGGGAATGTTTTTTCTATTGGATTTATGGGTATGAATCAGACGGAATGGATCGGAAATGTCTTTTTCGGAAAATTTTAAATTTTTTTCGGAAGTTAGAAATATGTTCCAATTTCCATTCCAAAAAATCGGAATTTCAAAATTCATTTCAATTTCGGAATACCTCGGAATTGACGGAATTTAGGAATTTTCGAAAATTGCATTAGTTCTTAATTTTTTGTTCCAAAATTGGAAATAATGGTAATTTTTAGCATTTTTTTCTTCTAATATTTTCTTAATTTTCCGGCAAAAGGCAAGAATCTAAAACAAAGGTCAATAAGAGCCAAGAGGAAATGCAAACACTTGTAAAAACAACATAATCAGTTTATCAAAGCAAACATAGTTCTTTCAAAACAAGAATAAAAAAAAACAATTTATATTTCGTAAATAAAATCAGATCGGAAATCGGAATTTCCAATAATTTTATATGTAATTCCAATTCCGTTCAAAAAATAACCGAAAAAATCGAAAGTCGGAATATCGGAAATCGAAATGAAAAAAAAGTGTTCCAAATTCAAATATTTTCGGATCGGAATTGGCGGAATTCGGAAATTTCGTTTCAATTTCCACCCCTAATTGGATTCTTTTGCTATTTCTTTTTGTCCCTAAAAAGTCAACGCAACAAATCTTTTTATACCCCTACTTTAGTTTTAGTTTTATCTGGTTAATTAGTATTATAATCATTATCTTCTTTTGGGTTTTAACTTTTAACTTTTGAACTCATAAATTAGGTGTCGATTAATTTAAGGGGCGTGATAAATGCGATTGTTCGAGCTTTAATAGTACTGTTTCAACTTCAAATGTGATTTTAGTCATTTTTTACTCTTAATTTTGCAAAAGTGGGAACGCAGAACTTGTAGTATTTTTTAGTTAGATTTTTAATTCTACGTGAATCACCAAAATTGGGTATTGTGTGAGAAAGATATACATTAATCGATAAACATTGCCCACAATTTTGATGCACAAAGTTATCTAAAATTGAAATTTAAGTCATTCATGCATAATTTTATGGCACGGCATCCAATCTAGCTGGTTTAAGTTGAATTTGAAAGCTAACTCATAGGACTACAATTTTCATGTTTCAAATTTCGCCAAAATCAAATTAGAAATATGACAAAATCAAATTTGAAATCAAAATGAAATCAACAAAATTGAAACAACATTTAATATTTCTGTTAATTTAATTATGAGAAAAACTGAAAGTGCAATTCTACTTTTAATTGCACATTTCTCAATTTATCCTTATCACTCTTAATTAATTTAATTATCTAAGGAATAATTAATGGTAAATGGTATTTTAATCACTTATATTTTTTTTTCTCCTATAATTAACGTATGTACTTATTAATTTTCTTAATTAGTACGCGTGCAGCACTTTATAACGACAAATATTTTGGCACATAAAGAGCTAACTAATGTACATTGATATATATATATATATATATATATATATATATATATATATATATATATATATATATATATATATATATATATATATATATC
>NW_012192941.1:0-10295 GCF_000504015.1 Erythranthe guttata
GGATTATGATTAGAATTAGAATTAACATTAAAATTAGGATTAGTATTAGAATTAATATAAGTATTAGCATTAACATTATCATTAACATTAGCATATTTAGATTAGCATCAACAATAGGATTATGTTTATGATTAGCATAAGCATTAGCAGTAGAATTGGAATTACGATCAACATTAGTATATTAGCAGCTTAATTCCACTTTACACCCTTGAAATTGAGCCTTTTGGCACTTTGCACCCTTGAAAAACAATAATAGCACTTTGCACTCTCAAAACACAATAAATTATTCACAATGCACCCTGAACTGAATAATGAAGGAAATTTTCTTTATTGTTTTTTTTATCAGGGATGCAAAATAATACATAAATTATTATTTTCTTCAACCTCCAACCTAATTTCGAGCGCAAAAAGTGCAGGAAAAAAAAAACACCTGATTATTGGAAAAAACTATATTTTCTTACAAAATAAACTAAAATAAAATTTTATCACTAAATTATTCGATTGATGGATTTTTTTATTGTAACTAGTGGAAATATGAAGTAAAAATATTTGGAAAAAAAATATGATTTTCAGATAACTTGATAACGAAATAGATGAAGGATTCTTTTTTTCATAAAATATTTTATTGGGATAAAAAATATAATTTTTAAATAAGTCGATGAGATGTATTTTTATTTATGCACTTTTATAGTTTCAAAATGATTGATGAATAAAAAAAATTATTTGACATTTGTCATCCTAAAAACTACCACTAAAAATATTAAATTACATTTATTAGCTTTAAACATTTATTTGGGATGCATTATGCATGATTTATTATGTTTCGAGGGTGCAAAGTACTATTAATTTATTTCGAGGGTGCAAAGTGCCAAAATGGCATATTTCAAGGGTGCAAAGTGGGATTAAGCCGCATATTAGCATCAGCATATTAGAATTAGAATTAGAATTATAATTAGCATTATCATATAAGTATTAATATTAGTATTAGTATCAGTGTTAGCATTAGGATTAACATTAGCATTAGGTACATTAGGATTTTACTATTAGTATGAATATTAGTATTATGATTAGCATTATGACTAGAATTAGTAGAATTAGTATTAATATTAGCATTATAATTAGAATTAGGATTCGGATTAGGATTAGCATTAACATTAGCATAATATAATTAGTATTAAGATTAGCGTTATCATTAGCATGTGTATTTTTAGGATAAGAACTATGATTAGTATTATTATTATGAATAGAATTAGCATTAAAATTAAGATTAGCATTATGATTAGGACTATAATTATGATTAGGATTAAGATTATGATTATAATTATGATTAGAATTAATATTAGGATTGTAATTTTGATTATGATTAGCATTAGCATTAGTGTTAGGGTTAGGATTACCATTAACATTAGAAGTAGAAGTAGAATTAACATTAATATATTAGCATTAGCGTATTAGGATTAATGTGAATAATAGCATATTAGGATTGACATTAGTATTAACGTATTTGGATTAGGATTAGCATTAACACTAGCATTAGGATTATGATTACGATTATAATTGATATTGACAATGGTATTAGCATTAACATTAGCATATTAGGATTATCAGTAGCATTAGTATTACTAATAGTAATAGTATTATTATCAGATTAGTATTAATATTTGTAAAGGTAAAGGTAATGGTAATAGTAATGGTAATGATATTGGTTTTGGTATTGCTATTTTTTTTTGCGTGCTATTGGTTTTAGTATTAGTACATTAGTATTGGCATTAGTACATTAATATTAGCATTAACGTATTAACATTAGTAGTAGTATTAATATTAGTATTAGTATTAGTATTAATATTAGTGTTAGTATTAGTATTAGTATTAGTATTAGTATTAGTATTAGTATGAGGAATATGATTAAGATTAATACTAATAAAACAATTGGTATTGATATTTGTATTGGTATTAGTATTGGTTTTGGTATTGATATTTGTATTGATATTGGTTTTAGTATCAGTACATTAGTATTGGCATTAGTACATTAATATTAGCATTAAAGTATTAGTATTGGTAGTAGCATTAGTATTAGTATTAGTATTAGTATAAGTATTTGTAATAGTATTAGTATTAGTATTAATATTAATATTAATATTAGTATTAGTATGATGATTATGACTAAGACTAATACTAATAAAATAATTTTGAAATTGAAATTTTTTATGACATGCTTATCCGTGATTCTGCAGATCCATTTTTTGATCTTATAGAGTTTGTTTACCTGGATATGGTGAGCAACCTGTTCAATCCTGAGTACTTTGAGGCCATAACAATTATTGCATCGGCTAATGAAAGTGTCGGTTTTGTGAATGATCATTTTTTGTCGCTCATAACTGGAAAAGAGAAGGTTTATTTGAATTCCGATAGTGTGTACAATGAAGAATTAATATCATAGATCCGAGTTCCGCAACACCATATCGTGCTCCAGAATTCCACCTAGGTTGCATTGAAAAGATGTATTCCCGTTATGCTCATAAAAAATATTGATCAGGCTAAAGGATCGTGCAGTGGAACTAGGCTTCAGGTTATTAATATGGGAAAACACGTTCTCAAATGCAAGACACTACCCGATAAACATGTTGACCATATAGTGTACGTTCATTGCTCAAATGATATTGGTACCGTCCAACTCTACATCGCCTATTAAATTTTAGCAACGTCAGTCTTCGGCGATGGTTTCCTTTGCAATAACAATCAATAAAAGTTAAAGACAAACTCTTTCCCATGTAGTATTGCACTTGCTCAGACATGTTTTCAGTCATGAACAACTCTATGTCGCACTCTCGAGAGTTAATAGTTGAAGTGGCATAAGGATTTTGATCACGTCGGAATCTGGCGATACAACCAACTACAAATAATGTGGTACAAGGATGTTTTTCGGCATATATGAAGGTAACTATATAAAATCTTATAAAATTTTACATAATGACCTTTATTTTGTATAACTTATATGTTTTGGCATTCCTCATTTGTAGGTTAATTTGCATTGTACTAGGAACTTGCTACGGGCTCCACTCAATATTTTTATCAAGGTAATTTAAAAATTGTAGAATGATTTTATGTCATTAAATATTTATATTTGTATTATTTTGGTAACGTTTTACTTATTTTGTATAATCATTGTACAAAATAGCAGGTCAATTGCATTGTATTAGATTCGTTACATGCGTTTAGGGATATTGTAGCTGAGACACGCTCAAATAAGCTTCAACGAATCAGTGAGCTCCATCCTCTTTACTTGCCTCTACAGTATCCTCTTTTATTTCCTTACAGGGAAGATGATTATCGAGACGATATCTGTTTGAGAGAATCTTCGCTTGCTGATAATAGAAAATGGAGGAAGGTAAGCATGCGAGAGTTCTTTGCATATCTAATCCAGAAACGGCGTTGATAACATTTGTTACTTTTGCATTTCAAGAAGTTATTTCAGCAGTTCTGTGTTGATGTATTTTCGATGGTAGAGTCACAGAGGTTGAATTTCATAAGGTTCAATCAAGATCAACTTAGGGTTGACATGTACAAGGGTATCGAAGAAAATATTTTTAAAGGATACACTGAGGGTAAATCAATTGGACAACGCATTATAATTACAGGGTCGTTCACCGCAGGTCCAAGGTATATGTTTAACAACTTCGTTGATGCTCTTCAAATATGTAACTGGATTGGATCTCCAACCCTCTTCATTGCCATCACATGCAATCCTCAATGGCCAGAAATACAAAGGGTGTTGAAAGATACAAATCTCAGGCCGGAGGATCGGCCAGACATTCTTTGTCGTGTGTTCAAGATGAAGCTCGATAGTATGATGACATAAATCAAGAAAGGTTGTATATTCAGACGTATTACAACATGTAAGTATTTAATTAGATCTCAGTTTATAATTATACATATACTTCATTCATATAAATTAAAGAATTTGCTCATGTGTGAGTTTAACTACTTATTGCTTCATTAACTAAATTAATGCATATTTTTTTTAATAACATATGTTTATATTTTCTATGCAGATGTATGCTTAATTGAATTTCAGAAACGAGGTCTACCGCATGCACATATTTTATTGTAGTTTCATAATGACGATAAGCCCAATAACCCAGAAGAAATTGATAGGATCATATGTGCTGAAAATCCTGACGAAGTAAACGACCGAAAGATGTACCAGTTGGTGGAGAAGTATATGATACATGGACCGTGCGGTCAGGCGAATTTGAAATCTCCCTGTATGAAGGATCGAGTTTGCACGAAGCGATTTCCAAAGCCATTTGTGCAGCGCACTGAATCAGATGCAGATGGTTTTACTGAGGAGAATGGAAGATGGCAGAACAGTTACGAAGAAGAAGACTACTCTTGACAATGGTTTGTAGTCCCGTACAATCGTATATTGTTGAGTAAATACCGATCTCACATTAATATCGAGTTATGCAAGCAGAACAAGTCAATCAAATACATGTTCAAATACGTAAACAAGGGGCATGGCCGAGTTACGGCGGCATTTTATGAAACACGCAATACAGATGGCGGTGCTGAGATTTGTGATGAGATAAAGATGTACTACGACTGCAGATATCTTTCGGCATGTGAGGCAATGTGAGGCAATGTGGAGGTTTGCAAACTTGGGTTAAAAGAGGATTCTCGAACTTGGGCGCCAAGGAAAAAAAGATTTTCTATTGGTAGGCTTGCGAATGTTCCCCCTGGAAAGGGGAAAGACTAATACCTTAGATTGCTACTTAACATTCAGAGGGGATATACGTGCTACGAGGACATCAGAAAAGTTTTTGACACCGTCTACCCTACGTTCAGGGATGCATGTTATGTGTTGGGTTTATTAGATAACGACAAAGAATACATATATTCATTAATAGAAGTGAATACTTGGGCACCGAGGGATTATATAAGAAGGTTATTTGTAGTTATGCTTCTTTCCAATAGCTTAAGTCGGCCCGAACATGTTTGACAAAGTTGTTGGTTGGATCTGGCTGAGGGTATTGCTTACAAACAACAAAGTCTTCATAATAATCTACGTATGGCAATTTGTATAACACATTATTCAATTAGATTTTAAATATTACTCATCCTTTTAATATTGTCGTTTTGAACTAAATGCACATAATTTATCCATTTTTTTTTTTGAAAATTTACATATATCGGATGAAAGCTTGAAGAACTATACTCTCACCGAAATAGAAAAAATATTGCAAAGCAATGGTAAAAGCTTGCGAAATTACGCGCCCATGCCAGTTCCAATCGAATTCTCAGCTGATGACACAGTAAACATATTGGTGTTAGTTGAACTGGATTACGACCGCTTTGAAATGGGTAGGGAACTTCAACGGTGTCTTGCTTGAATTACAGACGTGCAAACAAAGTTTTATGATGTAGTCATGGATGTTGTATCCAATGACCGTGGTAGAATGTTCTTTCTATATGGCCATGGTGAAACGGGAAAGACGTTTCTATGGGTAAACTCTTTCGGCTGCAGTTCGTTCCAAGGGAGAGATTGTAATTAACGTTGCATCGAGTGGTATAGCATCGTTATTGCTCCCCGGTGGAAGAACAACTCATTCTCGATTCGGACTACCCATAAATGTACACGAGAGTTCCACCTGTAGCATATCGCAACAAAGTCCACAGGCGGAGTTGTTCATAAGGGCAAAGCTTATTATATGGGACGAGGCTCCTATGATGCATAGATACTGTTTTGAAGCGCTTGACAAGACAATGAAGTCAATATTACAGGTTGAAAAACTCTTTGGTGGAAAGGTAGTTGTTTTTAGAGGAGATTTTAGGCAGATTTTACCAGTTGTGCTCAAAGCATCAAGGCAGGACATAGTACATGCTACGATAAACTCCTTTTCGCTGTGGAATTTCTGTCGTGTCATGAAGTTGATTAAGAACATGAGATTGCAGTCATGCTCTTCTCCATCTAACGTGGATGAGGTAAAAGAATTTGGAGACTGGATACTGAAGGTTGGTAGTGAGGATGTTGGGGAACAAAATCATGGTGAAGCTTCGATAGTGATTCCCGATGACATGTTGATTGGTGATTCAGAAGATCCATTCAGAGACCTACTGGAATTCGTTTACCCGGATTGTTGAGTAACATATATGATCCAGATTATTTTCAAGGGAGAGCAATTCTTGTACCAACTAATGAATGCGTCGAGTTTGTGAACGATCACTTAATGTCTCTCCTTCCAGGAGAGGAGAAGGTGTACCTGAGCTCAGATAGTATGTTTAGGGACGAGCAAACAATGGAGGATAATGCATAAATTTATTCGACTGAATTCCTCAACACAATAAGATGCTCTGAACTTCGTTCTCATGCGTTGAAGTTCAAGATTGGTGCACCCGTTATGCTAATAAGAAACATCGATCAAGCTAAAGGATTGTGTAACGGGACCAAACTTCAAATTATTAGAACTAGCATTCACGTTCTGAGTTGCAAAACTCTTTCCGGAAAAAATATCGGTGACATGGTGTTCATTCCTCGGATGACTTTAATACCATCTACCAGACTGCCAATTAAATTTCAGAGAAGAGAGTTTCCGTTGATTGTTTCTTTTGCAATGACGATCAATAAAAGCCAAGGTCAACTCTTTCGCATGTTGGTTTGTATCTTCCTAAGCATGTCTTCAGCCATGATCAACTATATGTTGCACTGTCCAGAGTTACGAGCAGAGGTGGCATTAAGATATTCATCAAGTTGGATTCGAGTGAACTCACCAATGTTACTAGAAATGTCGTGTACAAGGAAGTATTTCATCGAATTTGAAGGTAGAGAATATTTTCATATTTACCAATTATTCATGTAACATGTCTTTTTTTTAACAACTTATTCTTTGGCAGGTGTTTCTTCTCTATATAATTTCCCCCGTGCGATGTTATTTTCAATCATATCCCTAGGATGCTCAGTGCAAATTTTATTATCTTTAAGATTTATTTTTGACGATATACTAATATTTTAATATTATTCTTATGATGTAACTATGAAGAACATGATGCTTCAATATTGCTGGTCGCTTTTTGTATTTAAATTCAATGAGCGTAATAATTTATGTATGCGTAAATTTATTTTTCAGACATGTATTTCCAGTTGAAAACATGTCACCCCGTGCATCGCACGGGTGAATACTAGTTTGCATCAATGACCGGATTTTTTTACCAACTAAAATTAATGGTTTATGCATATTTTCTATTTTTAATTGGTTATGTTAATGGTAATGCTATAATTAATAATTCAGTTAATTAAAGTAAATTGAATAATTAAGGAAAATTGTAATAATAAAGTGAATGATTAATGTTTGATATGAATATATTATTTTAATAAATTCACACAATGTTTGGCTCAATTCACTAATTACGTTTTTTGTTATGTTGTAAATGGAAATACAATCATGTGTTTTTTTTTTCTTAAAAGAAATACATATAATATATGAAGACAATATTATATTCACAATTATGAATTATTATTTTTAATTTTTACCCCAAAATATTTACGTTCACTTTGGCATTTTAATTTCTTTTATTTATAAAATATACTTTTTTATCAAAGTTTTCCTTTTCTATATGCATGCAATGTTTATTATACGCAACTCACTTTCCATAGCTAATAATTTACATCCGATTTTAAAATTAAGTAATATGAATAATTATGTCAATAACCAACATTTACCATATATTACATACACCAATCACGATTTTTGATTGATTTTTAGCATAATAAATCATCAATCAAACAATAAATGTGAGCGATTAATTTCCTAATTAGATTAATATCAATCTCTAATATAGTTGCCTAACATATCTGATTCTAAAAAGATCTTCTTACATCACATCTTAAACTCTATAAATAGTCTATTGTTTTAACTCATATTTTTACATTGCCCGCCCATAACCCACCGAAATATTTTTGTTTGATTTGTTTTCATATTTTATTATGTTGTTTTTCTCAATCGAATTTTTTTTGTTCTTGATGAAAGCATTAATTGGATTTCGTTGTTATTTCATTTTTCTTGATTTATTTTTCATTATTATTTGTTGTTATTTTTTTCCATTTCTTCTTCTAATTTGTTTTCCATTTCATTATGTCTTTCTTATTTTTTGTAAAAAAATATATTGTGGTTTGTAACTATTATAATATTATGAATTTTTTTATTGTTATTCACTATGATTTCTTCTTCTTTTTTCTTATATTATTATTGATATTTTCTTTTCATTGTTATACCATTTTTTCAGTATTGTTGATGTTCATTTCTTATTGTTAACTGTTGTTATTTTTTTTTCATTTCTTCTTTTTCTTTCCAGAATCTCGGCAAGATGTGTGTAATATACGACAAATTAATCATTAAAACTCTACAATGAATTAGTTTACATGGACACCGGTGTATCCAACCAAGAAGATTATTCAATTGAAGAATATAGTAGACAAATTGTGATTCTAAATGTTTATGTATTATATCAAGCATTGTAGTGGGTTTTTCATCTAGGTCGGGTTTTGGTAATTTCAAATTATTATGCTTATATCAAGCATTGTAATTTAAACTTTTTATGTCTTATTCAAACTACTTATTTTTTGGCGAACTATTGTAAACATGCAATTATGTAAAGATTCCGACTCAATTTCAAGATACATTTTTTTGTCAATCACTAATTAAATATTTTATTTCAAAAAAATTCACTAAAAATATATTATGATATTTAATTTATTTGTTCCATATTTGTGTTTGTTAATAATTACCTAATAATCTACTGTTGATACTTTGTCAAATTTCTTTAATATTATTCTATTAATGATTGAAAACCAAATTAAATTATATTTTATAAATGAATCTGTAATGATTTATTTTCATGAAAGCTAAATAATATTCCATAATTTATGTAATTTTATATTGTAAAGCGTACATCACACACAATATGACACAATATTTAATTTATGTTTAAGTATATAAATCGTAAACTTATTTTTATTGTTTATCATATACAGAGAAGAGTTAGAGACAAAAGGAAATTAATATGGATATTAATTGATATGATTCTATATAAAGTTTAAATGGAAACTATATTTTTGACAAGTGGTAGTACCACATTTGACACATGCTTTATGTATCTTCTTTTAATTTGTTTCAAAGAATAATAATTTTATTCAACTAACAGTAAACAAATAATCATTAGTTTCATTATACAGCAAAATTACTAAATTTAAACGTTTAATTTATAATTATGTCAACATTACTTACGTATGCATGAGTATCAGTATTAATATTAGTATTAGTATCAATATCAATATGAATATTAGTATCAGTATTAATAACAATATCAGTATCTCTATGAGTATGAGTATGAGTATGAGTATGAATATGAGTATGAATATGGGTATGGGTATGAGTACGAGAATAAGTATAAGTATGGGTATAAATATCAGTATTAGTATCCGTATCAATATCAGTATAAGTATCAGTATAATATCAGTATCAGTATCATTAATAGTATCAATATCAGTATCAATATCAGTATTAATATTAGTATTAGTATTAGTATTAGTATCAGTATCAGTATCAGTATCAGTAATAGTAATAGTAATAGTGTTAGTGTTACTGTTAGTGTCAGTGTCAGTGTCAGTGTCAGTGTCAGTGTCAGTGTCAGTGTCAGTGTCAGTGTCAGTGTCAGTATCAGTATCAGTATCAGTATCAGTATCATTATCAGTATCAGTATCAGTATCAGTATCAGTATTAGTATCAGTATTAGTATTAGTATTAGAATTAGTCTTAGTATTATTATGAGATAAGTATCAGTATCAGTATTAGTATTAGTATCAGTATCACTATCAGTATTAGTATCAATATCAGTATTAGTATCAGTATCACTATCATTATTAGTATCATTATCAATAACAACATCAGTATCAGTATAAGTATGAGTATCAGTATCAGTATCAGTATATGTATCAATATATGTATGAGTATTGGTATGACTATTGGTATAAATATTAATATTGGTATACGTATTGGTATTAGTATTGGTATTGGTATTGGTATTGGTATTGGTATTGGTATTAGTATTAATAATAATATTAATATGAGTATTAGTATTAGTATCGATATCGGTATCAGTATCAATATCAGTATCAATATGTGTATGTGTATTAGTATGTGTATTAATATTAGTATCAACATTAATATCAGTATCAATATCAATATGAGTATTATTATCATTATTATTATCAATATTAGTATTATTATTTGCATTCAAAT
>NW_012192944.1:6978-43347 GCF_000504015.1 Erythranthe guttata
GTGTGTGTGTGTGTGTGTGTGTGTGTGTGTGTGTGTGTGTGTGTATTATATATACAATCTGATGGTAAAATGTTGATTTAGCAGGAATTAAAGGTGAATTTGATAATGACAGACTATTCCATGCCTGGAATGACAGGATATGAACTTCTCAAAAAGATTAAGGTAATTGTTGTTCTCTAAATATGTTGTAATATAATATACTTAATAGTTAATCATACAATAAATTGTTGATAATTATTTAAAACCTCTAAAATTAATATTGTTTATCCTTTTTCTCGACAGGGCTCGTCTAAGCTGAGGGAAATCCCGGTGGTGGTTATGTCGTCGGAGAACATTTTAGCTCGTATCGATAGGTATATTAATTAGCCTACATCAATTTTATTTTAATTATATTAAATATGTATTCGTATTATATGTATCAAGATTCTTGTTTAGTGGGAGTTTATCTTAGCTTTTATATTTAGATTTGCATAAAAATCTTATCTTTGAACTAATTTTTATTTTTTATTTATTTATTAAAGAATGATATTAGACAGTTTTGATCATAAATAAATGCAATTTTTTTTCGTTTGGATGAAAATCGAAACCTTATTTATATTTTTGTTTTATGTATTAGGTGTTTGGAGGAAGGGGCAGAAGAGTTTCTAATGAAGCCGGTAAAGCTCTCGGATGTAGAGAGATTAAGGGATTTCGTACTGAAAGGCGACGAAGATAAAAACGAAGGAGAAGTATTAGCAACAACTCGCAAGAGGAAAAACCGATCAGACGAATCCCGTCCGTTGATTCTACAATCCTCGGAACCGTCGCCGCATCAGAGTCTTCCTAAGCGCCCGAGATTGATCGCCACCGTTGATTAGCTTCAACCGATTTTATTTGTTCTTTTTTTGGGTTTCGATTTTCGATTTATGAAATTGTGGTATAGAAAATTAGCTGTAAGCCAAATATTGCTTCTTTTTGGGATTTCGGACTAGGCGAAAATTAGAAATAGGCAACCGATGTTTTGTTTTTGTGGTGTAAATATGAAATTTGAATGAGATGGTTGTGTTCTATTTTGTATAATCTGAATTGTGCATTTGCCAATTTGCAAATTTGGAAGAACTTCTAATGAAATCGTTTAACATCATTGATGATATCCCGGTAGATAGTGCGCCAACACGACTCCCCCTCTATAGTAGCAAAAATAGTGCGAACTCTACGGGTCAGTGAAACACATTTACTCTAAATTTGCTCGTTACCAGATATTAGCAGAAAAATAGCTTTTTACTATGACTATTACCTGTAGCAAAATGTACCAAATTCGTAGTAAGGGCTTTTGTTGTATAAAACGTTACAAAAATTTTGCTACAGTAAATGGCCGTAGCAAATACTTTTTTAGCTACTGTAAATCTTAGCATTTACTATGACTCCAATATTGTCCTGTATAAAAGGTACATTTTATTACGGATATTTACCGTAGCAAAAAAAAATCGTATTAAAAATCCATTTTTTCTACTAGTGAAAGAAACTTAATTGTGTGTTTATGATAGCCCAAGTTAGTGGAATGATATGTAATTGATCTCACCCGTTGGACCAATGTTATGTTAAGTAATCATGTCCATTCCTTCTCCTATTGAAATACTCTCTCATTTGAAACCCTATCTTTTCTTCTCCGTCACCCTTGTTTGTCTCCTTCCTCTGTACTGCTCTGAAGCTCAATTAACCGTTAGTCAAATACCGCCGTGCACGGCTGACTTTGACCCTCTGGTGGTATCTTCACCGACTATCATTAATTTGAGTCCTATTTATACGAGGAGATCAAAATGGAGGCAGTTAAGACACAAAAAATAACCTAAACCCCAAAATTCCTCTTCTGTGCGATCTGAGACTATTTTGGTGAGTATGCAAGCTTGTGTGCTTGAATATGTGTTTCCATCTATACGTTTTTGAGTGAATTTAAAAGAGTGAGCGAGTGAGTTAGAAGATCCGTTCTTCAACAGTAGCCCTAAGTCGAAAAGTCTGGCAAACAAAAGTCGAATGCAAGAAACAACACCCAATAATCCAACTAACAAAATAAATTCCATTAAGTTATATTGCCCTTTCAATACAAATGAACAAAGAGAATATAAGTGTGGGCACAAATCTTCCCATAGACAAACTTAAGCATCAATAGTGTGACTGCATCAAAGCCCTTTTCTTTTTATATAGTAAAATCCAAAAATGGTCCATCCACGATTAATGAAAAGCTTCAAAAATTTATCATTCAACTACAATTAGGCATTTAGTTTCGCATAGAAGAGATGTATTTCTATTTTTTTTAAAGTATTATTATTAAGCCAAATGAAAAATGAAAATAAGGTTTTGGTAATGGTTTTGGGAGTTATTTTGATTTTGTTTTTGGGAAATATGTTTTGAGGTAATAGTTTGAGAATTAAAGTAGCGTTGTTTACAACGTGAGAGGAAATTAAATATATTTTGCAGTAGTCAAACAATGTTTAAAAGTGTTAGAAAAATGTATTTTAGAAACATATTTTGAAAATTAAAAGTAAGGATGAATAGCACTTAATCCCCATTTGGTTACAAGCTTTTGCAAATGACCCCCTTATATTTTTAATATCAGCACATAACCCTCTCGTGGTTGATGCGAGTAGTTTCTGTTAGTTTTTTCGTCAAACTTAACTGCAAATGTCATAGCAATTTTTTTCGCTGATGACCCTCTTGTGCTTTCATTTTTGTAGATGAACCCCTTGAAGTTTGACACACGTGGTTAAGTTTGACGGAAAAAACTAATAGAAGCTACCCCGTAAACCACAAAGGGGTTATGTGCTGATATTACTAGAACATAGGAGTCATATCCAAAAGCTTGTAACCATAGGAATGTTAAGTGCTATTTACCCTTAAAATAATGTTTGTTTGTTTCTTAGTAAAGACATTGTTTAATGTTGCAGTCAAATCATGCGGAGAAGAGAGAAGAAACTTTTGAAATTTTGTGGAAATTGTTTTGAATAGCTTAACAAACACAAAGTCGTTTCTAGGATAAAATAAAATGAAACTGAAACGAACCCAAACATTGCCATAGTTTTTTTAGATAAGCTATGAGCGATATCGATTTGAAAGAAAAAAAATATAACTATATATAAAAAATGAAATTACTCGAGCTTATTTCGTGATCACCTCGATTAAAACTCGTTCAAGTTCGAATATAAATCGAATTTGATTGAATGTATATTTGTCAATTGATCAATTAATATGTTGCTTCAATCAATCTAATAAAAAAATACTAAAGTTTATCATATTCTATAAAATATTAATGTCATAGACTAATTCGTAGATGATATATTCTAAATGTCAAAAAGAAGATAAATAATTATTAATTAACCAAAACTACCTCTAAAAAAATTCAAAATCCAAATCACAACACTTAAAATAGTCAAATAAAAAGTCTAATCACCCTGAAAATTCAATTATAATAACAACGGAAAATGAAATAAAAAAATAAAAATTGACTGGTTCAAGCAGCTGCTCCCATCTGTTTCTGGAAAATTATCATAATAATTTAAAGCCCTGTTTGGAGGTCCTATAAGAAGTCATTAAATAAGAAATTGATATAAGATAAATTCATCAAAACAAAATTAATAGCATTTATAATTTTGTAAAGCAATATAAATTAATGAAATTTAATGTGATACTTGACATAACATTGAAAAGCTTGCCCCACTTATTTCTTACATAATGGATTCAATAAATAACATTGCAATGAAGGAATTGTAGTAAGTTACCTACTTATTATTAGTAATGTGTGCTACCAAGGCGTAAAAGAATCGAGTCGAGCGGAATACATAGTTGTTTAAATTTGCTTGAATTTTATCGAGCTTTTTACAATCTTGTTTGAGCTTTGATTTGATAAGCAACTGTGACGAACTTTAGTAGTTTGATTTTTTGTACATATTTTATCATATTTTTTTCCTAATCAAGCTTGAATTTGAGCTGAATTCCATAGCTTATCGAATGAAGATAGACGTTCAAGTTCGGTTTATTGCATTACCAAACCGAAATCAAACGAACTTGTAACGAACGATATCAAATCGAGTAGTTTGGTTTAATATTCAGTCATACGTGACACAATTTGAGAAGTACACAATTAGGAAAATACATTACTCAACAAACAAATCAAATACTATTATTAAAAATAATAATTAAGGGTGTAAAACATTTTTGGATGCTCCTAAGTTTCATCAATACTTTGCCAAAAATAAATAAATAAAAAAAAATAAAAATTGGTGAGGGGTTTTCTCACTGTCGAAGACAATGTGATACAAAAGGACTGCAAACCATAAAGTCTTTGTTGTATATTACAAAATAAAAAACATATGTCATCCTTACAATCAATTGTAATAAAATACACAGTTAACCATCCAAACCAACCATCTGACCATAATAACTAAATAATCCACATTTTTTTTTTACAAAATAATGAAAATTACGGAAAACCCCCTCATGAATCTTGATCACAACCCCCCACAAGCAAGGGCATTAATGTCATTTCACAGGTGCCCCAAAAGCCAACTACCATCATCATCTACTTCTTTGAAACTGTCAGCAGAGCTAAAGCCAGCTTCCAATACTTTGTTTGCACCAATTCAACAACAAGAAAACAAAGTTCTCAACTTTCTTTTTTTATTTTGTTTTTCAGACAATAAAATATCCATGCTAGCAAATAGTTTCTTCACAGTTACAATTATTATTACTTCATCATATGGCTACGAAAAACAAGGCAGTAATAGTTCAGGCAATTGCAATCACAGCCACAATCAGCTTAATTATAGCTGCAATAGTTTTCTATATCCTATACAGGTTCATTGCCGCCCGTCGGCTCAAGAGAGCGAATCTCGCCTCGAGTTTTCGGCGGGAGGAAGCGGCGGAGGCGGCGGTGCACCACCGGTTGGAGTTCAGACAAAACGGCGGAGGAGCGATAAGAGGGATTATAGTGGACGAACAGGGATTGGATGTGGTGTATTTGAGAAGAGTCGAGAATCGGAATATCTCGAGATGTTTTTCCAAGGTTTGGTATAATAATAATATGGACGATGATTATGACGATGAAGAGGTGAAGAGAGTCGATAATGGTGGTGAAAAGAGCAGGATTTCCGAGCCTATACAAGAAATTCCATTGCTTTTAGAGCAGAGAAATGTTTTATGTAACGATGAATATGCGGTGAAGAAAAGTTTGCCTAGACCGGAATTGGCGGCTCCGCCACCACTTGGGCTGAGGAGAGTCCCTCCTTCACCACCACCTACTCCTCTGCATCAGCCGGAGATTTCTCCGGTCAATCAAACTCCACCACCGCCACCACCACCACCGCCACCGCCCCCACCACCTATACCTACGCTTCCTCAAAAGGGAAATATCAAGCCAGCACCACCACCGCCAAGTCCACCGAAACTAAAACCGGCACCGCCACCTCTTCCGGCGAAGACAAGGGGGTTGATTCCATCGCATAAACCACCTGTTCACCCGAGAGGTGCTTAAATTCTTGAATCTGAAGTTTTCCACTTTGTACCTCTATCGTGTTTTTTAATTCGTGTTTGTCCATAACAGAAAACAGGTACAGCAGCAGAACAGAAGATCCTGCTAAGGAAAAGATTAACGAAAACGGAGAGCAAATGAAATTGAAGCCATTACACTGGGATAAAGTTACGGCTAATGCAGACCATTCGATGGTCTGGAACGAGATCACCGATGGCTCTTTTAGGTAAGTTGAAACATTCAATCAAGTTTGCTCAATACTCAATTCGACATCATCAACCAATAAAATCTCGTTTGTACTTGATTTAGTTGATAATATAAAGATCAACCAGAACTCAACTCGAGTAAAAAAGGTATAAAAATTTCAAGCTATCGACTACTCACAGAATCAAGTTCAAACTCAATTTTTGAAACTCGATCAAAATTTGAAAATACTACAAGTCAAATTGGTCAAAATTTATCTGATTTTGTGTGATTCTATCAGGTTTGATGACGAACTAATTGAAACCCTCTTCGGCTACACCACCACTAACCGTAAATCGACCGACAACAACAAACTATCACATCAGAGAAGTTCCAACTCACTTCCATCGCCACAAACATTCCTTCTCGATCCAAGAAAATCGCAAAACACAGCAATTGTCCTAAAATCACTAGCAATTTCCCGCAAAGAAATCCTCGACGCCTTAACAGACGGACGAGGATTAAACTCAGACACACTCGAAAAACTGTCTAACATCAGCCCAACACAAGAGGAAACCGCCAAAATCCTCGATTTCAACGGAAATCCAACGAAACTTGCCGATGCGGAGTCTTTCTTATACCACATCCTCAAAGCAGTCCCTTCGGCTTTTATCCGTTTCGACGCTATGCTCTTTCGATTAACCTACGATCCGGAGATACTGCATCTGAAAGAGTCTCTGCAAATACTTGAATTGGGATGTAAGGAGTTGAGAAAAGGTGGGATCTTTCTCAAACTCCTCGAAGCCATTCTTAAAGCAGGCAACAGAATGAACGCCGGCACGAACAGAGGGAACGCTCGGGGGTTCAACCTCACCGCTCTCCGACGATTATCCGACGTGAAAAGCACGGACGGGAAAACAACTCTGCTCCATTTCGTAGTCGAGCAAGTAATCAGATCGGAGGGCAAACGCCGCTATGCGAACAGAAACCCTAAAAATTCCGAAGAGGAGAGAGATCGAGAGCACCTGATGCTGGGGCTGCCGGTTCTGGAATCGATGAGCATCGAATTCGCCGGCGTGAAAAAAGCGGCGGCGATCGACTTCGACGGCGTGATCGGCGTTTCCGCCGCTCTCGCTGCGAGAATTGACGAGATTGAACAGAGGCTGAAATTCGAATCCGGCGGGTTGTTTCTGAGAGAGATGAAGGGGTTTTTGGAGGATAGTCGATTGGAGATTGAGGTAGTGAGAGAAGAAGAGAGAAGGGTGATGGAGATTGTGGCGAAGACGACGGCGTATTATCAGGCGGGGGTTTCGAAGGAGAAAGGGGGGAATCCTCTTCAGCTGTTCGTTATTGTTAAGGATTTCCTGAACAGCGTTGATCAGGTTTGTTCGGAGATTACGAGGAAATTAGGTGGGATGAAAGTGGCTTCGTCGTCGACGTCGCCGCCATTGTCGCCGGCGCCGAGGTCTCCGGTGAGATTTCAGAACCTGGAGATGTATTTTAGGGCACAACGGCGTGCAGCAAGTTCTAGTGATTCGGATGATGATTTCTAATGTGGTTTTTTTTTTTTTTTGGGGGGTTTTTCGTCTTTTTAGTGTTAATTTTTAGAGGGAAATATTTGAAATTAATATTAGATTGATTAATTAAATAATATTTTTGATTCTGATGCAATTTGAAAATAACTCGTTGAATTTGTAAAATAATATAAATTTACAAGAATTAATATAAATTTTAAAATTGACCTCTTTTTTTAAAAAAATATTACTGTTTTTTAGGGTACGGTCGTTGTCGTCCTTGAGGTAAGATCAAACTACGAAAACTATTTTATGTTTGGCTAATTACAATCAACTATCAACTATCAACTATGAATCTTCTTACACATTTACCTTATGGTGTTAAATTCAGCAACATCTTCTATATCCCGTGAAATGATGTCTAGTTTGCACTCGTTTTGTGCAAAAATGCAGTTTCTAGTGATAGTTGGCTCGATAGTTACGGAGTTTTGGGTGCAACTGTTGGCGGAGGTGGAGTCATGACTCATGGTGGTGGAGTTGTTGTTGCTGGCCGTTGGCGGTGGTTGCTGGTGGTGGTGTGGTGGGTTGGGGCAATTGCAAACAAGTCCTTAAATTAAGTTTCAAAAATTTAGCATAAATTGTAATTTAACCTCTAAATTTGTTTTTTTATATTCAATTTGGCCTATATTTTATGCTATTCTAATTTACATATATATTTTTTTATTGAAGAGTATATTTGTCATTTTACACTCAGATCAACTACTGAAATCACAATGGGTCGATTCTACTATTTAAAAAATTGTACATGGGTATTTTTGCTAGTTTATTTATCACGGCGGATTTTCTGCTAGTTTGAAATTACACCGGGGTACTTTTTGCAGTTTACTCCGGAAATGAGAGACGTTTGTGGGGTTCAAGTGCCCGGAGCGACGATAGTCTCGTCAATTTCTGACGTATTCTTCTTTTTCGACGATTTTAAATTATGTAAGCTTGATTTTTTTTTTGTTACTTTTGGAGATTTGTTTTGATTATGCACATCATCTCCTTGATTGAAGAAGTTGATTGAGATTAATGCAAAAGATAGATCAATAAATAGTGAATCATCAACATGTATTACTTTACAATTCAACTAGTAAATAGTTGATATGTTCTAATAAATGCCATTTTCTTCATGTGGAAAGCCAAAGGTAGCATAAGATGATGTAGAAGTAAATAATGTTGTAATCTGCTCTGCCAATTTTCAATCAATTGAGGTAAAGAGGTTCATTTTTTATACAATGGTCGATCGAAGTCGACACTACTTATCGCAGCTTCATTTCTTCTCACAATGTCCGAACGTGGTAAGCACATCCGGTTCACGATCTTTGAAATCCCATTTACGATGACACGAAAGTAACAACAAGACTATCGTGATTTTTTAATGACAATGATAAGTTTTTGATCTCAAAATATTAAATATTAATGAACAGGGCACGGTCTTGCGGTTCTCTTGTTACTACTTTCGTCTTCGGCTTTTGTCCTCAAAAGTGCCGATGCTGCCAGAAAGACGAGAGCTGAAGGGAGACACGGTGTTGTAGCGACTGATGATACGGAATGCTCTAAAATTGGAAGAGACGTACTTAAACGAGGAGGGCATGCTGTCGATGCTGCAGTGGCTGCTACACTATGCATTGGTGTTGTAAGCCCAGCGGATAGTGGTCTCGGCGGAGGGGGATTTATACTCGTCCGGACAGCTAATGGAGAGGCGGAAGTGTTTGATATGAGAGAAATGGCACCGGCCCTAGCGTCAAAGGTTCCTTTTATTACTCGATTTATTTTTTCTTTCATCCATGCTTTACATTTTTCTGATTATACAGAATAACCTCGATAAATTAATACTCGACAAATTATTAGCTTTGCTTAAATAATATTTTCTTCAGGTTCCGACTCGGAGAAAATTTATTAAGTTAATAGTTCGATAATTTAAAATTTTGATAAATTAATAGAATTTTGATAGTCCCATCAGTATTAATTTATAGAGGTTTAATTGTGGTACTATAACTGATCAGAGCCTCATGAATCAATTATTTAATTTTCTGTAGAGGAATTGAGATTCTTCCATATGTGGTTTAAATTAAGACACTGTATGTGCGTTACAATTACAGTCACCCCATCAACTATGTATTATCTTACGGAAAAAAATCCCTCCAGTTGGTAAATTTAGGGGCGTTCATTTGATAAAAATTGTACCGAAATTTTGGTACGCGAAAATTCCATACGGTTTAGCGTTCGGTTCAATAAATAACCGAATTACCGAAATTTTATTAAAAATATTTAAGAAATTGATTTTCTTTATTAATTTTTTATAATTAATTTTAGTTTAAATACTAATATTACATATATAAAATAATAAAAAACGGTATATCTCAGGGAATTATCGGTTCGGTAATGGGCATGTACTGAATCTTCTTTCAGTTCAATTCGGTCGGTTTATAAACTGGATGAACACCCCTAGATAAATTTGACACTGTAATTTGCCCTAAACTGAAAGAGCTCCGATGCTTGGTTCTCATCATTAGGGGGCAAGTTCGAACAAAAATTCCAATTTCCACCGGTTCTGATTTTGGAACAACTTTTTTCATTCCGGCTTCCGAAAATTCGATTTTCGAATTTTTCAATTTTTTTTATGGCAATTGGAATTATATTAAAAAAATAAAATTTCTGATTTTCGATCCGATTTAATTTTCAAAATTAATTCCGAAATATTCCAATTTTTTTTCCAAAAAATCACCTATAAATAATATATATTATATAATACTTATTTTAAGTTTTTTTGTTTTTTTAAACAGTAATTTATTTTAAGTTTTGTTTTATCATTTTGACATATTGAATTATTGTTATAAGTTTTATCGGATATTATGATATGTTCTTTTTTTTTTTTTTTTAACTGAAATTTAGTAGTTATTAGTTTTACTTTTATCGACGTGGATCTAACCGTAACCCATCCTTTTCTAGGATATGTTCACTAATAAGTCTGAAGCCGAGTGGAAACACGGTGCTCCGTCCATAGCCGTTCCCGGACAGCTGGCAGGTCTATACACAATCCACCAAAAATACGGAAAGCTTCCGTGGGAGTCGATTGTAAGGCCAGCCGAGAAACTAGCTCGTCAAGGTTTCAGAGTTTCGCAATCTCTCTTTAACAAAATGGTGAGTGAAGAGTCAGCCATTATGGCCGACGACGATCTTCGAAGCACATTTGCTCCCAATGGACAGATGCTCGTCGAAGACGACGTCCTTCGTCGTAAAAAGCTAGCGGACACGCTGGTGAAAATAGCCAAACACGGCATGAAAATGTTTTATAATGGATCGATAGCAACAAAGCTGGCAGAAGAAATCCAATCTAGAGGCGGGATAATCACCAAGGAAGACTTCCAAAAATATCGAGTTGTTACGAGAAAGCCTTTGGTTGCTCACGTACTAGGAGGACATAAATTGCTTACGGTACCGCCTCCTGCATCGGGAGGTGCAATGGTGATTCTTGTAAGTTAATTTATAAACAACCTCTAAATCATGAATAATTTTTTTTTTTGTTAAATAGCACTTAACCCCCTTGTGGTTACAAGTTTTTGCAGATGACCTTCTTATGCTTTTCATATCAGCACATGGTTGATGCGGGTAGCTTTCGTTAGTTTTTTCATCAAACTTAACCGCCGGTGTCAAACGTCAAAGTAATTTTTTTGCAGATGACCCCCTTGTGCTTTCATTTTCTCTTTCATTTTTTGCAGATGACTCCCTTGAAGTTTGACACACACGGTTAAGTTTAACGGAAAAACTAACGGAAGCTAAACCATAAACCACAAGGGGGTTATGTGCTGACATTACGAGCACAGAAGATTCATCTGCAAAAGCTTGTAACCTCAGAGGATTAAGTGTTATTTACTCTTTTTTTTTTTTGAAATTATTTGTTAAATTGGGCGTTATTTATATAATGACGTGACAGATTCTCAAGACTCTTTCCATGTACAATAACACGAGGGTTCCTGTCCCACTGTTGGTGCACCGGACCGTCGAGGCACTAAAATACGCGCTTGCGATGAGGATGGATCTAGGAGATCCTGGATTTGTTAATGTTACAACTACCTTGAAAAAAATGATTTCAACCAGGGTCGCGGAAAAACTGAAGACCCTCATAAATGATAACAGAACATTTGATCCTCCGCATTACGGCAGCAAGTAAGCAATGGTTTCTATTGCTCACTTGCTCTATTTTCATTACAACTGCACGTACGTTGGGGCAAAACTACTCTGTTTTATCCATCATTAAATTCCCATTGTTTCCGACTGCAGATGGGCTCAGCTAGACGATCACGGCACAAGTCATATATGCATCGTTGACCAACACCGGAATGTCGTCACGATGACGACGAGTATAAACACTAGATTTGGGTCGCTCATTATGTCACCAAGTACCGGGATATTCCTCAACAATCAGATGTACGATTTTTCCATTCCAACGTCACAAGTTAGGCCAGGAGCACCGGCAAATTATGTCAGTCCATTTAAAAGGCCTTTGTCGTCAATGGCCCCTATTATTCTCGAGAAGGTACGAATTTTACTGCCTTATGCTTCTTTTCATATCTTTAATGCCATGTACTGTAAACACAATAATATTACTGTCAACCACATTAATATTATTCTTTTCCAGGATGGAAGGTTAAGGGTTGTCATAGGTTCTGCTGGAGGTCTGCTGATACCTGATGCAGTGACTCAGGTCTTAATTAATTTCTTCATCTTAAAAATGAATACTTATGATGCTGTCAAGGCTCCAAGGTTTTATCACAAGGTAAGACTCCAAGTCGATTTCTAACTGCCCCTTTTTTTTGTCCTTTTTTCATGATTAAGGATGGAAATTAGACAGGTCGGATCAGATTTGAAATATTTGAAATGGGTGGCTGTAAAATTCGAACTCAGAACATTTTTTCACTTGATCTGGCTCTGATACCATGTTAAATGATCATCTCAACCAAAAGTTTAAGTTTTTAGTGAAATTTATCATTTAATATAAAATATTTCCGGTACTAATCAAGCGACTATTACATGCAGTTATATCCAAATGAGATTCGATTTGAGAACTACACATCCAAAAATCGTGGTGAGACGTTCCAATATTCGTCCACGACATGGACGGAACTGGAGAAAAAGGGTCATAAGGCGGACCGTGCATTTGGTTTGACGACATGCCAATTCGTGGTTCAAAAATTGAAGAGTAGTGAGCTTATTGCTATTAGTGACCCGAGAAAAGGTGGATTTCCAGCAGCTTATTGATCTCATTCTATTTTCTATTCTCTTTTTTTTCGCGCTTCTCTTGTGGGTTTATTAGAGCTTGTAATTGTGTTTCGATGATGCAAACTCATTGTTGTTTGGAAGTTATAATATGCGCATTGTTTGTATTTTTTTTTTTTTGTTTTTCGTGTGGGGATTTCAGATTTGAGCTTAGCTACTGATTAACTCTTCCTAATTCCGATTTACTATGACTTGTATGTGAGGCTTAGGGTTCGTTTTGCAATGTTGGTGGGATTGATAAGATTGATTGAATCGGTTAGTTTATTATTCATGATATTTCAGGGTAAACAACATAAAACCCCCCGTGTTAAAGAAAATATGCGCCAAATTACCCTGTGTTTTTTTTCTTGCGTAAAATTCCCTTGTGTCTCATTTTACTTTGCACGAAATTCCCTTTTCCGTTAAAAGTTACTAACTATAGAGAGGATTTTATGCAAAAAAAATTCATAACAAAGGGGGATTTAGTGCATATTTTCTACAATACAAGAGGATTTAATGCAAAATTAATTTATTCGTTTAAATTTTATATCATTTTCTTAAATTAAGTCGAACACTTTTATTCAGTTACAATGAAAAATAGAAATTTAATAGGTGTGGTGAATGTTTTTAAAAAAAAAAATTAATTTTTATATGATATAATTTATCAATGCATTAAAAATTTGATTATTTAAAATATGTAATTATTTTATTAGAATTATTATATATTTTTATAATTTATTATGAATTAATTTTATGTGAAAATGACATAAATAATTTGAGAAGTCGTTCCAACTTCCATCTCGAATATTATTATTTTAGTTTTCATATTTAAAATTTAATAGATGTATTCGAATTAATATAAGAAAATAACTTGAATTTTAAATGAATAAATTAATTTTGCTTAAACCTCCTTGTGTTGCAAAACCATGCACCGAATCCCCTTATGTTAAAAAAAACTTGAATAAAATCTCTTCTATATAGTTTACGGTGTTAACTATTAATGGAAGAGGATTTTATGTAAGAAAAAATGAAACACATGGGGTGTTACGCAAGAAAATAATACAGGGGAATTTGGCGCATGTTTTCCTTACCACAAAAGGGTTTTATACTCTTTACCCGTCAAATTAGAGGAAGTTTGCAGCTGGTGAGTATCTTGAACTGAAATTGTAAATTATTTAAATTTGCAATTTATTGTTTCTTCATGTTAATGCCAAATGAGGGTAGATGTCGTTACAAGCTTTTACAGATGATCCCTTGTACTCGTAATATCAGTACATAATTCCATGTGGTTACAAGTTTTTGCAGATGATCCACTTATGCTCGTAATATCAGCACATAACTCCTTGTGGTTTAGGGGCTAATTTCCGTTAGTTTTTCCGTCAAACTTAATCGTCTGTGTCAAACTTCAAAAGAGTCATCTGTAAATTCAAAGGAAAAATACTTTGAATTTTGACACAGACGGTTAAGTTTGACGGAAAAAAATAGATTTTTATTAAATTAGAATTTTGAAAAAGTTGATTGAGATAAATTCAAAAGATATATCATTAAATAGTGAAAAAATCCACAAGTATATCACTTTACAATTGAAAATGGTTGATAGGTTCTAATAAATGTCATTGCCTTCATGCCGAAAGAAACTAGAAGATTAGGATAATTTAGAAGTAAATAATGTCTTAATCTGCTCTGCCAAGTTTCACTCACTTTGGTAAAAAGGTGTCATTTTTTTTTATACAACGATCGAATTTCACATTTCTTAGCGCTCTTTCATTTCTTCGCACAATGTCGAGACGTGGTAAGCACATTCGCTTCTTACGCTAATTCTCGATAGCTTTTCGTATTACTGAACTTGTTATTTCCTTTTGGTTTATAGTTTGTCCAACATCGGGAGGTCGACATCGTATCGCGGTTCTCGTGTTACTACTTTCGTGTTTGGCTTTTGTCCTCAAAAGTGCTGATGCCGAAAAAATACGTCCGATGGTTTCAGGAAAAAACGGTGTCGTAGCCACCGATCAAACGGAGTGCTCTATAATCGGGAGGGATGTACTTAAAAAAGGAGGGCATGCCGCTGATGCTGCAGTGGCGGCTACACTCTGTGTCGGTGTTGTGAGTCCAATCGACAGCGGTCTCGGTGGCGGTGGATTTATACTTGTCCGGCTGGCTAACGGAGAAGCTAAAGTGTTTGACATGAGAGAAATTGCACCTGGCCGAGCATCTAAGGTTCGTTTCATTACTCGATATATTCTCTCTGATATATAGTATCATAATTAATCGATCAAATTGAGATTCTTTCCGTTTGTGGTTTAAGATATATCGCTCATTTTCGTGCAAAACTATGTAGCATGGAAACTTCAAGTTTTTAACGTATCTGTGTTTCGGACACGTGTCGTGGCCGACACATGTAGGACACCTTATGAGCCATTTTGCAGTTTCTGAAAAGTTGGAAACATGTTTGGATAACAAATTTTCAAATATTTATGTTACTTCCCTAATTATTTACATAATTTAATAATTAGTCGCAAATAATAGTTGATAATATTATTTATTTTGAATATATTTGTATGGAAATATATAAAAAGAATTTAGACATAAATAAAAGGATAAAATGCACTTCACCCCCTACAAATTTCTTATTTTCGCCTTTTCCCCCCTACAAATTAAAAAACTAGATAACCCCCCTTCAAAATATTATTTTGGTTGCACTCTGCCCCATAAGCCAATTTTTGGTGGGCATTGTGCAACAAAAATAACATTTTAAAGGGGCAATGTGCAAAACGATAATGTTTTAAAGGGGTAACGTGCAACAAAAATAACATATAAAGGGGCTACGTGGGGAAAATTGCAGTTTATGTCCCTAAACTTTACCACTAAAACGATTCATGTCCTCAAACATTTCAATCCACAAAATATGTCCTCAAATTTGCAACTTTTGATCACTTTATGTTCTGCCGTTAATGCCGGCAGCTAACTTCGACGGAAATAGCACGCGTGGCTCACGTGCCGTCTATGTGGCCGTTAAATGTCGAGCTGTACAACGCCCAGTGCCTACTTGGTCGACGAAACGTGATGTGGAGCGACACGTCATTCTCCTCCCCTATTTCTATTCTAAAATCCCTAATTCTCCATATCCCCAATGAACCCGTAAATCCAATCCCTAAAACCCCATTTCGAATCCTTCAATTGAGGTGAAATTCGAAAATAACAGAATCGTCTGCGAATCCATGGCAATTTTTCGTGGTGTTTTACCAGCAAAATAGCCCAATAAACAAATGCCGAATGTTTCCTCGATTTCACTTTCATCTTCGGGCTGAAATATCATGTCTTATTCCACTTCGTTGGGGAAGTCGGGGAGTTGGAATCCGTTCTTGGGCACTCTATTCTTGGCAAAAAAAGAATTATATGCAGCTTTGACAGGTGTTGCATGTTTTTTTTTTCCGGAATTGGTTCAGACATTTTGTCGAACACCTTCTGGGCAGGTTCTGAATCTGAGTTGGGTAGGATTTGTGCCATCTTCACCATCCTTGTGCTCGCTTTATTGAGACCACAAGGGGCACAAGCATCAGCAGGCGAAGAATCACACGACCCCAACGTTCTAGAGACGGAGTTGGGAGAAGAATTAAAGCTTCCTCTAAAATTTTTTTCGAAACCAGAAGAGGAGTCGCGTTTACCTTCTTCCTCTCGATTGCAAGCATGTGTTTGCACGTGAATCTGATGTTCTTTGAGAAGGAAAAAACTCTTCAAAGTGTGGGAAAATTAGGGTGTATGGGAACGAAACGTGATTTGGGATTTGGGATTTGGGAGAGTGAGTTAGAGGAAGTTAGTATATTCTTGTGCCACGTCAATATTTAATATTCAAGATATTATTCCACGTCACATTTAACGGCCACATAGACGTCACGTCAGCCACGCGTGCTATTTCTGTCGAAGTTAGCTGCCGACGTTAACGGCAGAACATAAAGTGATCAAAAGTGGCAAGTTTGAGGACATATTTCTTGGATTGAAATGTTTGAGGACATAAATCGTTTTAGTGGTAAAGTTTAGGGACATAAACTGTAATTTTCCCGGCTACGTGCAACAAAAATACTCAATTACGACGAATAGTCCATCGAAATTTTGACATGGGAGCAATGTGCAACAAGAATAAATTTTTGAAGGGAGACATTCACTTTTTAGAATTTTGTGGAGATAAAGTACAAAAATTAGAAATTTTTAGGGGATGATGTGCAATTTGCCTTAAATAAAAACTTGAATATGTTTATATAGCATATTTATAAATATATCCCTATACTTTTAATATTAGCATTTCACTGTTTTCTTCATTCATGTATCTTTTTCGTTTTCTAGGATATGTTCTCGAAAATGACTCGAGCTGAGCGGAAACACAGTCCTCTGGCCATAGGTGTTCCGGGACAGCTGGCAGGTCTATACACAATCCACCAAAAATACGGCAAGCTTCCATGGGAGTTGGTTGTAAAGCCAGCCGAGAATCTAGCCCGTCGAGGTTTCAAAGTTTCGCAATCTCTCTTTAACAAAATGGTCAATGCAGAGTCAACCATTATGTCTGACGAGGATCTTCGAAGCGTATTTGCTCCTTACGGAGAGATACTCGCCGAAGGCCAAACCCTCCGCCTCAGAAAGCTAGCGGACACGTTGGCGGCAATAGCGAAACACGGCATGAAAGACTTTTATAACGGATCAATAGCCGACAGCTTGGCAACATACATCCAACAGAAAAAGGGAATAATAACAAAGGAAGACTTTCAGAGATATCGAGTTATCGTGAGAGAGCCTTTGGTTACTAGAGTATTAGGACATCGGATACTCACTGTGCCGCCTCCTGCATCAGGCGGCGCAGT
This sequence comes from Erythranthe guttata, assembly GCF_000504015.1. Next base: position 24,333 of record NW_012192944.1, read on the forward strand.
GGTGATTTCTGTAAGTTCATTTTTTTACTCAATGTCGAATTTGGTATTTGAGATGATTTTCGGAAAAAAAAATGGGGTGTCGTGTTTATTTAAGGGTAATTACGCCTACATCCCTCAGGTATGCTAAAGTAACTTTAATGTCCCTATGGTATCACTCCTGAAACATCGTTAAAACTCTAACGGGATAATGCATTAAATATGTTATTCCTGAAATTAATGGTCCGTTAGAACTTTATCGAAATAACGTATCCAATGCACTATCCTATTTGAGTTTCTAACAATGTTTCAGGTGGTGATTGTAATTTCCGATACCACAAGAACCTTAAAGTTATTTTAACTAACCTCAGGGGTGTTGGTGTAATTTACCCTTTATTTAATGATGTGAACAGATTCTCAAGACTCTTTCCAAGTACAATAACAAGGGTGTTACCGCATCACTTTTGGTGCACCGGACCATTGAAGCGCTCAAATACGCGCTTGCGTTGAGGATGCGATTAGGAGATCCTGGATTTGTTAATATTTCTAGTGCCTTGAATTCTATGATTTCAGACAACACCGCGGAAAGAGTGAAGAACCTCATAAATGATAACAGAACATTTGATCCTCCTCATTACCGCAGCAAGTAAGCAATGATTTCATTGATCTTCTTATGTTAATGGATACTTGAAGATAAAGTAGTCTTAGTTTCTCTATTTCATTACATCTACATGTACATTGGAGAAAATTACTCTTGTTTTTTTAGGATAAATTACAATCACTCCTGAGGTATGGTCAATAAACGAAAAATCCCCATATTTCGATAATTAAAACTATCAGGGGCGGACCCAAGGGGGTTTTCTTGGGGGCTGAAATATCGGGTAGTTTAAGAGAAGATTTTTTTACGGACTAAAGTGTACATAAATAAAAGTTTGGGGGGCGAAAGTCTATTAACTAATACATAAATAACCAAAAAAAAATTGCTTAAATTTTTTTTTTCTTGGGGGGGCGGGGGCCACCCCAGCCATATGCATGGGTACGGCCCTGACAACTATCCTCAATTACGAATCTTCTTACACGTTTATCCTCATGGTGTTAAATTCAACATAATCTTCTAGATGTTGTGGAATGTTCTCTAGTTTGTACTCGTTTTGTGCAAAAATGCAGTTTCTAATGCACCACAATCTGATATATACAATCCAAAAACACATCTTATGATCATCTTGCTTCAAAATGTGGAGGTCGAATAGGATAAAATGGGTACAAAATTGATAATATTCCATATAATCTAGAAGATTCCACTAAATTTGATACGGGATGTGAACGAGTAGGAAGATTTATAGTTGTTGGGTAGTTGTAATTACCCAAACATGAGAGTTTTTTTTATTATTTGATCATACATCAGAGGTGATTTTAATTTACCCTTAAACTTATTAGAGATATTAATACTAAATGATACATTTCACTAATAGCTTCAGCTCTTGGTTGAGGTGGTCATTCAACGTGGTATCATGTCAGGTCAAATAAAAGGTCCTGAGTTTGAATCACAGCGCCACCCATTTCAAATATTTCAAGTGCAAGACTTCAAATGTAATTCGTTTTCACTTGAGGGGCGTATTGAAGATATTAATATTAAATGATATATTTCACTAACAGTTTAAACTCCATTGTTTCTGGTGTTGACACACTGCAGATGGGCTCAGCTAAATGATCACGGCACGAGTCATTTATGCATCGTTGATCGAGACCGAAATGTCATAACAATGACGACAAGTATAAACACTAAATGGGGGTCGAGGATTATGTCACCGAGTACGGGAATATTCCTCAACAATCAGATGTACGATTTTTCAGTTCCGACATCAAAAGGTGCACCGGGAGCACCGGCAAATTATGTTAGTGCATACAAAAGGCCTTTGTCATCTATGGCTCCTATCATTCTCGAGAAGGTCAGAATTTTTTGTTGCAGTGTTACGGTTCTTTTCGTTTCAACTTTTTATGAATGATCCCTTTGGCATCAAATTTGTTTTATTTGAATTTTCTCGTGTATCGAATGATTTTTTTCGTAAATATATTTTCCAGGAGGGAAGGGTAAGAGCTGTCATAGGTTCTGCTGGAGGTATTCTAATACCTGATGCTGTCAGTCAGGTCTTAATTAATTTCATCATCCGAAAGAAGCTAAGTTATGATTCTGTCAAGGCTCCAAGGTTTTATCACAAGGTAAAAAAAAAATATTTACAAGGTTTTATATTTTTTTCGTCCAACGAAAAAAAAAAACACTAATCCCGATTCTGTTGCTAACGGTTTTGGAAAATCGAAATGGAAAAAAAAAATTCCAAAGTCAGAATTTTTTTGATCAGAATCGGCGAAATTTGATTAATATTATATAGGGTAAATTGCAATCACCCGTACGGTATGGTCAAATTACGAATAAACCCCTCCTGTTTGGATGATTACATCTACCTATCAACTATGAATCTTGTACATCTCCACCTTTATGGTATCCAATTCAACATAAGCATCTAGATTCCGTCGATTGTTCTCTAGTTTGTACTCGTTTTGTGCAAAAATGCAGTTTCTGATGTACCACAATCTGATATATACAAGCCAAAAAACACATCTTATGATCATCTAACTTCAAAATGTGGAGTTTGAATGGGATAAAACGGGTCCGATATTGATAATATTACATATAATGTAGAAGATTCCATTAAATTTGAAACCGCAATGGTGGACATGTAATAAGATTTATAGTTGAGGGGTGGTTGTAATTACACAAACAAGAGGGGAGTTTTCATAATTTGATCATACATCAGGGGTGATTGATTGTAGTTTACCCTATAATATATGTTTTTGGGAAAAATAATTGTAATTATTTTTGAATTAAAACCGGATCGACAATCAGAAATTTCGTACATAATTCCAATTCCAATAAAAGAAATTCAGAAAAAAAAAAAAAGAAAAAAGAAAACCGGAACGAAATTTCAGTACGAATATGGAATCCACGTGACCACAATAAGTTCTTGATTTCAATACGAAAAAATTCTGCTATTTTCATAAGATTATTTTATAATGCAGCTATATCCAAATAAACTTCTGTATGAGAAATACACATCCTTTAGTGGTGACGAGTACATATATCCCTCGGCGACAATATCGGAACTGTCGAGAAAGGGCCATACGGTGAGTGCAGTAACTGCTATGACTACTTGCCAATTTGTGATTCAAAGGTTGAAGGGTAATAAGAGTGGTCTGCTTGTTGCTATTAGTGACCCGAGAAAGAGTGGATATCCGGCAGCTTATTGATCTCGTTTTTTCGGGTTTTTTTTTTTTTTTTTTAAGTGATTCTCTTTGTGGGTTGATTGTACAGTTGGAAGATGAAAATATAGAACTTGTAATGTGGAATATGTTAGTTGAATGCAAAAAGATATGGTTGTTGGAAATTATAATGTGCTTGAGTTGTTTGATTTTTGTATGTTTTTAATGTGTGGGGATTTGAGGTAGCTATTGATTAACTCTTGCTAATTCCATTATTTTACGGTGTCTTTTAGGCGAGGTTTAACTTCACGTAGGGGTGGAATTTGGAACGCATTTTTCAAAGTACTCATATTAAAGTGCATATGCAAAAAACGATAATGAAAATACGAACCAGAATATTCCGACATGAATACACATCAACAAACATGCACTAAGACTCTCGCACATAAAAACATGCACAAACAGGTACGTACACAACAGTACTCGCGCAAAACTGCATGTGCAAATACGCTAATGAAAACACGAACTATAATACTAGGACATGAATAGTGAATACACATAACCAAACATGCACCAAGCTCGCATGTAAAAACATGCACAAAAAGATCATTTGATGAATCATAGAATTTAGGGTTATATACAAATACACCCCTGTACTATGAACTTTGTATCATATACCCCTTGTACTACACATAAATATAAAAATCCCTCTATTGTTACATTTTTTCCAAAATGTGACGAAAATACCCCTGCTAGAGTATATTACAAACATCCTAAAATTACAAACATCTTTACGATCCTATGATTGTTGAGAATTTGAACTATCGAAAGACATTTAAGAAAAAAATGAAGAAATTCAAAATGACAAAAATAAAAGGTTTTATTCAGAATATAAAAAAAATCTAAGCAATAAGATTTTTGTAGAAAAAAAATAAAAATACCAAAATTTCCCAAGTAAAATTGACCCGAAAATGTTAAAGAATATAGTAGAAAATGGCTCAAACAAACCCTTATATTTATAGGCTTCAGTAGGGGTATTTTCGTCAAATTATGGAAAAATGTAACATTAAGAGATTTTTTGTATTTATGTGTAGTACATGGATATATGATACAAAGTTCATAGTACATGGGTGTTTTTGTATTTAACCCTAGAATTAAATGGTGATTTTGTCATGGGAAAATTGCTTACTATATCGATCAAACTCCATTTATTGTTCGTAGACCACAATCATTAATGATTTTCGGAACCTAATGAGAATGGCTCGACTTTTGAACATAACACTTTGCTCTTTTTTTCCTCATTTGAGAAGTTCATTACTAAGCAATGGCATGTTAGCAATTACTTTTCTAAATGGAGATATACAAAAAATTAATGTCACCTCTATCTGATAGACTGAGAAAGAAGAAAGCAATCGGTTCATCGTGTTGCTACTATTATATCAAGAAGATAAGACTACCGAAGATAATCGATATATTCTCGATATTAAATAATGCTCTAATCTATTAGAGTTATTGATAGAAAAATACTTGTCTTTTTTCTCCATCGCACAATGTTTCTCCACGGTACGTGCATTACTGTTCTATGTCTTGTTTTGTAGGTACCGAATGCTACTGTCGACAATGTACTGATTCCGATGATATGAAATTAAATGATCCGTAAAATTATATGAAATAATTCTTGGTTGTTGAGTTGTATATAAAGTTTCAACGGGGAAAGTAAATGAGTTATTTTAATTTTTAATTTCTTCGATTGCAGTTTGTCAAACGTGTCTACTTAGTTTTGCGATTGCCTTCTCCTTGCTTTTGCTTTTGGCGTCAAATACCGATGCTGCCGGAGGGGAGAGAGTTGTGGGGAAAAATGGTGTTGTAGCAACTGATGAAACGGAGTGCTCTAAAATTGGAAGAGACGTACTTAAACGAGGAGGCCATGCTGTCGATGCTGCAGTGGCAGCTGCATTTTGCTTGGGAGTTGTTAACCCAGCTAACAGTGGTCTTGGCGGCGGAGGATTTATGCTCGTCAGGTCGTCTAAAGGCAATGCTAAAGTATTCGACATGAGAGAAACGGCGCCCGGCCGAGCCTCTAAGGTACATTTGTTGGTCAATAACTTCACTTTTCCTCTTCCAGTTCAGTTTCAGGTTTCAGGTTTCAGGTTTCTGGTTTCAGGTTTCAGTTTTTGTTTCAGTATCAATTTCAATTTCAGTTTCAGTATCAATTTCAATTTCAGTTTCAGGTTTCAGTATCAATTTCAGTTTCAGTTTCATACTATTTTGCACTCTCTAAAGGTTGTCCGCGATTTCCTAGGATATTTCGGTATCAATTTCAGTTTCAATTTCATACTATTTTCTACTCACTAAAGGTTGTCCGCGATTTCCTAGGATATGTTTACCGAGAGATTTTCCGAGTATCAAACTGGTCCTCTGTCCATAGCAGTTCCAGGACAACTCGCAGGTCTATACACGGCCCACAAACAATACGGGAAGATTCCATGGGAATCACTCGTGAAACCGGCTGAAAATCTCGCGCGTAAAGGCTTCCTCATTTCGTCGTCTCTTTTCAAGACAATGGATAGTATGAAGTCAACTATCATGGCTGATGAGGAGCTCCGAACCATATTTGCGCCCAACGGAAGCCTCTTGCCCGAAGGCAAGCCCGTTAACTTCAGAAAATTAGCAGATACACTGGCAGCTATATCGAAAAATGGCATGAAAATCTTTTATAACGGATCGATCGCGCAAAAATTAGCCGAAGACATTCAAAACGCAGGTGGAATAATAAAAAAGGAAGACTTCCAGAAATATGAAGTTATTACGAGGAAACCTTTGGTTGCTCATGCATTCGGATACGAAATTGTTACGGCACCACCTCCTACTTCAGGGGGTGCCATGCTAATTCTTGTAAGTAAATACTCCCTCTGTTCCATAATAATTGTCTCTTTTTAAAAATATTTCCGTTCCATATTATCCGTCACTTTAGATTTCCAATACTGCATTAAATGCACTTTTTCCTGTTTTAACCTTATTAATTCAACTCTAATTATTAACTCTCTTATCATATCATTAAATGATCAAGGTTATTTTAGTCCTTCTAGTGTATTTTTTCTAAAATCAAGACACATTTATTGAAATTCTTAATACTTGTGCAAAGCTAAAAACGACGGTTAATTCAGAACGGAGGGAGTATTTTTTTTTTTCTTTTTTTTTTGGTTATGCCTTTCTCGAATCGTAGGTTGTGATAATTAGTGTTTGCTTTCGTCTGAAACAACAGATTCTGAAGATTCTTTCTAACTACCAAAAAACAACCAGTGTTTCTAACTCTTTGGGAAAGCATCGTTTCGTTGAGGCATTGAAATACGCACTCGCAATGAGGATGAAGCTTGGAGATCCTCGATTCGTGAATGTCACTAATGTCTTAAAAAACATGATCTCAACAAAATACGCGAAACTGTTGAAGGATCGGATAAACGACAACCAAACATACGAACCTGTTCGCTACGGTAGCAAGTAAGCGTTGTTTTCTATCATATCTTAATGATCTCATTCTTAATTTATTTTAATAGCTACGCGAATTAACCTAATGCAGATGGAGTCAGATTTACGATCATGGCACGACTCATTTGTGCGCAGTGGATAGTCAACGAAACGCTGTTTCCATGACCATGAGTCTGAATTCTTACTTCGGATCACGAGTGATGTCATACAGTACCGGGATATATTTAAACAATCAAATGTACGATTTTTCAATCCCCACATTAAGCTCTCCGCCACCATCGCCGGCAAATTTTATTCAACCGTTCAAGAGGCCTTTATCGTCGATGACACCTACCATTCTTGTTAAGGTAAAGTAATTCGCCTTAAGAATAAAGTAAAATTAGAAATTAAGCTACATTTATCTAGACGATCGCTTTGCGATTAATTGGTTGATATTAATAGACAACTATTGGTTCAAGTTCGTCTTCATATACAGTAGAACATCGATTAAATAATAGTTTCTCCCGGTCCCGACTCGGTGAAAAAGTGTTAAATTATTAACTCGATAATTTAATATTTTGCTAAATAATAGAATTTCCATAGTCTCGACTGTATTAATTTATAGAGGTTTAACTGTATTTTTTTTTTTGTCTCATTGTTTTATCTACTGAAATGTTGCTTTTAGGGCGGACGACTAAAAGCAGTCATAGGTGCAGCTGGAGGATTGCTAATACCTGACGCTGTCACTCAGGTCTTAATAAATAACTTAAACCTGAAAATGGATACACTTACTGCTGTTAACGCTCCAAGATTATACCACACGGTGAGTTTATGTACCTATTAACTGATGCATTTGGGATAATTATACTTTTGGTCCCTATATTATACACTAAAAATGATTTTAGTCCCCATATTTTTCTTGCCACGATTTTAGTCCTCAAACAACCTTTTTTTTTTTTGCAATTTTAGTATGTTTGATTTTGGTGTTAATTTTAAGAGAAATATCACGTGTTTCACACGTGAGAACGCAGAAATAACACCTTTAGCCCCCTTTATTAAATCCATTTTTAAATTAGCCCAAGTTTCACTTTATTGTTACAATTTCGTCCAAAAATTGAATATTGTAAATTAATTTGAATTTTATGTTTTTTCTTCACCTGCCCTTCTTCCCAATGCCACTCTTCTTTCTTTTATTTAATTTATTTATTTATCAATTTGATCTGTAAATATTCAGATAAATTTAAACTTTTTAGTAAATTTACTCCTATTTTATTTTCTTTGGACTAAATTGTAAGAATTAATGTGATATTGGGGCTAAATAAATAATATACGTAAAAAGAGGCTTGAAGTGCACTGTCACGTGCTCCACACGTGTTTTTTCCGTCCAAACTAACTCCAATAATAAACAACAGGATGAAAGTGTCAAAAAATGGTTTGTTTGAGGACTAAAATCGTGGCAAGAAAAATATAGGGACTAAAATTAATTTTGGTGTATAGTATAGGGACCAAAAGTGTAACTATCCCCATACATTTCATTAAAGATTTTGGTTAAGATGGTCATTTAACATGGTATCAGAGTCAGGCCAAAATGAAAGGTCTTGAGTTCGAATTCCACCGCCACCCAGTTCAAATATTTCAAGTGCAATACTTCAAATGTAATTCGCCTGCCCTTACAGGGTTACATCGACATGCTAATGTAACGAAGTTGTGTTTCTGCAGCTGTATCCAAATGTGCTTTACCATGAGGTGTACAGTCGAAACGGTAGTGACTACTATTTCGATTCGAATATAGTGAAAGAGTTGGAAAAGAAGGGCCATGTTTTGAGGGAGGCTAGTAGTGGTTGGACTGTATGCCAGTTCGTAGTTCAAAGTTCAAAGGGTTCGAATTCAGGTCAACTTATTGCTGTTAGTGACCAACGAAAAGGCGGATTTCCGGCTGGATATTGATCACCTTATTTTCTCTTCGGTTATTGTTCTCTCTTGTTTTCTTTTTCGTATATTTTTATGTGGTTAATATAGATTTGAAGCGATAGTGGCCGATATATCGAAGTTTGATTTTCTAAGCAGTGCTATTTTGATCAATGTTTTTCGTCGTCTGCCATAAACTTGTTTTTGAGAGACGAAGAGCACTTCATGAAGCTAAAAATAATTAAGAGGTAACTGGTTTACTGTAAGTGATTAGAACACAAAATTATGTACAATATAATATAGGGAAAATTGCATATCACCCCATAAAAAATTCTAATTTTTGCACTTTACCCCCTCAAAATTAAAAAAAAAAAAAAAAAGTGAATGTCCCCCTTCAAAATGTTATTCTTGTTGCACATTGCTCCGGCAACAAAATTCCGATGGATTATTCATCAGCATTTGAGTATTTTTGTTGCATATTGCCCATTATTTTTGTTGCACGTTACCCCTTAAAAACATTATATTTTTGCACATTGCCCCTTTAAAATGTTATTTTTGTTGCACAATGCACACCAAAAATTGACTTCCGGAGCAAAGTTCAACCAAAATAATATTTTGAAGGGGATTATTCCTTTTCTGAATTTTTAGGGGGAAAGCGCGAAAAATGGAAATTTGTAGGGGGTGAAGTGCTTTTTGTCCTATAATATAATTCCAAACTAGTCAATTTACATGTTAGACTTATGTAAGAAATTAATTTGTAAATACATACAAATCTCAAAGATTATTATGTCAAAACAACGAAACTCGAAAATACCATTATTTGACAAGCCGGAGGGCAAGTTTTTTCTTTTTACGAAAACGCCCACATCCACGTATAAGTTGAATGTAAATAATCTCTATACTGTAGCATATATTGTAAATTTTACCTGTCATATATGCATTATTGCTAAGAAAAATTATTGAACAGCAAGCAAGGTGACATAACTTAATGCCCGTTGACGATATCTTTATTTTGTTATAGTTAACTTTTGGGATTCGGCCGACAAAATGAAATGGTTGATGCCTTAACAACGTTATCAAATATTTCCAAATTAAGATCAATTGTATAATATGATATGATGTATGTCCAAAGCTTTTATTGGATTCAAGCGAGGAGTTACGCTTATAATCGTAACAATTTATGAGGTACTTATAATTATTTTTTCAAGAAAGTCGGCCCCATTATTCTCATTCATCGTTTGATGAATCGTAGAATTTAATGATGATTTTTCATTGGCAAATTACTTAATCCATTGATGAAACTCCATTTATTGTTCATAGACCAAAATCATTAATGATTTTTGGATCTTATCGAGAATGGCTCGACTTTTGAACACAACACTTTCCTCCTTGTTTTTTCCACCGATTTAAGAAGTTGAGATTACATGTTAGTTTTTCCATTGCTGAAGGGATAGATAAAAAATTTAATGAAACCACTATCGATAAGGAGAAAGGTAATTTGGTTAATCGCGTTGCTATTATCATATCAAGAAGAGGGATTACTGAAGATAAATGATATATTTTCGAGTTAAGTCTTTTATTGATCTTAGTGAAGTTCCTTACTTTTTCGTCCCACAATGTTTTTCCGCGGTACGTACATTGATGTATGTATTGGATTTTAATTTTAGAAACGTAATAATTATGTTGATAATAAGAAACGTAATAAGAGAATGTGTCGTTGGCATACTATTTCGGATCATTTGATAATTTTAATTTCATGTGATGAATCTTTTAGCTTTTTAATTTGATTTTTAGATTAAGGGTTTGTTCTAGTCTCGTAGATCGATCAAATTCATCCAAACAAATTCAAGATTTTTTTATTATGGACTCGAAATCCGTAACTTCTAGATGGAGCTATAACGAACTTTGAATTTTGTTTTCATTGCAGTTTGTCAGACGCCTCTACTTAGTTTTGTCGTTGTCTTCTTGATTATATTTTTGGCATCGAATTCCAATGCGGTTGGACAAGAGAGAGTTGTAGCGCGCAATGGTGTTGTAGTTACCGATGAAACAGAGTGCTCTGTAATCGGAAGGGACGTACTTAAACGAGGAGGGCACGCTGTTGATGCAGCGGTGGCTGCTGCACTTTGCTTGGGAGTCGTCGGCCCATCTTACAGTGGTCTCGGCGGCGGAGGATTTATGCTCGTCAGATCGTCTAACGGCAGTTCACAAGTATTCGACATGAGAGAAATGGCGCCCGGCCAAGCCTCCAAGGTACCAATTTTTTCCCCCTAAAATTTCACATTTTCTTGAAGTCTATGGAAAGAAATTTTAGAGTTTCTTGAAATAGTTTGGCTTGTAATCCTTGCGGTTTGCTATCTCTATAGGGAAAATTACGGTCACCCCCTGACTTGTGGTCAAATTATGAAAACCGCCCTCCTGTTTGGGTAATTACAGCCACCTCTCAACTATGTATTATATTACAAAAAAATACATTGGTAAAACCGAACAGAAATTTCGGTACGCCGACATTTCATACCGTTTACCGAACTGAATATACGATTCGGTTTGGTAAATAACTGAATTACATAAATTTTATGTAAAAATATTTAAAAGGAGGGGGTGGCTGTAATTACCCAAATAAAAGGGGATTTTTTTATAATTTGGTCATACCTCAGGGGTGGCCGTAATTTGCCCATCTATATATTGTGTACGGTTAATTCCAGACTAGTTCATCGACATGCCTTAGACACAATGTATCACGGACACTTCTACTTCTTAACATGTTCGACTCTCGAGCACACTTGCTAGACACTTTACGGGCCATTTTGTAATTTCTGAAAAGTTGGAAACATGTTTGAATAGCACATTTCCAGATATTTTTGTTGATTCCCTAATTATTTACATAATTTAATGATCAATTGCAAATTGATAGTTGATAATATGTTTATTATGAATATATTTGTATGAAAATATATAAATTCTTTTATATATAAATAAATCTTATATATGTTTATACTTTATGCATAGCATCTTTACAAATTTATAAATGTACCCCTATAATTTTAATATTTAGACATCGACGATCGACCCGGATTTTGTACCAACTAAACGTTGTCCGAAATTTAGGATATGTTCGATCGGGATATTTGCGAGTGGAAAGACGGTCCTCTAGCTATAGCTGTTCCAGGACAACTAGCAGGTCTCTACACAGCTCACAAACAATACGGGAAGATTCCATGGGAATCTCTCGTAAAACCAGCCGAGAATCTCGCCCGTAAAGGCTTCAAAATTTCACCGTCTCTTTTCAAGACAATGAGATATACAAAGTCAAGTATCATGTCCGATAAGGAGCTTCGGAGCATATTTGCTCCCGACGGAAAGCTCTTATCGAAAGGCAATACCATTCATCTCAAAAAGTTGGCGGATACGTTGGCAGCTATATCGAAAAACGGCACGGACATTTTTTATAACGGACCGATAGCGGAAAACATAACCGAAGACATCCGAAAGGCGGGTGGAATAATAAAAAAAGAAGACTTTCAGAAATATCGAGCTATTGTGAGGAAACCTTTGGTTGCTCATGTTTTCGGATATGAAATAATTACTACACCTCCTCCCGCTACGGGTGGCGCCATGTTAATTCTTGTAAGCAATTTTTCTTTTTCTTTTCTAGGTAAATTACACCCACACCCCTGAGGTATACTAAAATAACTTTAAGGTCCCTGTGATATCGATAATTACATTCACCCCTGAAACATAGTTAGAAACTCTAATGGGATAATGCATTGGATACGTTATTCCGTTAGGGTTTTAACTGACTATTACTTTTAGCTAGTGGTGGAGACAATATAGAGTTAGGGGGTGACATGGCTCCTGCAACATTTCTTAAATCACCGATAACTCTTTGTTGTCTCCACGCTTCCTGAAACTAATAGTCCGTTAGAACTCTATCGGAATAATGTATCAAATGTATTAATCCCATTAGAGTTTCTAACTATGTTTCAGGGGATGAGTGTAATTATCGATACCATAGGGACCTCAAAATTATTTTAGCATACCCCAGGGGTGTGGGTGTAATTTACCCTTTTTCATTTATATGGTAAGATTTGGAAGGGTTCGTGTTTAGGATTCGACTTTCTTTGTAACAGATTCTTAAGATTCTTTCTAACTATAAAAAAACCGGCATTTCGAACTCATTGGAGAGACATCGTTTTGTTGAGGCATTGAAATACGCGCTTGCAACGAGGATAGGTCTTGGAGATCCCGGATTCGTAAACGTCACAAATATCTTGAAAAAAATGATCTCAACAAGATATGCGAGAGGCTTAAAGAAACGGATAAACGACAAGAAAACATACGATCCTGCTCATTACGGTAGCAAGTAAGTCGATCACCGTTTCTAGTGATTCGATATGTTATTTATTTTCATTCATTGTCAAACGGCTCTTAACTCCTTGTGGAAAGAATATCCACCATAAATGGAGTTGTTTTGTTGCTTCGCGACGTGTTTCTTCGATTTTTCGTGATTAATTATTATTAAATTAAATTAATTTTAACGGATTCGTGAGATTTCACTAGTGCAGATGGAGTCAGATATATGATCACGGCACGACACATCTCTGCGTTGTAGATAGTCAACGGAACGTTGTTACGATGACTATGAGTTTGAATTCGTACTTTGGATCGAAAATGATGTCAACAAGTACGGGGATATTTCTAAACAATCAAATGTACGATTTCTCGATCCCCAGATCGAGCAACCCACCGCCATCTCCTGCGAATTTTATTCAACCATTCAAGAGGCCTTTGTCCTCAATGGCACCTACCATTTTTGTTAAGGTGAGAAATTCGATTCAAAATTTGGAACTCGGTTAATTTTAGGGGCAAATTACGGCCACCCCCGAGGTAAGGTCAAATGACGAAAAAAACCCTCATGTTTGCATAATTACAGACACCCCCTCAACTATGTATTATCTTACGAAAAAATTCCTCAACTTGGTAAATTTAGGGGCGTTCATTCCATAAATTGTACCGAAATTTCGGTACGCCAAAATTTCATACCGTTTAGCGTTTGGTTCGATAAATAACCGAATTACCAAATTTTATTAATTTTTAAAGAAAGTTGATTTTTAATTTTTTTATTTTTTAAATTAATTTTAGTTTAAATACTAATATATATATATATATATATATATATATATATATATATATATATATATATATCACACCAAATTTTCGTTCAGTTTGATTCAATCGGTTTACCGACCGGATGGACACCGCTAGGTGAATTTGGCATCATAAGAGTGGACTATAAGATAATACACAGTTGAGTGGTGGTTGTAATTATGCAAACAAGAGGGGTTTTTTCGTAATTTGACCTTACCTCGGGGATGGCCGTAACTTGTCCTAATTTTAGTTCTTTTTCTCGCCATTTCATTTTCCTTAACTCTTGCTTTTAGGACGGACGAGTAAAGGCAGTTATAGGTGCAGCTGGAGGATTGCTAATACCTGATGCGGTCGCTCAAGTCTTAATAAATCACTTGAACATCAATATGGATCCACTTGTTGCAGTTAATGTTCCAAGATTATATCACACGGTGAGACCCATATATATATACAAGGATAAAATGCACTTCACCCCCTATAAATTTCTCATTTTTGCACTTCCCCCTAAATATTCAAAAAAGGTATATTTTACCCTTCGAAATATTATTTTGCTAGCACTTTGCCCCAGAAACCAATTTTGGAGGGCATTGTGCAACAAAAATAACATTTTAAAGGGGCAACGTGTAAAAAATTAGTGTTTTTAAAGGGCAATGTGTAACAAAAATAACATTTAAAGGGGCAACGTGAAAAATACTCAATTCCGATGAATAGTCCATCAGAGTTTTGCTACTGGGGCGGGCAATGTGCAACAAGAATAATATTTTGAAAGGGGACATTCACTTTTAAATTTTTTTAGGGGATAAAGTGCGAGAATAAAAAAATTACAGGGGATGATATGCAATTTGCCCTATATTATACAATATTTACTCAGTTTTTATTTGGATAAATTACAACCACCCCCCTGAGGTATGGCCAATTTAAAAAAAAAAATTCTCTTGTTTGGATAATTACATCTACCCCTCAATTATGATTTTTTCTTACATCTCCTCCCTTATGGTGTTAAATTCAACATAATCATCTAGATTTCGTGAAATGTGCTCTAGTTTGTACTCGTTTCGTGTAAAAATACAGTTTCTGATGCACCACAATCTGATATATACAAGCCAAAAAACACATATTATGATCATTTTGCTCTAAAATGTGGAGTTCGAATGGGATAAAGCGGGTACAAAAGTGATAATATTCCATATAATCTCAAAGATTCCACCAAATTTGAAACCGCAAGGGTGGACGTGTAAGAAGATTTAGGCATTGTTCGTTTTGGAACTCATTTTAATTTCATTTTGAGGAAATATGTTTTGGGGGAAGAATTTGAGAATAAAAGTAATGTTTGTTTATATTTTGGAAGGGGACAAAATACACTGTAGGAGTCAAATCATGTTTAAAGGTGTTAGAAGAAAATATTTTAGAAGAAAAAAATTGAAAGAAGAAGTGATGTTTATCTGTTTTTTAGTGAAGACATATTTTACTGTAGTAGTCAAATCATTTTAGTGTAGCAGTCACATCATGTCTAAAGGAGAGAGAAACTTTTGAAATTGTTTTGAGAAAATAATTTGAAAAGTTTAATAAATACAATTTTGTTTTGGGGAATCAATGAAAACAAAAAAAAAATGCTTAGTTGAGGGGGGGTTTTGTAATTACCCAAACAAGAGGGGGTTTTTTGTAATTTAACCATACCTCAGGGGTGGTTGTAATTTACCCATTTTTATTTTTAGACTTTGTTGTGGTAACTTAAAAAACTTCTGTTTATGCAGCTGTATCCGAATGTGCTTTACCATGAGAAATACAGGTCTCAAAACGGTAGCGAGTATTATTTTCCCGATTACATGTTGAGGCAATGGCAAAGAAAAGGCCATGTATTGAAAAAGGGTTATGGTTGGACTATATGCCAGTTTGTAGTTCAGAAGTTAGAGGGTCCGGATTCCGGTCAACTTATTGCTGTGAGCGACCAACGAAAAGGCGGATTTCCTGCCGGATACTGATATCCCGCCTTATTTTTTTTTCTCGAAACTAGTTGTTCTTTGAATTACTCTTTGTTCTTTTATATGCAATCTTCATCTTGTTTTGTTGCTAAGCTTGGCTTGCAAGTGAAGATGTGCTCGAAATAATATAAACGGGATATGATTATTTTGCATATTTTTACTTAATAAAAACTTATATCTCTATTTAAACAGTTATTTCGTGTATAATATTTTCAACGGAACCCCTTATGTATTTTCTTACGCGTCCACCCTCATGGTGTCAAACATATTGAAAGAGGTGTTTTTTAGTAAGACAACACAGAGTTGAGGGGGTCGTTGTAATTATCAAACATGAGAGGTGTTTTTCGTAATTTGCGCTTACCTCAGGTAGTTGGCCGTAATTTTCCCTAGAATTAAATGTAGATTTATCATGGGAAAATTGCTTACTCTATTGATGAAACTCCATTTATTGTTCCTAGAGCATTATCATTTATGATTTTTGTAACCTAATGAAAATGGCTTGACTTTTGAACACAACATTTTGCTTTTGTTTTTCTCATTGAAGAAGTTGATTACTAATCAATGCCTTCTTAGGTTTTCCATTTCTAAATGAAGAGACAAAAAAATTTAATGCCACACACTATTGATAAGAAGAGGGGGATAAGTGAAGATTAATTGCTATCTTCTTCAGTTAAATAATGCCTAATCTATTAGTAAGTATTTGGTGAAGCATTTTTTTCTTTTTCATCCCACAATGTTTCTCCACGGTACGTAAATTTGATATATGCTCGGAAATATTTTGATCCAAACACAGCTTTAACGAACTTTGGATTTCATCATTGCAGTTTGTCGGACATCTCTACTTAGTTTTGCCGTTGTCTTCTTGCTTCTGCTTTCGGCTTCAAATACCGATGCCGCCGGAGATCAGGAGAGAGTTGTAGCACGGAATGGTGTCGTAGCGACTGATGAAACGGAATGCTCTATAATTGGAAGGGACGTACTTAAACGAGGAGGTCACGCTGTCGATGCAGCGGTAGCTGCTGCGCTTTGCTTGGGAGTTGTTAGCCCGTTTTACAGCGGTCTTGGCGGCGGAGGATTTATGCTCGTCAGATCATCGACCGGCGATTCGAAAGTGTTTGACATGAGAGAAATGGCACCTGGCCGAGCCTCCAAGGTACATTTTTTTATCAATAGCTTCATTGCTAAAGGTTACATTGGGTGAATTTTTACTGTTAGATCTACACAACATCAATGTCGGTGTGTGTTTGTGTGCATATGAATGATAAACATTAGGTAACCCTAGTCCAATTTCTTTTTCACCACTATACATTAGGTAATCTATTTAAGGGCAAATTACGGTCACACCTGAGTTATGGTTAAATTACAAACCCCCCCTCATGTTTGGGTAATTACAGCCACCCCAACTATTTATTATCTTACGGAAAAAAACTCTCCATAGGTAAATTTAGGGATGTTAAATCGGTAAAACCGAACCAAAATTTCGGTACGCCAATATTTCATACCGTTTACCGAACTGAATATACGATTTGGTTCGGTAAATAAATGAATTACATAAATTTTATGTAAAAATATTTAAAAGGAGGGGGTCGGCTGTAATATTATGTACATTTCTATGTTACACCTATTGAAGGTTACATCGGGTGAATTTCTATGTTACACATGCCTATTTGTATATATATATTTTGTCCGATTTTAGCATTCACCGTGGTTTCGGAATTTCCTAGGGTATGTTTGATAAAGAGTCTTCTAAGAAGAAAGATAGTCCTCTGTCAATAGCAGTCCCCGGAGAACTCGCAGGTCTCTACACGGCCCACAAAGAATACGGGAAGATTCCATGGGAATCACTCGTCAAACCGGCCGAAAATCTCGCCCGTAACGGCTTCATCGTTTCGTCGTTTCTGTCGAAGACACTGGCAAGTGTGAAGTCAACTATCATGTCGAATAAGGAGCTACGAAGCGTGTTTGCGCCCAAAGGAAGGCTCGTGTCTAAAGGGAAGACCATTTATTTCAAAAAGTTGGCCGATACGCTAGCGTCCGTATCGAAACACGGCATGAACGACTTTTATAATGGATCGATCGCGCAGAGCTTAAGCAACGACATTCAAAAGGCGGGTGGGATAATAAAAAAGGAAGACTTTCAGAAATATCGAGCTATTACGAGGAAACCTTTGGTCGCGAATGTTTTCGGATATGAAATAGTTACCGCACCGCCTCCTGCTTCAGGTGGTGCCATGTTAATTCTTGTAAGTATAGTATATATATATACAATAAAACCTCGATAAATTAATAACCTCGCTTAAATAATAGTTTCTCTCGGTCCGGACTCAGTAAAAATATATTAAATTATTAATTCGATACTTTAATAATTCGCTAAATAAATAGAATTTCCCTAGTCCGGACTGTATTAATTTATAGAGGTTCAACTATATATATATGGACAAATTGCACATCACCCCCTAAAAATTTCTAATTTTCACACTTTACCCCAGCCCCTCAAAATTTTAAAACGTGAATGTTCCCCCTTCAAAATGTTATTCTTGTTGCAAATTGCCCCCATAGTAAAATTTCGATGGATTATTCATCGGTATTTGAATATTTTTGTTGCACATTGCCCCTTTATATATTATTTTTGTTGCATGTTACCCCTTAAAAACATTATCTTTGCACATTGCCCCTTTAAAGGATTACTTTTGTTGCACAATGCCCACCAAAAATTGGCTTATGGGGCAGAGTGCAACCAAAATAATATTTTGAATGGAGATTATCTAGTTTTTGAATTTTTAAGGGGGAAAGTACAAAAAAGGAAAATTTATAGGCGGTGAAGTGCATTTTTTCATATATATATATATATAGGGTAAATTACAAACACCCCCCTGAGGTATGGCCAAATTACAAAAACACCCCTCTTGTTTGGATAATTACAACCACCCCCTCAACTCCTCAAATTTAGTGAAATCTTCGAGATTATATGGAATATTATCACTTTTGTACCCGTTTTATCTCATTCAAGCGCTACATTATGAAGCAAGATGATCATAATATGTGATTTTTAGCTTGTATATATCAGTTTTTCGTGCATCGGAAACTGTATTTTTACACAAAATGAGTACAAACTAGAGCACATTTTACGGAATCTAGATGATTATGTTGAATTTGGCACCATAAGGGTGGAGGTGTAAGAAAAACTCATAGTTGAGGGGGGTAGATGTAATTATCCAAACAAGAGAGGGTTTTTTGTAATTTGACCATACCTCAAGGGGGGTTGATGGCAGAAG